>OY744481.1:305257333-305857333 GCA_963556165.1 Tipula helvola
TACAAAATATATATGTATATATACATATATATAAAATATAATTTATATTTATATAGATATATACAATATTAAATTACAATTTTTATTTAATAAAAACTAATATTAACTTTATGAGTCAGAAATTCTTTAATTAATTGTAACCTTTCAGGTACTTCATTTACAAAACTCAAGTTAGATGAATAAAAAAAAGGATAAATGTAGCTAATGCACGAAAAATCTTATTTAGGTAATTTTGATATCAAGAGATCAACAGAAGGAAATATTTGGTCATAAGGAGTATTGATTTGATACAATTTTTTTTTTTGAATAAAGAGCCAAACAGATTCGGACTCAACTGGGTATTTGATATTAAAAATTTGAATTATCTTAAACAATGTATCTATAGCGGAAACTATTGTTGGCATTTTATACTTAATACCATCAAAATATATATAAAAAGTATTCGGAGCGAATTCATTGTCTCCTATAACAAAAACAAATGGTTGTAAATTTTGCTTCTCTAAAATAGCTTTTTGTTTTTTATCTTCAAATATTTGGTCACATGCTTGAACCGTAAGCGCAAATATTATGAAGGATTCTTGTGAATCTTTGATTGTATATTTAATTATTTTTTTTCCCCCATTTGAATTTGTTGAATATCTTTTATTTGACGGCCTCAAAACTCCATGAAGTAAACAAAGGATGATATAGTTCTTTCCATCTGCAAGTATAAAAATAGACATTAAAATCATTTTTAAACATAACAATTTTCTTAAAAAAAAACTTACCAATAGAAATATTTTTCTGCTGTTTCAGCTGTTTTAACATCAGTTTACATGCAGCGTCACTAAGATTTAGCTCCATAAAAGGAAGAATATTTTTGACAAATTTGTCAAAATCTAGTAAAAAATTACCACTTTCCGGGTACAGATTTTTAAAATCTATTTCTATTAGTATGGGTCCATACGATTGTGTATAGGCAGGCCTTTCCTCCAATATTTCCGCTATGCAATTTTTACTATTTTGAAGAACCGATTTCCTTCTATATTTGACTGATTTTTCCCAGTTTTGACGAATAAGGCTAATATTTGTATCATCTCTATTGTATTTCAGTTGTATTTGGATGTTTGGGCCCTCAGGTTCTGTTTCATCACTAGGTAATTGTAATTCTTCAACTGTAAGTTAGAAGAATTATAAATAAATAAATCTTTCTAAAAAGCTTTCTAAACCGAATTATCTTATTTTAATGAAACATACGAAACCCAAAAATATTACTAAATATAATACAGGGTGATCAGTTTATGAAAGCAAAAAATTTAAATGCGTTATTCCTGAGATAATTACATCTTTTGCACTGACTGCGGTACGGCAGTTTTAATTAACTCTTTGAGCGGCGTGCATAACATCGGGAACAAATACCGTAGTTTTTTTTTATCAGGAATATAGGAACGATTTTGTAAATTAAGATGTTGTTGGTAGGTAAAAAAATAATTAGAGTGGAAATGATTGTTTCAGTAAACTAACAAAAGTACCACTGAAATTTCTTATTTCCTATTCTAAAAAGTTATTCCTGGTCCAGTCATGCTTTGCAATATGACGGTCCCGAGATAATTTCCAGGTAAAAGTAATCACAGCAAATCGTTTCGATTTTTCTCTTGGTTTTGTATCTGCGCATTAACTGACACACTAGGGCTTGTATAAAACGTGTTAATAAACTCTACATTGTAACAATATTGTAATCACAACATTGTAATTTTCTACGTTATTGTTACAATATCGTTACACTGTAAAGATTGTGAACACACTACTGATTATTGCAATAATTTTGATTTAGCTGTGAAATTGTCGTAGAATATTTCTTCACTTTTTCAGGCAAAACCAATATTAATATATTTTTTAAGTAAAATTTTAATTTACCTGCTGAACTATTTTTGTTTTTGTGCCGCACTGGTTTTGGTAAAAAATGATTGTTTCTGAGCTTCGCTATATAATTGTTGTATTTGTCGTACAACTGTCCTTTTGGTTTCTCATTCCTTCTGCGTCGAAAATAAACAGTCTGCATAGTAAAGAAAAATGTTTAAGAGTCTAATCATCCTACTTTTCCAAAAAATTCTTACTTCAGCTTCTGTTGGAAAGTACTCCACAATTTGCCACAAATTTTTTACCTGTTTTTGTAATTGGATCACATCTTTGGTGGTAAAATTATTTTTTTGAATTAAATTTATTGAAAATTTAACCGCAGATATTAAAATATTGTTAATTATTTCACTATTAGGTTCAACGTGTGTATTTGTAATAGAATATTCTTTATCAGCGAGCAATTTATCATTTTGCATTACATCATTTCCAGAATTTATAATTTCAATGTTTTTCTTACTACTGCTATACGAACTTTTTTGAGCCGCAATAACCAACTCATTAACATGTAAATTATTAAAATGCTTTTTAAAATTTGAAAGATTTTGGAATGTTCTATCACATGAATTTCCCGGACATCTATAAGTTGAGTTATTTTTAAAACCATGAAAATATTTGTAATGCACCAGTAAAGCATTGAAATTTTCAACAGTAAGATTACACGCAAAACAGATCATCTCTCACTTTTATTTACTTTTATTATCACTTTTATTATCACTTTTATTATTTTTTATAACTTTAACATTTAATTTTTAACTAAAGTTGATTTTAAGCATCCACTTTGGTCTACAAACGATTGAAGAATAATTTTCGGTAGATTTATTTATTACCGTTACCCAAGCCGCCAAATTTAACGAAAAGGAGTACTTTTAAAGAAAAATTCTCTAGTACAACCAAAACTTCTTAACTATTACGTAACATCGTAAAATCGTGTATAGAGAAATAAAGATTTTTTGTTAAATGGATTAAAAGTTGTTGAATTCAAAATACATTGTTATTGTAACATTTAAATAATACATTTAATAAATAATTCGTAGTTTCCTGTATATGATTTTAATTATGTTTCATAAAAGTAAAGCGATTTATGTTATACTAATGAATTTTCCATGTATCATTTACCTACTCTAAGAAATTTTAATAAACTAAAGTGGTAAACTCCAGTTGAATTAAGAACGTGTAATTATGTGTATATGTTATATGTATTTATGTTATAGATGTTCATATTACAACAACAAAAACTAAATCGTTATGACGAGACTACTGTAAAACAGAATAACTCATGTAAAAACTAAAGCAAAAAATATTCATGATAACGTAAAGTTACACAATTCAAGATAACGTAAAGTCCGGTGGTTAAATGCGTTAAAGGGTTAAAATGATCCGATTTCGATTGGAGTTTCGAGATTATGTCGCCCCTCTAGTAATGAAACAGCGTATAAGAAAAATGGTAGTTTTAAAATAATTCGCATTCAAATGTTTATTGAAAAAACTTTTTGAAATAAAATCTTTTATTTTAAAGAAAATTTAATTTTCTATGAAATAAAAGATTTTATTTTAAAATTTGTTTTCTAAAAATATTTAAATGCGATTTATTTTAAAACTACCATTTTTCTTATACGCTGTTTCATTACTAGAGGGACGATGTGTAAAACATATCAGAGAAAGCATTCCTAGGAAATTTCGGATTAATTCCTATTAATTCTCTTTTTATTTCATTTGTTCATTTTCTTTTTATTTCATTATTGTTCTCATATACAGAAGAAAGCACTAGTAAGTGAAAATGTAAATATACTACTGTTTGGTTTATCCGCGGGATTTAAATTGAAAACTGGTTTTAATTTTTAGACACAGTAGTATTTCCGTCAAAAAAGTATTTTTGATACAATTTAAATATAATTGGGCCACAAATCATAAAGGTGCAAGTATAGGGATAGCTGTGTCTCTTATTTCAGATCTAATCGATCTGATCGATCTGGGTACTAAAAATCTGTGAATTAGTTCGGAAATAAGAAACACAGCATATAAAATTCACATTTTCATGAAAATAGTTCTAAAATTAAGAGACATTCAAATTCGAATGAATTTTTTGAATTCTTGTTTTTTTTAAGCACTTATTGCGGTTATTTGTAGGTACCCGAAAATTACAAAAATTAATTCGAATACGGAAATTTCGAATTTGATATTATGAATGATATTGACATTTCAATGTTTAAAGTTTCACATTTAGAATATAGCAACATTAAACATGATTGTCAAACTTAAATTTATTTGCCGTTTATTCAATTTGAATTTATCAAATTATTATAATTTATTAATGTTACCCTCAAATAATACACTTAACAAACAGCTTCTTATTTATCGATAAATGATTTTAATTATATTTCAAAATTGTTAAGAAATTTCAATATTTAATGAAAAATTCTTTAATATAAAGTACATTTAATTTGTTTTTTTTTAATTTAGTTGTTGTTGGGTTAAAAAAATAAAAAATAATTATGTTTACGAAATATTTTTAAATTACAAATATTACCTGCTTTTTAGTTCTACACCTAATATTGTAAATATTATTCAAATTCTTCATACAAGAAAAACTGGAATAAAGAAGGTTTCGTTAAATGAACAATCTGGTTTTCAATGCAACGTTTATTTTGTTATTTATCAAATTAATAAATAACGATTTGAAATATGAAGTATTCAAGAATATTAGTTATTTATATATTTTGGATTTATATTATGGATCTCGAATGCAAAAATATTTGCAACATCTAAAATCTTCAAAAGTTACACACCACACCATTAGCTATTTACAAGTTATACTTTTACGGTCTTGGCGAAATTATTCACCTTATCCACTCACCCCTTGAATTGTAGTCTACAATAATATTTGGTTTAAAGGAAAATGCATCATTGTTATGAGGTGCTGATAACAATGGCACCTTTTTATTTCGGATTGTTTATAGCTTATTTAATTGAGATCTCGATTAAAACTAAAACGTGATAAGGTCACTTGTCGATTGTGTAGGTGAATTATTGTGTATAATGCGTGGTTCACTTATTGCCAATTCGACTGCATTTTATTCCATTTTTTATAAGCGTGGGGTAACTTTCGATTCCTATGCACCGACGGAAGGTTAATAAAACAATATTGTTTTCCTACAGAAGAAAGTACGAGTAACTGAAAATGTAAACTTATGTCCGTCAAAAAAGCAGTTTTGTAACAATTTAAATATAATTGTGGCCACAAATCATAAAAGTGCGAGGCTAAAATTCCCAATTTTCAGAAAAACAGTTCTAAAACTAAGAGGCAATCAAAATCGTATATCAGTTTTCGAATTCTAGTTTTTTTAAGCACTTATTACGGTTATTTGTAGTTGTTCGAAAATTAAAAAATTTAATATTATATAAAATCAAATACGGAGATTTCCAAGTTGATATTATACCGACATTTCAAGTTTCCAGTTTTACATTTAGGAATATAGCAACATTAAACTCAATTTATTTACCGTTGATTCAATTTGAATAAAGCAAATTATTATAATTTATTAATGTTACCTTCAAATAATACACTTAACAAACAGTTTGTTATTTATCGATAAATGATTTTAATTATATTTCATAATTGTTAAGAAATTTCGTATTATTTAATTTAAAAATAATTTATGAATATTTAGTGAAAAATTCTTTAATATAAAGTACATTTAATTTGTTTTTTTTTGAAATTTATTTGTTGTTGGGTTAAAAATTAAAAAAATAATTATATTTACGAAATATTTTTAAACTATAGTTACAACTATTACCTGCCTTTTAGTTCTACACCTAATATTGTAAATATTATACAAATTCTTCATACACGAAAAGTTGGAATAAAGAATGTTTCGTTAAATGAACAATCTAGTTTTCAATCCAAAGACTATTTTGTTATTTATCAAATTAATAAATAACGATATGAAATATGTAGTATTCAAGAATGTTAGTTATTTATATATTTTTTATTTAATATTATTAATGATGTTTACGTTATATTAAAATAATTCTGTAACATTAACGATATTTTTCTATTAAAAATTAACGAAAATCTCTTCGTTAATGCTACGGTATTTTTTTTCTCAGTGTAGGTTGAAGCAACATTATGCTCCATAATCTGAAAATATTTGTTTTTAATTAGTTTTTAATTTTAATTTAATTTTTATTCTACCCTGTTCACATTGTATTGTATTTATGAATTCAAGTGAAATTTGTAGATTTTTCTCTTGTAAAGATATAAAGTATCGCTAAATCGAGCTGCAATCTGAGCACCCCAAAATGAACAAATTAAGCATGCTACTCAACAAAATTTGTTTGACTATTCTTTTATCGTTAGTAGTGACAACTACCGGCACTAAATGTCTGTGTGATCTATACATTTTTTATCTATACATTTAATCAACCGAAATGATGTTATTTATTATTTATGCCAAAATTCCATCCATATCATTACTAAAACCCCGCAATGACTACCTAAAATAACTAAAAAAATAAATTATGTTAAATATTACAAATTGTTTTAGAAACTATAATAAACTTAATTAGCAAATTATACCTGTTATGAAAACGAACTCGTGAACGTATATGTACAATATATTTATTGAGAGATTCGAAAAACTGTTTAATAATCACTTAAAAAATTATATTTTATAATTAAAAAAGTTGCTGTTGCTATAAATTAATTAAAAAGAAAATTATTAAACACCATAATCAATTTAATTGGAAAAATTATAAATCTGGGAAAAGTTTTAATGAAAAATACCCATACTCATATAAGTAGGGTATTGATCATATTATTTTAGGTACCTGTTAAATATAATTACGACGAGAATATATGCGATAAAATTGAACCAAAAGCTAATTGCTAATGAGCATATAAGTGATTTAGTCGTTTAACTTTTTCTATTACACAATTTTCTTAAATCGAATAAAAATAAAAATTTCAATTAGGTATACCTCCCAAAATTAACATAAACAATGGGGATGACAAATAGAAAATTCACCAAACATCAGTTGGTTTTAATAAATTATAACATCAGTAATGATTTTGATGCCTTTATGATTATTCTGGTGACCAGAAAAAACGTAAAAGAAATAAGCCCACACGAAATGTGCATAGAAAAAATCTTACCAAAATAAATGCCCACAAGAAAGTTGCAATCATGGAAAATTGCTCACATGGGAAAATGTTCACATGCCAATTTGCTCACACGAAAAAATGCCCATGGGCTCATAAAAAAATCGTACAAGCAAAAACACAAGTAAATGTAAAAAAACGCACAATAGTGAATAAATCTTCAGAGATTGTACCAACCTAAAGAACTATGGTGTAAACTTAAATGAAATGTGGCATACATTAGGTGTCATTATAGGATCACATCTGATACTTTGGCTTGGTGGGCATGCGAGGCGAAGGACAGCATAGTTAATGTTAATTCTCCAAGCAAGTGGTAAGATTTCGCGTCAAACAAAGGCACTTTTAATTCAAATATTTTTTCTCTGGTTTTTGTCACCGTATGACTATTTTCTAAGTACATATTCCAACGAAGTTAGATGATTTGATAACCAACCTGCTGTCATTCCATTTCACGAGCACCACGTTACCGTAATGATCCACAACTTCCTCACTGTAATTTCTAAGTTTTTTAAAACCACTTAACATCTATTAAAGCTGGTTGATTGAACCGATTGATTCTTGCAGTCCTGATCGCGTTTACTTGTCTTTGTTTTAAAATTTCGAACAACTGGAAAGCATGAGGATCGTACGACGTCAATTATGGGGAAAAGTTTAACAACTTTATCATTATAATGCTCTGGCATATCCAAATTATTCATAACATGTAGATAATTTCTTATGGCTGCAAAAATCTACAACGACATAGATTTTGAGACTAAATCAATCGATAATATAGTGTTCCAATACATCCTGGTTCGTGGAAATTATACTAATTGAAAAATGTAGTGCAACAAATTTGCAATTTCTGCAGCATTCGTAATCTTTAAGCCCTTCGTATTTTTTTTGTTGCATATTTATGTGTTCGTTGCTGCATTTAAAAAAAAAAATCTGCAGTAAAGTATTTTTCAAAATCCGCCGTTGTAGAGTCTTCCAAATGTGGGTCATGTTTTTTATATGGGACACAAACTTTTCACAGATTTGTCCTATATATGGGACACTAATTTTTCAAAACAAAAACTGTTTTGACAGTTCACGTTGAAAAAGTGCCTTTAGAAGGCGTTTTGGATAGGGCAGAATGGTTATTGGGTAGTTTTGGGACTAACCTAGTATTTATAATTATGTTGAGAAAAGTAGAAAGTAACTATTGATATTGAAACTTGATGATTGCGTTTTAAGCTTAAAAATTAATTTCAATAGTCTTCTGAAAAAATATCTGCGTTCATTTCAGAATGTCTGGGAATGTCTGGGTTTGGCTTATACACTAGATCGCTAACATTGCCTTATACACTAGATTGCCATATATACTGCGTAATTTTTAAATAACTTTTAGGGTAAAGAAGCTGTCGCCACAAATCCTCAATTTTTTTTTTTTTAAATTATACAATTCTTCCTGTTTCAATAATGTATTTAATGTCATTTTTTATTTATTCCTTGTATTAAATAATCTTGAAAGCTGCTTAGAATTAGATCTCTTTTAAAAGCAAGGCAGGAAAATATCAAAAACCTGTACTTAACTCCTGTTTATTACGAAGCGATCTTAGAACAAAATCTCTTAGGAATGTTTTTTTGTTACCATATTCACTATTCTTTACAGATAGTAAGACTAGTGAAGTATAAGGACAGTTTCAACAATTAATTAAGCTTCAAAAAGAGTTTTTACGATAAGTCGTTAAAACCTTGTTAATTTTAAATATTACCTATATTAGAAAACATTCCTGGAATATTTTCGGATGTGTAATTCAACTAATCCGTACGAGACGTGTTTTGATATAAGAGGAGTAAAATAATCCAGCTGGTATATTGTCTATTCTCGACTGCGGTAGCTATCTTGACTTCGGTGGTATAATTGCACAATAATACCAATTTGT
The DNA here is from genome assembly GCA_963556165.1 of Tipula helvola. Lineage (NCBI taxonomy): Eukaryota > Metazoa > Arthropoda > Insecta > Diptera > Tipulidae > Tipula > Tipula helvola. The sequence goes on from OY744481.1 coordinate 305,266,298, forward strand.
GAATGAAGTTAGCTGAAAAGTGATATAGAGTCTGAGCACCTAACCTAATTTTAAATGTCCTTACACCTAGCTTCTATGAAGAAATATTCAAATAGCCTAAAGATTAAATATTTTTTTAGTATAAAACATGTGTAAATGATCCTCTTTTGAAATTTATAATATTTTCGTAGTCAATTGTTTTCATTAAATATATTTTCAATATATCCCTAAATTGTTTGGCGTGTTTGTTCAATTACACAGCCCCACAAATTTGTTTTTCTATACTGTTGGCCAGGCCATGTTAGCTCTATATTTGTGGGGTTGCTAAAGACGAATCCGCAGTCCGTTTAACCCCATCACCTCAGGTTTTTGACAGTGGCATAACTATAAATTTTGGACCCCACCTCCACAGAAAAATAGATTATGAAGTAGCCTTTTATGGTTTTAGTAGCTCTGGGAATTCCAGTCAAAAACATTTCAGTCAAAAGCAGGAATGAATTTCAGTCAAAAATTAAAAGGAAACTCAATCTAAATTGTTTTAGACTGAAATGCATTTTCAGAAGGAAGTTCCAGCGCCGGATCTAGCTCTTTGGGGGCCCAGGTGCAAAAAGGAATTTTGGGGCCCTCTACTAGTTAATTAACCCTTGTGTCAACACGACATACCCGGGTGTGTTTTTGATTTTTTGTAACTAAACGAAGTTTTTTTATAATAAAGGTAAATGACATATTTCGTTATGATATCGTTTCTATATTTAGTGTTTATCATTCTTTGATGCAAAACTCTTCATTAAATACAAACACACCAAGGGTTTATCGTGTTGGTGAGAAGTCGTTTTATTCTCGTGTTGACACAAGGGTTAAAAAAACATTGTTTTAAGATAATTAAATAACAATACGTTTTGCTTATAATTCACAGTAATGTAACATAGCATAAAAATAAAACAAATAAAAGAATTGCACTAATTTAAGCCTTCTGCTGTTTCTTCCGTTAAAATGGATATTAATTGACTGAAATAGTTTTTGCTTTGTCCGATTCAATCGACAACAAGCCATAGACTTGTGCCATAGTAGAGCGAAGGTAAGTTTCAATTAGCTTCAACTTACTAAACGATCTTTCTGCGCTAGCAACGGTTACTGATAAGGTTCAAATATACGCAATGCAATTATAAAATTGAGAAAGATATCAGAATATTGATGCGTTAAAAAATTTAAAATATTCAGAAGATTTTTGTCGAATTCTGCTGGAATATTTTTTACTAAAGAAATTCTGATATTAACACAGTTAATACATATCCAACATAAAATGACACAAATTCTTTACAAGAATCTTATAATTGCACGTCTAATAAATTTTTGAATTTAAATTTGCTGTAAATCATTTTTTGCGCAAATCTGCTTTCTAATTCATATGAAACTAGGTCCATTAATGGAAGAAAAAAGACATCTTAAAATTAAAAACTGGGTCAGCTGGAATTTCGTCGTTACAAATTTCATCGAATAAGCGTTTTCGTTTGTGCAATCGAATCTGCGTAAAATCTGTTGAAACATCCATGGTAATTTGGGCTTCTTTAACAGCTTTCTCGAAGAGTGATGATGATGACCGATATTCTTGCAATTTTATTAGCACCGCTCCAACCAAATCAATACCTGCACTCAGAACTACTGCTTATACTATACTTAGTACTACTACTTGTAACATTTCATTTATTTTATTAATATTAAAAATAATATTTTTCCTCACAATCAATGATACAAGAAATGGTATTGTTACGATATATTCCAGTATAGAATTTGCTTTCTTAACTGTTTTTGAATCATTTGATGTTGCTGCTAAAAGCCTCACGTATTAGCGTTAATTGAGATACCACAGGTTTTATTGCCTCTATTCTGGCCTCCCAACCAATTTCACTCAACGGGATTAACGTGATTGGACGCGTTTGTATTTGCTCTGTAATTTTGAATGTCAATACAATTTCTTTCGAGCTCACATAAATAATTTAGTACAACTTTCTGGTCGTCTAGAAAACACAAAAAACTTTAATTTATAGAAAACCGTTTTGTTTCCAGATCCTGAAACACGTATCTTAAAATTAATGCAGTTTGTTCCTTATGGGAAACATCAGGAGTACAATCTACTTGAATACTACAATATTTTAACTTCTTCACTTTTGATACGTTTTAAGGCTGAAATACACCAAGAGCAGCGCGACATGTCCCACATATTCCACTTGTGATAGATTTTCTTTTAATCGAAATTTATCTATTAAAATTATCAAATATTTGAATGTTTTTATAAAAATTGTTTATAATTTTGCTTAACATACGACTATCTATGAATACATCAGCAAATCAAGGTATACTTAAATCTGCTGCTCGCTGCCGCTGCTTGGTGTGTTTCATGCGTTAGACGGGGTATGGATATGTATTTGTCTAGAATTAAATTTTTCAAGATGATCTTTCAGTATCGTATCATATTTGAAATGAGAATGTTCTTTTATGGTATAAAACAGAAAAAGGTTCAAAGGACGATACAAATATGAAGCAAATGGATGAATCAAATGGAAGTGTAATGGATTACGGTGAAGGAAATCATTTTGCAATGTAGTGTGGATAGATAGTTACATAAATTTAGTGGAATATTTTGCTTGTAGTGTTAACCAGTTTAAATTTTAAAGCTGTTTAACTACTACTAGTTTTTATTAATGAACATGTGAGTTCAGTTTAAGAAAATTTTCTTACCTATAAAAAAATTATGGAAACATTAAATTTTTTTTATAAAAAATCAAACAAATATCATTAAAAAGTATTTTGCATGGGCCCCTTCGGGGCCCTTTTTGGTAGGGGCCCGGGTGCATTGCACCCTCTGCACCCCCCATAGATCCGGCCCTGGGAAGTTCAATCAAAAAACTAAAAAGGCTTTCAAGTCAAAACTTTTTTGACTGGAATTCCTTCTGCATTTGTGACTGAAAAGGTGATTCAGTCAAACGTTTGAAAATAAATTCCAGGCAAAATTGTTCTCCGGGAATTCATTCAAAAACAATTCAATCAAAAAAGGAAAGGCATTTCAGTCATTTCCCAAGCAAATATTATGACTAAAACTCCTTTTAAAATAAGGAACTTCAGTTCAAAATAAAAAGATATTTTGGTCAGAAAACAGTTTGACTGATATGCCCTTTTTGTATTTGGACTGAACAACTTTCTTGAAGAGTATTTTAGTCACAAATTTTTGGAATGGAATACCTTTTGTTTGGTTTGTTTTATTAGCCGCCAAAATTGTTGAAGTAAGGTTAGTTTACTTTTTATTTTATATTTTTAATATTGACCGTAGATTGACCGTTCACTGATGGCTTTTTGACAGTAAATATCTGGATATTTTGGACAAATTTTACCCCCGCTAACTTCACTTTAATAAAATATCCGGATTTCTTTTATACATTTGGTATTGCTACATCACATTTTCTGTTTAATCATATTTAAATGTTTAAACTTTAAATTGACGCATTTTTCATTTTTATCTTATTTTAATTTAAATTTTTCAATTAGCAGAAATTTTTCATTATTTTACGCCAATAAAAGAAATAATTGTCAGTAGTCAAAAAACTCCAAAAAAACTCAACTAAAAGATGAGTTAAAAATATACCAATCTTTTGGATGCGCTCGTTTTTTAACACAAAAAATATCCGGATATTTTTCATCGCTTGTCATCAGTGAACATGAATATGGGCTGGTCCTAGTGTTCACAGATGAAGTGATGAGCAAGGGATAAAAAAGCGTATCCACAATATCATCACGAGCGCATCCACAAGGTCATAATATTTGTTTGGAAACTTTTATGACTAAAATACCTCTCGTCAAATCCCTGAAGCCGGTTTTAGATTTACCCTATGTATTCAGTACAAAATAATTCATAATTTTAGTGGGCGTGTTTGACACGCTCTGTGTATAACCCTTTTTTGCAGGCGATAGTACCTATGAACATACAAAACTTTTAATTAGAAACCTTTTTTACCATTAATTAACATTATCTGATTTCGAAAGTAGACGAAATAGAACTTGATTCATTTCAGTGGCCTCAAACAAAACGAAACATCTTGCAATCAACTCAATGCTATTCAGTGGCGTAACTACAAATGTTGGGCCCCCGCAAAACTTAATGTGGGCCTCTAAAATACTCTCCCTGCACCTTGCATATCTTTCCCTTCAGATTAATAAAAAATGTCGATCGTTCCGCTGTTGTGACCGTCACAGGTAACGTAAGAAACAATAATAAACATGTTATTACCCGCGAAATACTTACGCGAAATACGCGAAATACCCTCGAAATTCCTCCTTAAGTATTGACTTTACCATCACCATTTGTAGCGAAAACTTTTCCGATAGGTCGTCTTTATATTTTTCTTGTACCTGCAGACTTCATGAGATCATCGTCATTCATTTTCACAAATTTATCGGGCTGCATACAACATTTTAAATTAAAATTTAATGTTTAATTGTTAAATTTTGACTTTAAATGTAGAAAGTCATGTTGTGGAGGATATGAAACAGATCTGCATTACAAGAGTAAAGATCACGGGTCCCGCGGTGCAGGCCCCCCCTGCAGCGCGGGGTTTGCTTCCTTGTAGTTACGCCGCTGATGCTATTTCTAAATATCTCGAAAAACCATCAGATATCTCGAATATATTTGAAAAATTTCAAGAATTTCAAAATAATCTCAAAACTGTCGAATTTTAAAAGAATCTTGAATATTCTAGATTCTAGAATGTTCTCAAATATCGAATTATCCGTAAGTATGTAAAACCAAAGGAAATCTTATACCGCTTATTTTTCTTGAATAATTTCGAATAACCTTGGAAATCGGAGGAATATCGAAATTTTGGCATAATCTCGAAATATAATATTTATACGTGAGATTCTGCAAGTTCCCTTAACTTCCCTTAAGCTCAGAACCATAAAAAATTCGAATACATTCAAAAATCTTTAAAAATTTTGAATAAGTCTAGAAATATCGAAAATCTTAAGAAATCTAAAATAAACCATCTCCTCTATATTATGTGAATTCCGAATGATCTCGAACAATTTCAATAATACTGAAAAATCTTGACATTAATAAATAATTTCGGAAAAAATGTAAAAATCTAAAAAAACCCACGAACATTTCGATAAACTCCGAAAATTCAGGGAAATATGGAATTATTTGTCAAGTAACTAATGTTAAAAATAAATTTTCAATTATTAAAAACACTAAGTTTTAAATTTACAACTTTCTTAAAATGTGAATTATTTATTTATTAAATTATAAAATTACAAATAACGACTAGTTTCAAGCGTCTATGCTCATCAACAGGTTATTTAAAACTCACGCAAAATGTTTAAATATAACTAATGTTAGTATTAGTAACATTGAGTCTAAGCTCAACAAAACGATGTGCAAAAAGGATGGAACCTTTAAATAGTATCGGATAATTTCGTAAATATCGAACAAACATCACAAATATGCTTGAATAATGTAGAATATTCCCTTTACTTTGATTCGGCCTTTCTACACATTCGGCCTTTCGACATTCAGCCTTTCGCTAGATTCGGCCTTTCCACATTCCTGGCTTTCAATATTCGGCCTTTTGACTCTTACACATTCGGCCTTTCGACCCTTTCGGCCTTTCGTATTGTGTTTCGCTATCATCGTTATCATCGCTCTCAGATTCATATTATTCAGCAAACTCTTCGTCAATTTCCATTGCTTCGATACCTCCCAAAATCAGATTTACACTTATTTTGTCAGCTAAAATTGAAGTAGTTAGTTACTAATGCTACGCCATAAACAATTTTGTCCTTATTTTTAATATTGAAACTTTTTATTTGATTCGAGCAAAAGAAGCAATCCTCGTCAGAACACACGTAGCAAAAGATGTCATAATTAACATTACAATTATGTAATTGCGAAGCGACTTTGGAATTGTTTCTTGTCGTATCATACTCTTCATTAGCTAAGTGACCAACTAATCAATCAACTAATAGCCGTTTATAGGTATCCGATCCCTTGTGCCTGCCAAGACGCATGAAAGCCATGATCCAGGGACTCAGCCGGATAACGGAATTTCTCTGTTACGTCAGCGCGTGGTGGCCCTGGCTCTGGGTGCAGACAGGTGAGCTAGTCTAAAACTGATTTTGAAATTTTCTATAGAAACCCTTAAGGATTTGTTGAGGTTATGGCAAAAAACTGACTTGATATGAATAAACAGACAGCGAATTCGGCTTCAGCAACCAGCAAAAACATATTATAGCAAATATCTATCTGGTCTGACCACAGAACAGAAAAAAAAATTGTTTTATGCGGCTGTGTTATCATTATAATCAAAAAGCGAGAAGTAATGTGTAAAATTTCCATATTGATCAATGTTTTATTTGAATTAGATCTTTATAAATTTTGTAAAGGAAAGCAAATTAATTTATTGAATATAGAATGATTTATTTCTAATCCTGAGTCCCTTATCCTGATACAGTGTCTCATATTAGCTCACATGAGACCGAAATTTCTAAAAATATTTTGTAATGTCAAAGTTGGGACTTTCAATCAATATTTTCCCAAATAATCTAATTTTTAGTTCAAAAATATCAACTGTCAAACTACGATTTCATTAATCCCCACTATACAATTGTAATTTCTACTTTTCAGACCGCTAACTTTTCCAAGAATCTATAAACTTCATTTTAATTATAAACCGCGAAATTCAGATATAAATCCATTCTCTTGATTTTCCAGTTCGACAGTAAAAAGGGATTTATCACAAATTATGGCACTAAAAGCATCTATATCATTCCCTGTTGGAGCGACAAAAACTGCAAAAGAGGAGGCATTACCTAGGTTCTGAAAACAGATGGCTTCGAAATAAACAAGCAAACGTATGTTTTATTTGCAAATAGTGCCACTGTGGCATACATAGGTTGAAGCTAAAGTTAATTCGAACCTTTAATTATGAAACCCACAGTAAGTCAGGAATATTACATTCTGGGTTGAAATTCGATATATTTTTACCTATGAGTCAAGTTTCTGATATCGCCATTTTTCTGTCATATTTTTCTAATTAGCGTCAATGTATGCATGTAGATTGCATAACTTTAATCTTTTAATTGATAAGTGATATCCTTCACATATTGTGTTTTACTTCAAAGTGACGCTTTCGTGTTATTTATTTATTTGAAACAATTAATTGGTGCTATAAGTTTCTCTTTATTAATATTTGAGTTACTGGAAAATTATTGCGGTAATAGCATCAATATTAACGCGTTTGTTGTCGAGAATTGTATACATTTTGCCATAGTGACGATCGTTTTATAATATTAAACGCAATTTTCGGGTCAATATCGCTAAGTATTAATGGTTGCCAAAGTATTAATTAAAAAACGAACAATTATTGTCTCCAAAGCCTTAAAGGTAAGAAAACCAAAGAATATTAATAATCTTAATACTTCACAGGAACCCACAGTTACAACTCTGATTGATAATGAATGATCAAAGGATTTGGGAATCACAAGCTATAACGTATCTAGTGGAAAAATATGAAGATACTTTGCATGATGAGGAGTTGTATCCAAAAACCATTAAATGACGGTGCATTGGTCAATAATCGGCGGTCAGCTCGTTTGAGGATATAAAGGAAATTTCAAAGGATGTAATGGATTAAAAGCCCTGGCCAATAGTTTTAACTAGAACTTTATGTGAGGAGCTGATAACAGGTTAATCTACATGTTGTGTTTACGTAATTGAAATCAATTGCTTGTAAATAAAATCAAATTCCGTAATAAGTTTAATATTTGAAATACACATGCAACAAAATTGGCAATTGATAACAAAATAAGATTTTTATCAGTTTATAAGAAACACAAATTTGCCAATTATATTTAAAAAAAAAAAATCTTGAGTTCATTGATGTCAATCAATGGTTATCGCTTAACGAGTAACGCCTTCTGAAAATATGTTATCAGCCTCGATTTATATTACTTGCCCATGTCATGCTAGCAGAGCCAGATATATGAAAACAGTGTTGAACCGAACTAGAAAAACCGCTAGCGTAGTGAAATTTGGATGCATCATTCATAACCAATCCAAAAACCAAACCATTGTGGTTTTAAACTAATTTTCAGGTATTAAATTTTGATGTTTATTTTTCTTGAACCAAAACGAGGATTTTGGTCGTTCCTAAAATGAGACTTGATATTTGCGATTTTGATGCACGTACTAGATGTACCTCTACCAATTTTATTATTGATTGATTTATTTTAATTATATTCTGCATCTAGCATGTAGATGAAAGTTGCGACTCTCAAGTCTCATTTAACGACCAAAATTGTTGCTTACCAAAACCAGTTTATTAGCTTTGAACCAAAACTGAACTAGCCCGAAACATTTTCTAGTTTCCATCTCTGAGCAAAACAAAAATATCTTGCACAACAAAAACGTACAAAAATTGTATCGAGTGTCCACACAGCGCTTATATTGAGGGCTGTAAACAATTAAAAATTTTGATTTACAATTAATCTGATAACGTAAATAAATTTAGGTATGACCAAGGTCATTAAGGTTACTTAATAAATGTTTACCATTGGCATAATTGTTATCTTTATCAAAGACAAAAAAAAAATACTTTTATATTATGAGATAAGTATGAGATAAGTTATCGTAAGTATATGGTTCTGAAATTAATTTATGACATTTCAGTTTAATTATGGTTATTTTCTTAAATGATAGTCAAATTTCGCAAGTATTTACAGTATTGTGTAGCGTGGCAATTATTATAGAACACAAATAGGACGTAATTTACTAAAATGTCGCTCGATTTGTATTACATGCCAATTTCACCACCATGTCGGTCGGTTTTAATGTTGGCTAAAGTACTAAAATTAAAACTAAATCTCAAATTGTTGAATGTGTTAAAAGGTGAAAACAAGAAACCAGAATTTTTAAAGGTTTGTGTGAACTTGTGAATTTTGTAAGGTGTTTATAGTATGTAAAATATTTTTTTTTTGTTTTTCATATTTATATATACGAATATATAGTTAAACCCGCAACATACTATCCCAACATTAGTCGACAGTAATTTTGTTGTATGGGAATCACGTGTGATATTGTCTTATCTAGTTGACAAATATGCACGTAATGATGCGCTATATCCGAAAAATCCAACAGAACGTGCCCTAGTAAATCTTCGGCTATATTTTGATTTGGACGTATTGTATCAAGGATTTAAATATTACTACATTCCACAAATAGTATTTAAACTACCAGCCAATCCTGAAAAATACAAACCAATTCAAGATGCCTTTGAATTGTTGGATTCATATTTGGATGGTAATGATTATGTTGCTGGACCTAAAATAACCATTGCGGACTATTCAATAGTGACAACAGTTAGTACTTTTGAGGCCGTTGGTTTTGATATAACCAACTATAAAAATGTGATGAGATGGTATGGTACTATGCAAAGTGCACCTGGATATGAAGAGGGCGTCGAAGGTTATAATGCAATAAAGAGCGCAGCATCTAAGTTATAAAGTGTAATTATATTGTTAAAAAAATGGTCTAACTATTTTTTGAATTTATATAATTGATCTTTGATTTTAAAAGATGATTCATCAAAATTGGTTCGTAAATAAAAAATTTTGATCGTCGATTGATTATTTAATATTAATTAGCTCATCTCCTATTCCCATCTTCATTAATTCGCTCCGCTTCCCCCCCCCCATAAACATATAAGCCATAAGTTTCGACTGTGTCAATCCCCTATACAGTCACATCTACTTGTAAGAAAATGGACTAATTCCTTCAGAACCTTTCTCGAGCCCTAAACCGATTCCACTAAACCATCCCCTATTACGGTAAAAACCGTTGATGATGCTCTCAAGATTTTTTGAGCATATACTAAACATTTAGTTCCGTAATAATAATCTTGACTTAACTTTCCAATGTACTCCGAACTTTCCCCCTATTACAAAAGGTAAATTAGGCATTTACCCGAGTTTTCGACCACAGCTTTAGAAGAAAAAGAAGATTTTCTTAAGTTTTATACTTAGGGCCGATTGTATGAACACGCTAAATGAAACAAAATCCGAGAATAATGATTAATTACTACTCAAGGATTTTAATTTTCGTCGATTGTATGAACGTTGCTAAATAAAAAGTTTGCCTCTCTTTTATTGCAGTTTACTAGCAGATAGAAAATTATACAATTAAAACTTAAGGGTAATATAGTCAATAAAGTTACATAACACAATTTTAACTAATTATGGTGAGATTCTTCAACATTTCCGCTCACCTTGGAAGAGGCTGATGAGACAATTCCAATCGGTAGCTTAATAAGTTTTGTAAGGTACCTATACTTTGCTCGTTTTCAAAACTTCATAATTTCGGATAATGCCACCAGTTGCAACTTCACCTTTGACTATTTTTCCTATCTTTCAAAATCCGGGAGGAGCTCCTTCTTCCTTGATTAAAACAATATCATTTGGTTGTAAATTATGATGATTTTTATTCCATTTTGATCTCGTTTGTAGGCTGTTTAAATATTCAAGTGGAAATCTTGTCCAAAATGATTGTACCATGCGTTGTACATATTGCCAATAACCAAGAGTATTTGGTTTATAATTGTCAAGGTTTCGCTCAGGTAGAGTCCGAAAGGCTTCTCCAATTAAAATGTGTCCAGGTGTCAACACGTTTAGATTATTACGATCATCGGTGACGGCACATAACGGTCTAGAGTTTAAATACTGCTTCAATTTGGCAAAGTAGTATTGTTAACTCTTCAAATGTAAGCGTTTGATTATAACTAATTCACTTGATATAGTATTTTGTACTGCAGACTCCTGCTTCCCAGAGACATCCTTGATGAGGAGTCAATGGTGTAATAAACTGCCAATTAATGTATTCGCTGGAGGAATAACTGATGACATCTGGATGTTTCATTAACTTCGTTAGCTCGTGTGAAATCCCAATGAAGTTCTTGGCGTTGTCGGTGAGTATGACCGCGGAAGACATCAGAAGTATAAGATCACTCACAGCTTCAAGATGCATAGCTTTCGATGTTAAGCAGATAAATATGCAAATATAAGGTTTGAAAGTTTTCTGAGTTTTCTGAGCACACTAGATGATAAACGTGGTAATGGTTTGTCCATGTTTTGTAACAACCAACTGTTTTACGGTGCTGGTTTGTTTCTTGACTCTGTGAACAAATTTAAAAATATAACAATAGTGTGAATTAGTTTTCACCATAAGGAGATTGTTTCAAACAACTATGAAAAAATATGTGAAATTTGGACAACTGGATAACTTTGTTCTGAAGATATTTTTTGCTCTAAGGAATGCTGGACCGTTCCACCACAAATCGGTTGTATCAGCCGGGTTGTGGGTTGACTTGACAAAATTCCAACTATTTCTTGAAAAATGCTGTAATTTTTCAATCGGTCTATTAGCAATGAACGGCTTCTAGTCACGAGGCATATATTTTCAGCACCAAGCATATATTTTCATATTTGAATCAATCTAGAAATCATTTTGAATTGAACATAGTAACTTTGTAAGAAGTGCGGCACCACAGATTTCTAATCTGGATATTGACAATATCTTGATTGGAGACACCTTTGTTTTTGACATCAACAGCCTAATAGAACATTGTCCATCAGGGTTTATTGTCTTCAAATATGTAACTCCGATTTCGATTATTGATACCTCTATCAATAGGTGTTGAGACCTATAATTGTGATGCCAACGGGTATTTAGATTGCTCGAACATTTCTACACATTTTGTGGAAAATTTAATTTTATTGAAAATCAACTGAACAATAGCCCACAAATTCAGAGCTTTAAAAATCGAAAATCTGCAATTATGCTCCGATTTCGATGATTGATACCTCTATCAATAGGGGTTCAGACCTGTAATTGTGATGCCAACGGGTATTTAGATCGCTCGAATATTTCTACACATTTTGTGGAAAATTTAATTTTATTGAAAATCAACTGAACAATAGCCCACAAATTCAGAGCTTTAAAAATCGAAAATCTGCAATTATGTTCCGATTTCGAAGATTGATACCTCTATCAATAGGTGTTGAGACCTGTAACTGTGATGCCAACGGGTAGTTAGATTGCTCGAATATTTCTACACATTTTGTGGAAAATTTAATTTTATTGAAAATCAACTGAACAATAGCCCACAAATTCAGAGCTTTAAAAATCGAAAATCTGCAATTATGCTCCGATTTCGATGATTGATACCTCTATAAATAGGTGTTGAGACCTGTAATTGTGATGGTAACGGGTATTTAGATTGCTCGAATATTTCTACATATTTTGTGGAAAATTTAATTTTATTGAAAATCAACTGAACAATATCCCACAAATTCAGAGCTTTAAAAATCGAAAATCTGCAATTATGCTCCGATTTCGATGATTGATACCTCTATCAATAGGTGTTGAGACCTGTAATTGTGATGTCAACGGGTAGTTAGATTGCTCGAATATTTCTACACACTTTGTGGAAAATTTAATTTTATTGAAAATCAACTGAACAATAGCCCACAAATTCAGAGCTTTAAAAATCGAAAATCTGCAATTATGCTCCGATTTCGAAGATTGATACCTCTATCAATAGGTGTTCAGACCTGTAACTGTGATGCCAACGGGTAGTTAGATTGCTCGAATATTTCTACACATTTTGTGGAAAATTTAATTTTATTAAACATCAACTGAACAATAGCCCACAAATTCAGAGCTTTAAAAATCGAAAATCTGCAATTATGCTCCGATTTCGATGATTGATACCTCTATCAATAGGTGTTGAGACCTGTAATTGTGATGTCAACGGGTAGTTAGATTGCTCGAATATTTCTACACACTTTGTGGAAAATTTAATTTTATTGAAAATCAACTGAACAATAGCCCACAAATTCAGAGCTTTAAAAATCGAAAATCTGCAATTATGCTCCGATTTCGAAGATTGATACCTCTATCAATAGGTGTTCAGACCTGTAACTGTGATGCCAACGGGTATTTAGATTGCTCGAATATTTCTACACATTTTGTGGAAAATTTAATTTTATTAAATATCAACTGAACAATAGCCCACAAATTCAGAGCTTTAAAAATCGAAAATCTGCAATTATGCTCCGATTTCGAAGATTGATACCTCTATCAATAGGTGTTGAGACCTGTAACTGTGATGCCAACGGGTAGTTAGATTGCTCGAATATTTCTACACATTTTGTGGAAAATTTAATTTTATTAAACATCAACTGAACAATAGCCCACAAATTCAGAGCTTTAAAAATCGAAAATCTGCAATTATGCTCCGATTTCGATGATTGATACCTCTATCAATAGGTGTTGAGACCTGTAATTGTGATGTCAACGGGTAGTTAGATTGCTCGAATATTTCTACACACTTTGTGGAAAATTTAATTTTATTGAAAATCAACTGAACAATAGCCCACAAATTCAGAGCTTTAAAAATCGAAAATCTGCAATTATGCTCCGATTTCGATGATTGATACCTCTATCAATAGGGGTTGAGACCTGTAATTGTGATGTCAACGGGTAGTTAGATTGCTCGAATATTTCTACACACTTTGTGGAAAATTTAATTTTATTGAAAATCAACTGAACAATAGTCCACAAATTCAGAGCTTTAAAAATCGAAAATCTGCAATTATGCTCCGATTTCGATGATTGATACCTCTATCAATAGGTGTTGAGACCTGTAATTGTGATGTCAACGGGTAGTTAGATTGCTCGAATATTTCTACACATTTTGTGGAAAATTTAATTTTATTAAACATCAACTGAACAATAGCCCACAAATTCAGAGCTTTAAAAATCGAAAATCTGCAATTATGCTCCGATTTCGATGATTGATACCTCTATCAATAGGTGTTGAGACCTGTAATTGTGATGTCAACGGGTAGTTAGATTGCTCGAATATTTCTACACACTTTGTGGAAAATTTAATTTTATTGAAAATCAACTGAACAATAGCCCACAAATTCAGAGCTTTAAAAATCGAAAATCTGCAATTATGCTCCGATTTCGAAGATTGATACCTCTATCAATAGGTGTTGAGACCTGTAACTGTGATGCCAACGGGTAGTTAGATTGCTCGAATATTTCTACACATTTTGTGGAAAATTTAATTTTATTAAACATCAACTGAACAATAGCCCACAAATTCAGAGCTTTAAAAATCGAAAATCTGCAATTATGCTCCGATTTCGATGATTGATACCTCTATCAATAGGTGTTGAGACCTGTAATTGTGATGTCAACGGGTAGTTAGATTGCTCGAATATTTCTACACACTTTGTGGAAAATTTAATTTTATTGAAAATCAACTGAACAATAGCCCACAAATTCAGAGCTTTAAAAATCGAAAATCTGCAATTATGCTCCGATTTCGAAGATTGATACCTCTATCAATAGGTGTTGAGACCTGTAACTGTGATGCCAACGGGTAGTTAGGTTGCTCGAATATTTCTACACATTTTGTGGAAAATTTAATTTTATTAAACATCAACTGAACAATAGCCCACAAATTCAGAGCTTTAAAAATCGAAAATCTGCAATTATGCTCCGATTTCGATGATTGATACCTCTATCAATAGGTGTTGAGACCTGTAATTGTGATGTCAACGGGTAGTTAGATTGCTCGAATATTTCTACACACTTTGTGGAAAATTTAATTTTATTGAAAATCAACTGAACAATAGCCCACAAATTCAGAGCTTTAAAAATCGAAAATCTGCAATTATGCTCCGATTTCGAAGATTGATACCTCTATCAATAGGTGTTGAGACCTGTAACTGTGATGCCAACGGGTAGTTAGATTGCTCGAATATTTCTACACATTTTGTGGAAAATTTAATTTTATTGAAAATCAACTGAACAATAGCCCACAAATTCAGAGCTTTAAAAATCGAAAATCTGCAATTATGCTCCGATTTCGATGATTGATACCTCTATCAATAGGTGTTGAGACCTGTAATTGTGATGTCAACGGGTAGTTAGATTGCTCGAATATTTCTACACACTTTGTGGAAAATTTAATTTTATTGAAAATCAACTGAACAATAGCCCACAAATTCAGAGCTTTAAAAATCGAAAATCTGCAATTATGCTCCGATTTCGAAGATTGATACCTCTATCAATAGGTGTTGAGACCTGTAACTGTGATGCCAACGGGTAGTTAGATTGCTCGAATATTTCTACACATTTTGTGGAAAATTTAATTTTATTGAAAATCAACTGAACAATAGCCCACAAATTCAGAGCTTTAAAAATCGAAAATCTGCAATTATGCTCCGATTTCGAAGATTGATACCTCTATCAATAGGTGTTCAGACCTGTAACTGTGATGCCAACGGGTAGTTAGATTGCTCGAATATTTCTACACACTTTGTGGAAAATTTAATTTTATTGAAAATCAACTGAACAATAGCCCACAAATTCAGAGCTTTAAAAATCGAAAATCTGCAATTATGCTCCGATTTCGAAGATTGATACCTCTATCAATAGGTGTTGAGACCTGTAATTGTGATGTCAACGGGTAGTTAGATTGCTCGAATATTTCTACACACTTTGTGGAAAATTTAATTTTATTGAAAATCAACTGAACAATAGCCCACAAATTCAGAGCTTTAAAAATCGAAAATCTGCAATTATGCTCCGATTTCGAAGATTGATACCTCTATCAATAGGTGTTGAGACCTGTAACTGTGATGCCAACGGGTAGTTAGATTGCTCGAATATTTCTACACATTTTGTGGAAAATTTAATTTTATTAAACATCAACTGAACAATAGCCCACAAATTCAGAGCTTTAAAAATCGAAAATCTGCAATTATGCTCCGATTTCGATGATTGATACCTCTATCAATAGGGGTTGAGACCTGTAATTGTGATGTCAACGGGTAGTTAGATTGCTCGAATATTTCTACACACTTTGTGGAAAATTTAATTTTATTGAAAATCAACTGAACAATAGTCCACAAATTCAGAGCTTTAAAAATCGAAAATCTGCAATTATGCTCCGATTTCGAAGATTGATACCTCTATCAATAGGTGTTGAGACCTGTAATTGTGATGTCAACGGGTAGTTAGATTGCTCGAATATTTCTACACACTTTGTGGAAAATTTAATTTTATTGAAAATCAACTGAACAATAGCCCACAAATTCAGAGCTTTAAAAATCGAAAATCTGCAATTATGCTCCGATTTCGAAGATTGATACCTCTATCAATAGGTGTTCAGACCTGTAACTGTGATGCCAACGGGTAGTTAGATTGCTCGAATATTTCTACACATTTTGTGGAAAATTTAATTTTATTAAACATCAACTGAACAATAGCCCACAAATTCAGAGCTTTAAAAATCGAAAATCTGCAATTATGCTCCGATTTCGATGATTGATACCTCTATCAATAGGTGTTGAGACCTGTAATTGTGATGTCAACGGGTAGTTAGATTGCTCGAATATTTCTACACACTTTGTGGAAAATTTAATTTTATTGAAAATCAACTGAACAATAGCCCACAAATTCAGAGCTTTAAAAATCGAAAATCTGCAATTATGCTCCGATTTCGAAGATTGATACCTCTATCAATAGGTGTTGAGACCTGTAACTGTGATGCCAACGGGTAGTTAGATTGCTCGAATATTTCTACACATTTTGTGGAAAATTTAATTTTATTAAACATCAACTGAACAATAGCCCACAAATTCAGAGCTTTAAAAATCGAAAATCTGCAATTATGCTCCGATTTCGATGATTGATACCTCTATCAATAGGTGTTGAGACCTGTAATTGTGATGTCAACGGGTAGTTAGATTGCTCGAATATTTCTACACACTTTGTGGAAAATTTAATTTTATTGAAAATCAACTGAACAATAGCCCACAAATTCAGAGCTTTAAAAATCGAAAATCTGCAATTATGCTCCGATTTCGAAGATTGATACCTCTATCAATAGGTGTTGAGACCTGTAACTGTGATGCCAACGGGTAGTTAGATTGCTCGAATATTTCTACACATTTTGTGGAAAATTTAATTTTATTAAACATCAACTGAACAATAGCCCACAAATTCAGAGCTTTAAAAATCGAAAATCTGCAATTATGCTCCGATTTCGATGATTGATACCTCTATCAATAGGGGTTGAGACCTGTAATTGTGATGTCAACGGGTAGTTAGATTGCTCGAATATTTCTACACACTTTGTGGAAAATTTAATTTTATTGAAAATCAACTGAACAATAGTCCACAAATTCAGAGCTTTAAAAATCGAAAATCTGCAATTATGCTCCGATTTCGATGATTGATACCTCTATCAATAGGTGTTGAGACCTGTAATTGTGATGTCAACGGGTAGTTAGATTGCTCGAATATTTCTACACATTTTGTGGAAAATTTAATTTTATTAAACATCAACTGAACAATAGCCCACAAATTCAGAGCTTTAAAAATCGAAAATCTGCAATTATGCTCCGATTTCGATGATTGATACCTCTATCAATAGGTGTTGAGACCTGTAATTGTGATGTCAACGGGTAGTTAGATTGCTCGAATATTTCTACACACTTTGTGGAAAATTTAATTTTATTGAAAATCAACTGAACAATAGCCCACAAATTCAGAGCTTTAAAAATCGAAAATCTGCAATTATGCTCCGATTTCGAAGATTGATACCTCTATCAATAGGTGTTCAGACCTGTAACTGTGATGCCAACGGGTAGTTAGATTGCTCGAATATTTCTACACATTTTGTGGAAAATTTAATTTTATTAAACATCAACTGAACAATAGCCCACAAATTCAGAGCTTTAAAAATCGAAAATCTGCAATTATGCTCCGATTTCGATGATTGATACCTCTATCAATAGGTGTTGAGACCTGTAATTGTGATGTCAACGGGTAGTTAGATTGCTCGAATATTTCTACACACTTTGTGGAAAATTTAATTTTATTGAAAATCAACTGAACAATAGCCCACAAATTCAGAGCTTTAAAAATCGAAAATCTGCAATTATGCTCCGATTTCGATGATTGATACCTCTATCAATAGGGGTTGAGACCTGTAACTGTGATGCCAACGGGTAGTTAGATTGCTCGAATATTTCTACACATTTTGTGGAAAATTTAATTTTATTGAAAATCAACTGAACAATAGCCCACAAATTCAGAGCTTTAAAAATCGAAAATCTGCAATTATGCTCCGATTTCGATGATTGATACCTCTATAAATAGGTGTTGAGACCTGTAATTGTGATGGTAACGGGTAGTTAGATTGCTCGAATATTTCTACATATTTTGTGGAAAATTTAATTTTATTGAAAATCAACTGAACAATAGCCCACAAATTCAGAGCTTTAAAAATCGAAAATCTGCAATTATGCTCCGATTTCGATGATTGATACCTCTATCAATAGGTGTTGAGACCTGTAATTGTGATGCCAACGGGTATTTAGATTGCTCGAATATTTCTACACATTTTGTGGAAAATTTAATTTTATTAAATATCAACTGAACAATAGCCCACAAATTCAGAGCTTTAAAAATCGAAAATCTGCAATTATGCTCCGATTTCGAAGATTGATACCTCTATCAATAGGTGTTGAGACCTGTAACTGTGATGCCAACGGGTAGTTAGATTGCTCGAATATTTCTACACATT
Source organism: Tipula helvola (assembly GCA_963556165.1). Taxonomy (NCBI): domain Eukaryota; kingdom Metazoa; phylum Arthropoda; class Insecta; order Diptera; family Tipulidae; genus Tipula; species Tipula helvola. The sequence continues at coordinate 305,284,987 of OY744481.1, forward strand.
TTGTGGAAAATTTAATTTTATTAAACATCAACTGAACAATAGCCCACAAATTCAGAGCTTTAAAAATCGAAAATCTGCAATTATGCTCCGATTTCGATGATTGATACCTCTATCAATAGGTGTTGAGACCTGTAATTGTGATGTCAACGGGTAGTTAGATTGCTCGAATATTTCTACACACTTTGTGGAAAATTTAATTTTATTGAAAATCAACTGAACAATAGCCCACAAATTCAGAGCTTTAAAAATCGAAAATCTGCAATTATGCTCCGATTTCGAAGATTGATACCTCTATCAATAGGTGTTCAGACCTGTAACTGTGATGCCAACGGGTATTTAGATTGCTCGAATATTTCTACACATTTTGTGGAAAATTTAATTTTATTAAATATCAACTGAACAATAGCCCACAAATTCAGAGCTTTAAAAATCGAAAATCTGCAATTATGCTCCGATTTCGAAGATTGATACCTCTATCAATAGGTGTTGAGACCTGTAACTGTGATGCCAACGGGTAGTTAGATTGCTCGAATATTTCTACACATTTTGTGGAAAATTTAATTTTATTAAACATCAACTGAACAATAGCCCACAAATTCAGAGCTTTAAAAATCGAAAATCTGCAATTATGCTCCGATTTCGATGATTGATACCTCTATCAATAGGTGTTGAGACCTGTAATTGTGATGTCAACGGGTAGTTAGATTGCTCGAATATTTCTACACACTTTGTGGAAAATTTAATTTTATTGAAAATCAACTGAACAATAGCCCACAAATTCAGAGCTTTAAAAATCGAAAATCTGCAATTATGCTCCGATTTCGATGATTGATACCTCTATCAATAGGGGTTGAGACCTGTAATTGTGATGTCAACGGGTAGTTAGATTGCTCGAATATTTCTACACACTTTGTGGAAAATTTAATTTTATTGAAAATCAACTGAACAATAGTCCACAAATTCAGAGCTTTAAAAATCGAAAATCTGCAATTATGCTCCGATTTCGATGATTGATACCTCTATCAATAGGTGTTGAGACTTGTAATTGTGATGCTTACGGGTAATTAGATCGCTCGAACATTTCTACACACTTTGTGGAAAATTTAATTTTATTGAAAATCAACTGAACAATAGCCCACAAATTCAGAGCTTTAAAAATCGAAAATCTGCAATTATGCTCCGATTTCGATGATTGATACCTCTATCAATAGGGGTTGAGACCTGTAATTGTGATGTCAACGGGTAGTTAGATTGCTCGAATATTTCTACACACTTTGTGGAAAATTTAATTTTTATTGAAAATCAACTGAACAATAGCCCACAAATTCAGAGCTTTAAAAATCGAAAATCTGCAATTATGCTCCGATTTCGATGATTGATACCTCTATCAATAGGTGTTGAGACTTGTAATTGTGATGCTAACGGGTAATTAGATCGCTCGAACATTTCTACACACTTTGTGGAAAATTTAATTTTATTGAAAATCAACTGAACAATAGCCCACAAATTCAGAGCTTTAAAAATCGAAAATCTGCAATTATGCTCCGATTTCGATGATTGATACCTCTATCAATAGGTGTTGAGACTTGTAATTGTGATGCTAACGGGTAATTAGATTGCTCGAATATTTCTACACACTTTGTGGAAAATTTAATTTTATTGAAAATCAACTGAACAATAGCCCACAAATTCAGAGCTTTAAAAATCGAAAATCTGCAATTATGCTCCGATTTCGATGATTGATACCTCTATCAATAGGTGTTGAGACCTGTAATTGTAATGCCAACGGGTATTTAGATTGCTCGAATATTTCTACACATTTTGTGGAAAATTTAATTTTATTAAACATCAACTGAACAATAGCCCACAAATTCAGAGCTTTAAAAATCGAAAATCTGCAATTATGCTCCGATTTCGATGATTGATACCTCTATCAATAGGTGTTGAGACTTGTAATTGTGATGCTAACGGGTAATTAGATCGCTCGAACATTTCTACACACTTTGTGGAAAATTTAATTTTATTGAAAATCAACTGAACAATAGCCCACAAATTCAGAGCTTTAAAAATCGAAAATCTGCAATTATGCTCCGATTTCGAAGATTGATACCTCTATCAATAGGGGTTGAGACCTGTAATTGTGATGTCAACGGGTAGTTAGATTGCTCGAATATTTCTACACACTTTGTGGAAAATTTAATTTTTATTGAAAATCAACTGAACAATAGCCCACAAATTCAGAGCTTTAAAAATCGAAAATCTGCAATTATGCTCCGATTTCGATGATTGATACCTCTATCAATAGGTGTTGAGACTTGTAATTGTGATGCTAACGGGTAATTAGATCGCTCGAACATTTCTACACACTTTGTGGAAAATTTAATTTTATTGAAAATCAACTGAACAATAGCCCACAAATTCAGAGCTTTAAAAATCGAAAATCTGCAATTATGCTCCGATTTCGATGATTGATACCTCTATCAATAGGTGTTGAGACCTGTAATTGTGATGTCAACGGGTAGTTAGATTGCTCGAATATTTCTACACACTTTGTGGAAAATTTAATTTTATTGAAAATCAACTGAACAATAGCCCACAAATTCAGAGCTTTAAAAATCGAAAATCTGCAATTATGCTCCGATTTCGAAGATTGATACCTCTATCAATAGGTGTTCAGACCTGTAACTGTGATGCCAACGGGTAGTTAGATTGCTCGAATATTTCTACACATTTTGTGGAAAATTTAATTTTATTAAACATCAACTGAACAATAGCCCACAAATTCAGAGCTTTAAAAATCGAAAATCTGCAATTATGCTCCGATTTCGAAGATTGATACCTCTATCAATAGGTGTTCAGACCTGTAACTGTGATGCCAACGGGTAGTTAGATTGCTCGAATATTTCTACACATTTTGTGGAAAATTTAATTTTATTAAACATCAACTGAACAATAGCCCACAAATTCAGAGCTTTAAAAATCGAAAATCTGCAATTATGCTCCGATTTCGAAGATTGATACCTCTATCAATAGGTGTTCAGACCTGTAACTGTGATGCCAACGGGTAGTTAGATTGCTCGAATATTTCTACACATTTTGTGGAAAATTTAATTTTATTAAACATCAACTGAACAATAGCCCACAAATTCAGAGCTTTAAAAATCGAAAATCTGCAATTATGCTCCGATTTCGATGATTGATACCTCTATCAATAGGGGTTGAGACCTGTAATTGTGATGTCAACGGGTAGTTAGATTGCTCGAATATTTCTACACACTTTGTGGAAAATTTAATTTTTATTGAAAATCAACTGAACAATAGCCCACAAATTCAGAGCTTTAAAAATCGAAAATCTGCAATTACGCTCCGATTACGATGATTGATACCTCTATCAATAGATGTTGAGACCTGTAATTGTGATGGTAACGGGTATTTAGATCGCTCGAACATTTCTACACATTTTGTGGAAAATTTAATTTTATTAAAAATCAACTGAACAATAGCCCACAAATTCAGGGCTTTAAAAATCGAAAATCTGCAATTACGCTCCGATTACGATGATTGATACCTCTATCAATAGATGTTGAGACCTGTAATTGTGATGCCAATGGGTATTTAGATCGCTCGAACATTTCTACACACTTTGTGGAAAATTTAAGTTTATTGAAAATCAACTGAACAATAGCCCACAAATTCCGATCTTTAAAAATCAAAAATCTGCAATTGTGCTCCGATTTCGATTATTGATACCTCTATCAATAGGTGCTGAGACGTGTAATTGTGATGCCAACGAGTATTTAGATTCTTCGAATATAGTATATATAGTAAACATCTAAGAAGGAGAGTAATGAGCCCAGGTAGTATTTATCGCGTACAGGCCGGCAGTATTATCAGGTTCATTAAGAGCCTGAATATTGATTGGACTGATAATTAAGCTGGGTCCAAGTACAAATATCTGTTAGGTCGCAGTGCAAGTTTACTGAACACCCACATGACTCTTTAACATTAACAAATATAATAATAAACCATAATAGCATTGACAGTGAACGTCATTGACGAAGAATTCACTGGTTAAATAATGCTATACATAATTGTTTTCATTAAGGTTTTGTTTTCTTTTAATTCACAATGTATTTTTCAGTTTATTCAATTACTACAGTAAATCCTTATATATTATTTTGTATTTATATTTGCCAAGAGACATGTTACTTTTATCAATTAATTCGTACAATGTTGAAGTTTCCGTGATCTGACATCATCAGTGTTGTAACAGATTGAAATTTTGTTTTCTCCCCCACAAACAATGAAAACAAAATCCTACTTTTAAATGTTTAATAATCATAATGGCCAAGTCGATGGTGACAATTATAATTATGTATAATTATAAAAATGTAAATTGTATTGCCATGCGCCCTATTGTTTTAAATTATGGCAATTGCCAATTAAAATGTTACGGCGTTTTGAATATTTCAGCATTGAAATCCTCTCATTTTTCTCATTGCTTGTACAATTTGTGATGGAATAAATTGTTGTGGAAGGGGCCACATTACGAATACGATGGAATAAATTAAATGATAATTGAACAAATTAAAAATTAAATAAATTGTAAATTTTTAAATTTCTCTCTAACATTTTTGCAACAATAACATTTCATTTGTGCGCATCCTTTATTCGCAGGTCCCTAATCACCAACATTAATAAATAATTTTAATTTTTGCTATAAAATGATCCATCATTTAGATTTTAGAAGGTAAATTAATAGATTAGGTTTTAACAGGACGATTTTTTTACGTTAAAATTCCATTAACTCAAAATTAAAGTCACATAGGAATAAGTAATTTGTTATTTCAATAATAAGAATTTAATTTTGAAAATTTGTAAGATAGATTTCATGAATTATAAATTTCTCATTTTTGAATGTACATGGGTATTTGTAGTAGATATAATTCATCTTTAAAATGTCAATACAAATTATCGTAATCAAATATTAATGTTACTAAAAATGGCATTAAATTGGAAAATAATCTTGGGATTTTTTACAACGTTGACTGGTGACGGTGTAAAGTTTGTCGTAAAAATTGATTTACCTGAGAATGTATTAGTAAACAAATTATTTTACTTACGAGTATGTAATTTAAATTTACAAAAAAAACTTTGATTTAAATCAAAGATCGTTATACCAAGTGGACACATGTTTTACAGACAGTCGGAGGTCTCCGCTCTATACAAAAACAATTATAACAACTTCCCAAAACCTAGAATATAAGGGACTTAGGATATGCTGCGTCCGTTTGTGTAAGTACACAAAAAATTCGTGATCAAAAATTTCTCAATCTGGGGCAATAATCTTACCCAAGTGGACATATATTTTAAAGGGTAGTATGGGATCTCATCTATCTAAAAAATATAACAGCTTATCAAAATCTTGAAGATAAATGACTTTAGGATAGACGTGTTGTAGTCCACATCCAAGTAAATTCGTATAATAGTCGGAGAGCTGAGTGGCAAAAAATGCATCTGTTTTAGAAAGGCTAATATTTTGATATTATGCACACAGTAAAAAAAAATTGAATTTTCAATAAAAATTTTACCACCTTTGAATTGCAAATTTCAAATTTTACTGCAATAACGTAAGCCAATAGCAGTTTTACAAACATTTTTATGTAAAATACTATATTTCTGTAATATTAAACTGGAATTAAAAATTACAAGAAGTTTCTAGAAAATATATTCTAAATTAAATTTTCCATAAAATGTGTAGAAATATTTGAGAAATCCAAATACCCGTTGGCATCACAATTATAGTTCTCAACACCTATTGATAGAGGTATCAATCATCGAAATCGGAGCATAATTGCAGATTTTCGATTTTTAAAGCTCTGAATTTGTGGGCTATTGTCAAAGCAACCTTGATTATACAAGCCATAATCTAAAAAACGAAGCTTTTATAAGGGAATTAGAAACGCGGAAAAAATCAAAATTTCCATAGTAAAACACATAAAACATATGGGAAATCACTTTTTTCTTAAGACAAATTTGTAAATGAAAACGTTGCAAATTCTTAATTATGATTTCTGAAATATTTTCATAAATGTTTGAATTTCAACATATATAAATCTCGTTTAAGTAAATCGTTTTTATTTTCTTGTAATAATTGATTTATTTAAACCAAAATATAAAAAAAAATTCATAACAACAGCTTTCTGGTCAAATTAAAAAGAAAAGCTTACTACAAGTCGTGTGCATTAAGTCAATATACATAGATGGCAGTGAGTAGTAAACATTTTGAAAAACCGTAGCAAAAATTGCGACCTGGGGAAATTTGAGTTCAAAAATTGTAGGAAAAGCAAAACAAATTCAGAAAATATTAAGAACGAATCATAATTGTGTGATTAAATAATTTTTTTTCGTATTTCTCTGCCAACAATTATGGACATCTAACGTACACTAGTAAAACTAAAGATAAATTTAGCAAGTACATTATTTTAATTCGTCAGAGCCAACTTTGATATATTTTTCAAAATGAAAGTTCGAAAAATATATTTTAGAAATAATTTAATTTTAATATTTCTGCAACTAATATTTACTTAATACCAATATACCCTTCTTGTATATTGCTGCTAAAGATATGTAGAACACTTTTGTATAAACATTTTGTAACATTTTTGCTGTTTTCATTGAAAAACTTGAAGCTAAAAAACACCATTTTTATTATGGATTCCTATGGAAAACAGTGAATAGTTATACCACTAAAAAAGCTTCTAAAAAATACGTCATAATGATTATGGCTCTATACTCTAGAAGGCTCTGCTATTGTTCAGTTGATGTTTAATAAAATTAAATTTTCCATAAAATGTGTAGAAATATTCCAGCAATCTAAATACCCGTTGGCATCACAGTTACAGGTCTGAACACCTATTGATAGAGGTATCAATAATCGAAATCGGAGCACAATTGTAGATTTTCGATTTTTAAAGCTCTGAATTTGTGGGCTATTGTTCAGTTGATTTTCAATAAAATTAAATTTTCCATAAAATGTGTAGAAATATTCGAGCAATCTAAATACTCGTTGGCATCACAATTACAGGTCTCAACACCTATTGATAGAGGTATCAATAATCGAAATCGGAGCACAATTGCAGATTTTCGATTTTTAAAGCTCTGGATTTGTGGGCTATTGTTCAGTTGATTTTCAATAAAATTAAATTTTCCATAAAATGTGTAGAAATATTCAAGCAATCTAAATATCCGTTGGCATCACAATTATAGGTCTCAACACCTATTGATAGAGCTATCAATCATCGAATTCGGAGCACAATTGCAGATTTTCGATTTTGAAAGTTCTGAATTTGTGGGCTATTGTTCAGTTGATTTTTAATAAAATTAAATTTTCCATAAAATGTGTAGAAATATTCAAGCAATCTAAATACTCGTTGGCATCACAATTACAGGTGTCAATACCTATTGATAGAGGTATCAATAATCGAAATCGGAGCACAATTGCAGATTTTCGATTTTTAAAGCTCTGGATTTGTGGGCTATTGTTCAGTTGATTTTTAATAAAATTAAATTTTCCATAAAATGTGTAGAAATATTCAAGCAATCTAAATATCCGTTGGCATCACAATTACAGTACTCAACACCTATTGATAGAGCTATCAATCATCGAAATCGGAGCATAATTGCAGATTTTCGATTTTTAAAACTCTGAATTTGTGGGCTATTGTTCAGTTGATTTTCAATAAAATTAAATTTTCCATAAAATGTGTAGAAATATTCCAGCAATCTAAATACTCGTTGGCATCACAATTACAGGTCTCAATACCTATTAATAGAGGTATCAATAATCGAAATCGGAGCACAATTGTAGATTTTCGATTTTTAAAGCTCTGAATTTGTGGGCTATTGTTCAGTTGATTTTCAATAAAATTAAATTTTCCATAAAATGTGTAGAAATATTCCAGCAATCTAAATACTCGTTGGCATCACAATTACAGGTCTCAATACCTATTAATAGAGGTATCAATAATCGAAATCGGAGCACAATTGTAGATTTTCGATTTTTAAAGCTCTGAATTTGTGGGCTATTGTTCAGTTGATTTTCAATAAAATTAAATTTTCCATAAAATGTGTAGAAATATTCGAGCAATCTAAATACTCGTTGGCATCACAATTACAGGTCTCAACACCTATTGATAGAGGTATCAATAATCGAAATCGGAGCACAATTGCAGATTTTCGATTTTTAAAGCTCTGAATTTGTGGGCTATTGTTCAGTTGATTTTCAATAAAATTAAATTTTCCATAAAATGTGTAGAAATATTCGAGCAATCTAAATACCCGTTGGCATCACAATTACAGGTCTCAACACCTATTGATAGAGGTATCAATCATCGAAATCGGAGCACAATTGCAGATTTTCGATTTTTAAAGCTCTGGATTTGTGGGCTATTGTTCAGTTGATTTTCAATAAAATTAAACTTTCCACAAAATGTGTAGAAATACTCGAGCAATCTAAATACTCGTTGGCATCACAATTACAAGTCTCAACACCTATTAATAGAGGTATCAATAATCGAAATCGGAGCACAATTGCAGATTTTCGATTTTTAAAGCTCTGAATTTGTGGGCTATTGTTCAGTTGATTTTTAATAAAATTAAATTTTCCATAAAATGTGTAGAAATATTCAAGCAATCTAAATATCCGTTGGCATCACAATTACAGGTCTCAACACCTATTGATAGAGGTATCAATCATCGAAATCCGAGCACAATTGCAGATTTTCGATTTTTAAAGCTCTGGATTTGTGGGCTATTGTTCAGTTGATTTTCAATAAAATAAAACTTTTCACAAAATGTGTAGAAATACTCGAGCAATCTAAATACTCGTTGGCATCACAATTACAAGTCTCAACACCTATTGATAGAGGTATCAATCATCGAAATCGGAGCACAATTGCAGATTTTCGATTTTTAAAGCTCTGGATTTGTGGGCTATTGTTCAGTTGATTTTCAATAAAATTAAACTTTCCACAAAATGTGTAGAAATACTCGAGCAATCTAAATACTCGTTGGCATCACAATTACAAGTCTCAACACCTATTAATAGAGGTATCAATAATCGAAATCGGAGCACAATTGCAGATTTTCGATTTTTAAAGCTCTGGATTTGTGGGCTATTGTTCAGTTGATTTTCAATAAAATAAAACTTTTCACAAAATGTGTAGAAATATTCGAGCAATCTAAATACCCGTTGGCATCACAATTACAGGTCTCAACACCTATTGATAGAGGTATCAATCATCGAAATCGGAGCACAATTGCAGATTTTCGATTTTTAAAGCTCTGGATTTGTGGGCTATTGTTCAGTTGATTTTCAATAAAATTAAACTTTCCACAAAATGTGTAGAAATACTCGAGCAATCTAAATACTCGTTGGCATCACAATTACAAGTCTCAACACCTATTAATAGAGGTATCAATAATCGAAATCGGAGCACAATTGCAGATTTTCGATTTTTAAAGCTCTGAATTTGTGGGCTATTGTTCAGTTGATTTTTAATAAAATTAAATTTTCCATAAAATGTGTAGAAATATTCAAGCAATCTAAATATCCGTTGGCATCACAATTACAGGTCTCAACACCTATTGATAGAGGTATCAATCATCGAAATCGGAGCACAATTGCAGATTTTCGATTTTTAAAGCTTTGAATTTGTGGGCTATTGTTCAGTTGATTTTCAATAAAATTAAATTTTCCATAAAATGTGTAGAAATATTCGAGCAATCTAAATACCCGTTGGCATCACAATTACAGGTCTCAACACCTATTGATAGAGGTATCAATAATCGAAATCGGAGCATAATTGTAGATTTTCGATTTTTAAAGCTCTGAATTTGTGGGCTATTGTTCAGTTGATTTTCAATAAAATTAAATTTTCCATAAAATGTGTAGAAATATTCGAGCAATCTAAATACCCGTTGGCATCACAATTACAGGTCTCAACACCTATTGATAGAGGTATCAATAATCGAAATCGGAGCACAATTGCAGATTTTCGATTTTTAAAGCTCTGAATTTGTGGGCTATTGTTCAGTTGATTTTCAATAAAATTAAATTTTCCATAAAATGTGTAGAAATATTCGAGCAATCTAAATACCCGTTGGCATCACAATTACAGGTCTCAACACCTATTGATAGAGGTATCAATCATCGAAATCGGAGCACAATTGTAGATTTTCGAATTTTAAAGCTCTGGATTTGTGGGCTATTGTTCAGTTGATTTTCAATAAAATTAAATTTTCCACAAAATGTGTAGAAATATTCGAGCAATCTAAATACTCGTTGGCATCACAATTACAGGTCTCAACACCTATTGATAGAGGTATCAATAATCGAAATCGGAGCACAATTGCAGATTTTCGATTTTAAAGCTCTGAATTTGTGGGCTATTGTTCAGTTGATTTTCAATAAAATTAAATTTCCCATAAAATGTGTAGAAATATTCGAGCAATCTAAATACCCGTTGGCATCACAATTACAGGTCTCAACACCTATTGATAGAGGTATCAATAATCGAAATCGGAGCACAATTGTAGATTTTCGATTTTTAAAGCTCTGAATTTGTGGGCTATTGTTCAGTTGATTTTTAATAAAATTAAATTTTCCATAAAATGTGTAGAAATATTCAAGCAATCTAAATATCCGTTGGCATCACAATTACAGTTCTCAACACCTATTGATAGAGCTATCAATCATCGAAATCGGAGCACAATTGCAGATTTTCGATTTTGAAAGCTCTGAATTTGTGGGCTATTGTTCAGTTGATTTTTAATAAAATTAAATTTTCCATAAAATGTGTAGAAATATACAAGCAATCTAAATATCCGTTGGCATCACAATTACAGGTCTCAACACCTATTGATGGAGGTATCAATAATCGAAATCGGAGCACAATTGCAGATTTTCGATTTTTAAAGCTCTGGATTTGTGGGCTATTGTTCAGTTGATTTTTAATAAAATTAAATTTTCCATAAAATGTGTAGAAATATTCAAGCAATCTAAATATCCGTTGGCATCACAATTACAGTTCTCAACACCTATTGATAGAGCTATCAATCATCGAAATCGGAGCACAATTGCAGATTTTCGATTTTGAAAGCTCTGAATTTGTGGGCTATTGTTCAGTTGATTTTTAATAAAATTAAATTTTCCATAAAATGTGTAGAAATATACAAGCAATCTAAATATCCGTTGGCATCACAATTACAGGTCTCAACACCTATTGATAGAGGTATCAATAATCGAAATCGGAGCACAATTGCAGATTTTCGATTTTGAAAACTCTGAATTTGTGGGCTATTGTTCAGTTGATTTTCAATAAAATTAAATTTTCCACAAAGTGTGTAGAAATATTCGAGCGATCGTATTACCCGTTAGCATCACAATTACAAGTCTCAACACCTATTGATAGAGTTATCAATCATCGAAATCGGAGCATAATTGCAGATTTTCGATTTTTAAAGCTCTGAATTTGTGGGCTATTGTTCAGTTGATTTTCAATAAAATTAAATTTTCCATAAAATGTGTAGAAATATTCCAGCAATCTAAATACTCGTTGGCATCACAATTACAGGTCTCAATACCTATTAATAGAGGTATCAATAATCGAAATCGGAGCACAATTGTAGATTTTCGATTTTTAAAGCTCTGAATTTGTGGGCTATTGTTCAGTTGATTTTCAATAAAATTAAATTTTCCATAAAATGTGTAGAAATATTCGAGCAATCTAAATACTCGTTGGCATCACAATTACAGGTCTCAACACCTATTGATAGAGGTATCAATAATCGAAATCGGAGCACAATTGCAGATTTTCGATTTTTAAAGCTCTGAATTTGTGGGCTATTGTTCAGTTGATTTTTAATAAAATTAAATTTTCCATAAAATGTGTAGAAATATTCGAGCAATCTAAATACCCGTTGGCATCACAATTACAGGTCTCAACACCTATTGATAGAGGTATCAATAATCGAAATCGGAGCACAATCGCAGATTTTTGATTTTTAAAGCTCGGAATTTGTGGGCTATTGTTCAGTTGAATTTCAATAAAATTAAATTTTCCATAAAATGTGTAGAAAAATTCGAGCAATCTAAATACCCGTTGGCATCACAATTACAGATAGAGGTATCAATAATCGAAATCGGAGCACAATTGCAGATTTTTGATTTTTAAAGCTCGGAATTTGTGGGCTATTGTTCAGTTGATTTTCAATAAAATTAAATTTTCCATAAAATGTGTAGAAATATTCGAGCAATTTAAATACCCGTTGGCATCACAATTACAGGTCTCAGCACCTATTGATAGAGGTATCAATAATCGAAATCGGAGCACAATTGCAGATTTTCGATTTTTAAAGCTCTGAATTTGTGGGCTATTGTTCAGTTGATTTTCAATAAAATAAAATTTTCCACAAAATGTGTAGAAATACTCGAGCAATCTAAATACTCGTTGGCATCACAATTACAAGTTTTAACACCTATTGATAGAGGTATCAATAATCGAAATCGGAGCACAATTGCAGATTTTTGATTTTTAAAGCTAGGAATTTGTGGGCTATTGTTCAGTTGAATTTCAATAAAATTAAATTTTCCACAAAAAGTGTAGAAATGTTCGAGCGATCTAAATACTAGTTAGCATCACAATTACAAGTCTCAACACCTATTGATAGAGGTATCAATAATCGAAATCGGAGCACAATTGCAGATTTTTGATTTTTAAAGCTCGGAATTTGTGGGCTATTGTTCAGTTGAATTTCAATAAAATTAAATTTTCCACAAAACGTGTAGAAATATTCGAGCGATCTAAATACTCGTTAGCATCACAATAACAAGTCTCAGCACCTATTGATAGAGGTATCAATAATCGAAATCGGAGCACAATTGCAGATTTTCGATTTTTAAAGCTCTGAATTTGTGGGCTATTGTTCAGTTGATTTTTAATAAAATTAAATTTTCCATAAAATGTGTAGAAATATTCAAGCAATCTAAATATCCGTTGGCATCACAATTACAGGTCTCAACACCTATTGATAGAGCTATCAATCATCGAAATCGGAGCACAATTGCAGATTTTCGATTTTGAAAGCTCTGAATTTGTGGGCTATTGTTCAGTTGATTTTCAATAAAATTAAATTTTCCATAAAATGTGTAGAAATATTCGAGCAATCTAAATACCCGTTGGCATCACAATTACAGGTCTCAGCACCTATTGATAGAGGTATCAATAATCGAAATCGGAGCACAATTGCAGATTTTCGATGTTTAAAGCTCTGAATTTGTGGGCTATTGTTCAGTTGAATTTCAATAAAATTAAATTTTCCACAAAAAGTGTAGAATTGTTCGAGCGATCTAAATACTCGTTAGCATCACAATTACAAGTCTCAACACCTATTGATAGAGGTATCAATAATCGAAATCGGAGCACAATTGCAGATTTTCGATTTTGAAATCTCGGAATTTGTGGGCTATTGTTGAGTTGAATTTCAATAAAATTAAATTTTCCACAAAATGTGAAGAAATATTCGAGCAGGTACAGAAATATTTGAACAGATCTCAACACCTATTGATAGAGTTTTCAATCATCGAAATCGGAGCACAATTGCAGATTTTCGATTTTTAAAGCTCGGAATTTGTGGGCTATTGTTCAGTTGATTTTTAATAAAATTAAATTTTCCATAAAATGTGTAGAAATACTCGAGCAATCTAAATACAAGTTGGCATCACAATTACAAGTCTCAACACCTATTGATAGAGGTATCAATAATCGAAATCGGAGCACAATTGCAGATTTTCGATTTTTAAAGCTCGGAATTTGTGGGCTATTGTTCAGTTGATTTTTAATAAAATTAAATTTTCCATAAAATGTGTAGAAATATTCAAGCAATTTAAATATCCGTTGGCATCACAATTATAGGTCTCAACACCTATTGATAGAGCTATCAATCATCGAATTCGGAGCACAATTGCAGATTTTCGATTTTGAAAGCTCTGAATTTGTGGGCTATTGTTCAGTTGATTTTCAATAAAATTAAACTTTCCATAAAATGTGTAGAAATATTCGAGCAATCTAAATACCCGTTGGCATCACAATTACAGGTCTCAACACCTATTGATAGAGGTATCAATCATCGAAATCGGAGCACAATTGCAGATTTTCGATTTTGAAAGCTCTGAATTTGTGGGCTATTGTTCAGTTGATTTTCAATAAAATTAAACTTTCCATAAAATGTGTAGAAATACTCGAGCAATCTAAATACTCGTTGGCATCACAATTACAAGTCTCAACACCTATTGATAGAGGAATCAATAATCGAAATCGGAGCACAATTGCAGATTTTCGATTTTTAAAGCTCTGAATTTGTGGGCTATTGTTCAGTTGATTTTTAATAAAATTAAATTTTTCATAAAATGTGTAGAAATATTCGAGCAATCTAAATATCCGTTGGCATCACAATTACAGGTCTCAGCACCTATTGATAGAGGTATCAATAATCGAAATCGGAGCACAATTGCAGATTTTCGATTTTTAAAGCTCTGAATTTGTGGGCTATTGTTCAGTTGATTTTTAATAAAATTAAATTTTCCATAAAATGTGTAGAAATATTCGAGCAATCTAAATACCCGTTGGCATCACAATTACAGGTCTCAACACCTATTGATAGAAGTATCAATCATCGAAATCGGAGCACAATTGCAGATTTTCGATTTTTAAAGCTCTGGATTTGTGGGCTATTGTTCAGTTGATTTTCAATTAAATAAAATTTTCCACAAAATGTGTAGAAATAATCGAGCAATCTAAATACTCGTTGGCATCACAATTACAGGTCTCAGCACCTATTGATAGAGGTATCAATAATCGAAATCGGAGCACAATTGCAGATTTTTGATTTTTAAAGCTCGGAATTCGTGGGCTATTGTTCAGTTGAATTTCAATAAAATTAAATTTTCCACAAAAAGTTTAGAAATGTTCGAGCGATCTAAATACTCGTTAGCATCACAATTACAAGTCTCAACACCTATTGATAGAGGTATCAATAATCGAAATCGGAGCACAATTGCAGATTTTTGATTTTTAAAGCTCGGAATTTGTGGGCTATTGTTCAGTTGATTTTCAATCAAATTAAATTTTCCATAAAATGTGTAGAAATATTAAAGCAATCTAAATATCCGTTGGCATCACAATTACTGGTCTCAACACCTATTGATAAAGCTATCAATCATCGAAATCGGAGCACAATTGCAGATTTTCGATTTTGAAAGCTCTGAATTTATGGGCTATTGTTCAGTTGATTTTCAATAAAATTAAATTTTCCATAAAATGTGTAGAAATATTCGAGCAATCTAAATACCCGTTGGCATCACAATTACAGGTCTCAGCACCTATTGATAGAGGTATCAATAATCGAAATCGGAGCACAATTGCAGATTTTTGATTTTTAAAGCTCTGAATTTGTGGGCTATTGTTCAGTTGAATTTCAATAAAATTAAATTTTCCAGAAAATGTGTAGAAATATTCAAGCAATCTAAATATCCGTTGGCATCACAATTACTGGTCTTAACACCTATTGATAGAGCTACCAATCATCGAAATCGGAGCACAATTGCAGATTTTCGATTTTTAAAGCTCGGAATTTGTGGGCTATTGTTCAGTTGATTTTTAATAAAATTAAATTTTCCATAAAATGTGTAGAAATATTCGAGCAATCTAAATACTCGTTGGCATCACAATTACAGATAGAGGTATCAATAATCGAAATCGGAGCACAATTGCAGATTTTCGATTTTTAAAGCTCTGAATTTATGGGCTATTGTTCAGTTGATTTTCAATAAAATTAAATTTTCCATAAAATGTGTAGAAATATTCGAGCAATCTAAATACCCGTTGGCATCACAATTACAGGTCTCAGCACCTATTGATAGAGGTATCAATAATCGAAATCGGAGCACAATTGCAGATTTTTGATTTTTAAAGCTCGGAATTTGTGGGCTATTGTTCAGTTGATTTTCAATCAAATTAAATTTTCCATAAAATGTGTAGAAATATTAAAGCAATCTAAATATCCGTTGGCATCACAATTACTGGTCTCAACACCTATTGATAAAGCTATCAATCATCGAAATCGGAGCACAATTGCAGATTTTTGATTTTTAAAGCTAGGAATTTGTGGGTTCAGTTGAATTTCAATAAAATTAAATTTTCCACAAAAAGTGTAGAAATGTTCGAGCGATCTAAATACTCGTTAGCATCACAATAACAAGTCTCAGCACCTATTGATAGAGGTATCAATAATCGAAATCGGAGCACAATTGCAGATTTTCGATTTTTAAAGCTCTGAATTTGTGGGCTATTGTTCAGTTGATTTTTAATAAAATTAAATTTTCCATAAAATGTGTAGAAATATTCAAGCAATCTAAATATCCGTTGGCATCACAATTACAGGTCTCAACACCTATTGATAGAGCTATCAATCATCGAAATCGGAGCACAATTGCAGATTTTCGATTTTGAAAGCTCTGAATTTGTGGGCTATTGTTCAGTTGAATTTCAATAAAATTAAATTTTCCAGAAAATGTGTAGAAATATTCAAGCAATCTAAATATCCGTTGGCATCACAATTACTGGTCTTAACACCTATTGATAGAGCTACCAATCATCGAAATCGGAGCACAATTGCAGATTTTTGATTTTTAAAGCTCGGAATTTGTGGGCTATTGTTCAGTTGATTTTTAATAAAATTAAATTTTCCATAAAATGTGTAGAAATATTCGAGCAATCTAAATACTCGTTGGCATCACAATTACAGATAGAGGTATCAATAATCGAAATCGGAGCACAATTGCAGATTTTCGATTTTGAAAGCTCTGAATTTATGGGCTATTGTTCAGTTGATTTTCAATAAAATTAAATTTTCCATAAAATGTGTAGAAATATTCGAGCAATCTAAATACCCGTTGGCATCACAATTACAGGTCTCAGCACCTATTGATAGAGGTATCAATAATCGAAATCGGAGCACAATTGCAGATTTTCGATTTTTAAAGCTCTGAATTTGTGGGCTATTGTTCAGTTGATTTTCAATTAAATAAAATTTTCCACAAAATGTGTAGAAATACTCGAGCAATCTAAATACTCGTTGGCATCACAATTACAAGTCTTAACACCTATTGATAGAGGTATCAATAATCGAAATCGGAGCACAATTGCAGATTTTTGATTTTTAAAGCTAGGAATTTGTGGGTTCAGTTGAATTTCAATAAAATTAAATTTTCCACAAAAAGTGTAGAAATGTTCGAGCGATCTAAATACTCGTTAGCATCACAATAACAAGTCTCAGCACCTATTGATAGAGGTATCAATAATCGAAATCGGAGCACAATTGCAGATTTTCGATTTTTAAAGCTCTGAATTTGTGGGCTATTGTTCAGTTGATTTTTAATAAAATTAAATTTTCCATAAAATGTGTAGAAATATTCAAGCAATCTAAATATCCGTTGGCATCACAATTACAGGTCTCAACACCTATTGATAGAGCTATCAATCATCGAAATCGGAGCACAATTGCAGATTTTCGATTTTTAAAGCTCTGAATTTGTGGGCTATTGTTCAGTTGATTTTCAATAAAATTAAATTTTCCATAAAATGTGTAGAAATATTCGAGCAATCTAAATACCCGTTGGCATCACAATTACAGGTCTCAGCACCTATTGATAGAGGTATCAATAATCGAAATCGGAGCACAATTGCAGATTTTCGATTTTTAAAGCTCTGAATTTGTGGGCTATTGTTCAGTTGAATTTCAATAAAATTAAATTTTCCACAAAATGTGTAGAAATATTCGAGCAGGTACAGTAATATTTGAACAGATCTCAACACCTATTGATAGAGTTTTCAATCATCGAAATCGGAGCACAATTGCAGATTTTCGATTTTTAAAGCTCGGAATTTGTGGGCTATTGTTCAGTTGATTTTTAATAAAATTAAATTTTCCATAAAATGTGTAGAAATATTCAAGCAATCTAAATACCCGTTGGCATCACAATTACAGGTCTCAACACGTATTGATAGAGGTATCAATCATCGAAATCGGAGCACAATTGCAGATTTTCGATTTTTAAAGCTCGGAATTTGTGGGCTATTGTTCAGTTGATTTTTAATAAAATTAAATTTTCCATAAAATGTGTAGAAATATTCAAGCAATCTAAATATCCGTTGGCATCACAATTATAGGTCTCAACACCTATTGATAGAGCTATCAATCATCGAATTCGGAGCACAATTGCAGATTTTCGATTTTGAAAGTTCTGAATTTGTGGGCTATTGTTCAGTTGATTTTTAATAAAATTAAATTTTCCATAAAATGTGTAGAAATATTCAAGCAATCTAAATACTCGTTGGCATCACAATTACAGGTGTCAATACCTATTGATAGAGGTATCAATAATCGAAATCGGAGCACAATTGCAGATTTTCGATTTTTAAAGCTCTGGATTTGTGGGCTATTGTTCAGTTGATTTTTAATAAAATTAAATTTTCCATAAAATGTGTAGAAATATTCAAGCAATCTAAATATCCGTTGGCATCACAATTATAGGTCTCAACACCTATTGATAGAGCTATCAATCATCGAATTCGGAGCACAATTGCAGATTTTCGATTTTGAAAGCTCTGAATTTGTGGGCTATTGTTCAGTTGATTTTCAATAAAATTAAATTTTTCATAAAATGTGTAGAAATATTCGAGCAATCTAAATACTCGTTGGCATCACAATTACAGGTCTCAATACCTATTGATAGAGGTATCAATAATCGAAATCGGAGCACAATTGCAGATTTTCGATTTTGAAAGCTCTGGATTTGTGGGCTATTGTTCAATTGATTTTCAATTAAATAAAATTTTCCATAAAATGTGTAGAAATACTCGAGCAATCTAAATACCCGTTGGCATCACAATTACAAGTCTCAACACCTATTGATAGAGGTATCAATAATCGAAATCGGAGCACAATTGCAGATTTTCGATTTTTAAAGCTCGGAATTTGTGGGCTATTGTTCAGTTGATTTTTAATAAAATTAAATTTTCCATAAAATGTGTAGAAATATTCAAGCAATCTAAATATCCGTTGGCATCACAATTATAGGTCTCAACACCTATTGATAGAGCTATCAATCATCGAATTCGGAGCACAATTGCAGATTTTCGATTTTGAAAGCTCTGAATTTGTGGGCTATTGTTCAGTTGATTTTCAATAAAATTAAACTTTCCATAAAATGTGTAGAAATATTCGAGCAATCTAAATACCCGTTGGCATCACAATTACAGGTCTCAACACCTATTGATAGAGGTATCAATCATCGAAATCGGAACACAATTGCAGATTTTCGATTTTTAAAGCTCTGGAATTGTGGGCTATTGTTCAGTTGATTTTCAATTAAATAAAATTTTTCACAAAATGTGTAGAAATACTCGAGCAATCTAAATACTCGTTGGCATCACAATTACAAGTCTCAACACCTATTTATAGAGGTATCAATAATCGAAATCGGAGCACAATTGCAGATTTTCGATTTTGAAAGCTCTGAATTTGTGGGCTATTGTTCAGTTGATTTTTAATAAAATTAAATTTTTCATAAAATGTGTAGAAATATTCGAGCAATCTAAATATCCGTTGGCATCACAATTACAGGTCTCAGCACCTATTGATAGAGGTATCAATCATCGAAATCGGAGCACAATTGCAGATTTTCGATTTTTAAAGCTCTGAATTTGTGGGCTATTGTTCAGTTGATTTTTAATAAAATTAAATTTTCCATAAAATGTGTAGAAATATTCGAGCAATCTAAAAACCCGTTGGCATCACAATTACAGGTCTCAACACCTATTGATAGAGGTATCAATCATCGAAATCGGAGCACAATTGCAGATTTTCGATTTTTAAAGCTCTGGATTTGTGGGCTATTGTTCAGTTGATTTTCAATTAAATAAAATTTTCTACAAAATGTGTAGAAATAATCGAGCAATCTAAATACTCGTTGGCATCACAATTACAAGTCTCAACACCTATTGATAGAGGTATGAATAATCGAAATCGAAGCACAATTGCAGATTTTCGATTTTTAAAGCTCTGAATTTGTGGGCTATTGTTCAGTTGATTTTTAATAAAATTAAATTTTCCATAAAATGTGTAGAAAAATTCAAGCAATCTAAATATCCGTTGGCATCACAATTACAGGTCTCAACACCTATTGATAGAGCTATCAATCATCGAAATCGGAGCACAATTGTAGATTTTCGATTTTGAAAGCTCTGAATTTGTGGGCTATTGTTCAGTTGATTTTTAATAAAATTAAATTTTCCATAAAATGTGTAGAAATATTCGAGCAATCTAAATACCCGTTGGCATCACAATTACAGGTCTCAACACCTATTGATAGAGGTATCAATAATCGAAATCGGAGCAAAATTGCAGATTTTCGATTTTTAAAGCTCTGAATTTGTGGGCTATTGTTCAGTTGATTTTCAATAAAATTAAATTTTCCATAAAATGTGTAGAAATATTCGAGCAATCTAAATACTCGTTGGCATCACAATTACAGGTCTCAATACCTATTGATAGAGGTATCAATAATCGAAATCGGAGCACAATTGCAGATTTTCGATTTTTAAAGCTCTGGATTTGTGGGCTATTGTTCAGTTGATTTTTAATAAAATTAAATTTTCCATAAAATGTGTAGAAATATTCAAGCAATCTAAATATCCGTTGGCATCACAATTACAGGTCTCAACACCTATTGATAGAGCTATCAATCATCGAAATTGGAGCACAATTTCAGATTTTTGATTTTTAAAGCTCTGAATTTGTGGGCTATTGTTCAGTTGATTTTCAATAAAATTAAATTTTCCATAAAATGTGTAGAAATATTCGAGCAATCTAAATACCCGTTGGCATCACAATTACAGGTCTCAGCACCTATTGATAGAGGTATCAATAATCGAAATCGGAGCACAATTGCAGATTTTCGATTTTTAAAGCTCGGAATTTGTGGGCTATTGTTCAGTTGAATTTCAATAAAATTAAATTTTCCACAAAAAGTGTAGAAATGTTCGAGCGATCTAAATACTCGTTGGCATCACAATTACAAGTCTCAACACCTATTGATAGAGGTATCAATAATCGAAATCGGAGCACAATTGCAGATTTTTGATTTTTAAAGCTCGGAATTTGTGGGCTATTGTTCAGTTGATTTTCAATAAAATTAAATTTTCCACAAAATGTGTAGAAATATTCGAGCAGGTCTAGAAATATTTGAACAGATCTCAACACCTATTGATAGAGTTTTCAATCATCGAAATCGGAGCACAATTGCAGATTTTCGATTTTTAAAGCTCGGAATTTGTGGGCTATTGTTCAGTTGATTTTCAATAAAATTAAATTTTCCATAAAATGTGTAGAAATATTCGAGCAATCTAAATACCCGTTGGCATCACAATTACAGGTCTCAGCACCTATTGATAGAGGTATCAATAATCGAAATCGGAGCACAATTGCAGATTTTCGATTTTTAAAGCTCGGAATTTGTGGGCTATTATTCAGTTGAATTTCAATAAAATTAAATTTTCCACAAAAAGTGTAGAAATGTTCGAGCGATCTAAATACTCGTTGGCATCACAATTACAAGTCTCAACATCTATTGATAGAGGTATGAATAATCGAAATCGAAGCACAATTTCAGATTTTTGATTTTTAAAGCTCTGAATTTGTGGGCTATTGTTCAGTTGATTTTCAATAAAATTAAATTTTCCATAAAATGTGTAGAAATATTCAATCAATCTAAATATCCGTTGGCATCACAATTACAGGTCTCAACACCTATTGATAGAGCTATCAATCATCGAAATCGGAGCACAATTGCAGATTTTCGATTTTTAAAGCTCTGAATTTGTGGGCTATTGTTCAGTTGATTTTCAATAAAATTAAATTTTCCATAAAATGTGTAGAAATATTCAAGCAATCTAAATATCCGTTGGCATCACAATTACAGGTCTCAACACCTATTGATAGAGCTATCAATCATCGAAATCGGAGCACAATTGTAGATTTTCGATTTTGAAAGCTCTGAATTTGTGGGCTATTGTTCAGTTGATTTTTAATAAAATTAAATTTTCCATAAAATGTGTAGAAATATTCGAGCAATCTAAATACCCGTTGGCATCACAATTACAGGTCTCAACACCTATTGATAGAGGTATCAATAATCGAAATCGGAGCAAAATTGCAGATTTTCGATTTTTAAAGCTCTGAATTTGTGGGCTATTGTTCAGTTGATTTTCAATAAAATTAAATTTTCCATAAAATGTGTAGAAATATTCGAGCAATCTAAATACTCGTTGGCATCACAATTACAGGTCTCAATACCTATTGATAGAGGTATCAATAATCGAAATCGGAGCACAATTGCAGATTTTCGATTTTTAAAGCTCGGAATTTGTGGGCTATTGTTCAGTTGAATTTCAATAAAATTAAATTTTCCACAAAAAGTGTAGAAATGTTCGAGCGATCTAAATACTCGTTGGCATCACAATTACAAGTCTCAACACCTATTGATAGAGGTATCAATAATCGAAATCGGAGCACAATTGCAGATTTTTGATTTTTAAAGCTCGGAATTTGTGGGCTATTGTTCAGTTGAATTTCAATAAAATTAAATTTTCCACAAAATGTGTAGAAATATTCGAGCAGGTCTAGAAATATTTGAACAGATCTCAACACCTATTGATAGAGTTTTCAATCATCGAAATCGGAGCACAATTGCAGATTTTCGATTTTTAAAGCTCGGAATTTGTGGGCTATTGTTCAGTTGATTTTCAATAAAATTAAATTTTCCATAAAATGTGTAGAAATATTCGAGCAATCTAAATACCCGTTGGCATCACAATTACAGGTCTCAGCACCTATTGATAGAGGTATCAATAATCGAAATCGGAGCACAATTGCAGATTTTCGATTTTTAAAGCTCGGAATTTGTGGGCTATTATTCAGTTGAATTTCAATAAAATTAAATTTTCCACAAAAAGTGTAGAAATGTTCGAGCGATCTAAATACTCGTTGGCATCACAATTACAAGTCTCAACATCTATTGATAGAGGTATGAATAATCGAAATCGGAGCACAATTGCAGATTTTCGATTTTTAAAGCTCTGAATTTGTGGGCTATTGTTCAGTTGATTTTCAATAAAATTAAATTTTCCATAAAATGTGTAGAAATATTCAAGCAATCTAAATATCCGTTGGCATCACAATTACAGGTCTCAACACCTATTGATAGAGCTATCAATCATCGAAATCGGAGCACAATTGCAGATTTTCGATTTTTAAAGCTCTGAATTTGTGGGCTATTGTTCAGTTGATTTTCAATAAAATTAAATTTTCCACAAATTGTGTAGAAATATTCGAGCAATCTCAATATTGGATTGAAGGTTTTTTTTTGTTATTTTTCGCGAGTCTCCTTCCTTTTTGTAGTTCGTGTGCAGTTGGAATAATATTTTCGCTATCTCGCCTTGTTGGATACATGCGGCTCCATTTATCCTCTGTTGTTATGTATAATACTATTATTATTTTTTGCCGGTTTTTAATGGCTCGATGGACCAACGTTAATTTACCGACAAATTATAAATATTAGTGTGTAAGACTAAACATTTGTTTGATTAACGTCACTGGTGAAGCTTTTCATTTCTTTTTGTTGTAAATTTAAAGACACCGATTTTATGTGTAAAAGTAACAAATCAAACAATTATGTTAATTTTGCACTAACCTTTAAAACGACATTTCGTTGGGTATTGCTTACCTGTACAATTCAAATTAAATTGACGATCTATTCTTCCCTTAATCCCATAGCCAAATTATATTCAATTCCTTCTCGTTTTGTTTATATAAAATTCAATAAATTGGTTGATTAATGAAATGGAAAAAGGTTTTAGTTTATCTTAGTTTGACACAATCGAGATAGTTAAATCAACTTTGAACAATTTAACATAACAACCAAAAATATGAAGCCAAATTAAAAATTGACCTGAACATTATTTCATATTAATGTATATTATGTTTATGTTGAAATAGCATATACAAATAAAGATAACATTGGATACATTTTATTTATTTATATGGGTGTCGTGAACTTTTTTCTTGTTATAATTTGGTTTATTCAATTTTTATGTCGCTCTAAGTTGAACTTTTTCATTTTTTTTTTGTCGTAATAAATTTCCTTGGGGACATATTACTCTTGTGTTTACCGGATATATTCGACAGTTAGAGAAAATAAAATGAAAGAATAAAAATCGATAGGAAGAATTTTCTTATAAAAAGTTGAACGCGTATAGGTATATTATGTTGAGGAAGAAGATGGAAAAATGTAGATATGTATATGGAGGTGAATTATAATATGCTATACAATGTAGTATGATATGAAATTTCAATTTCACTTTAGAAATGTATAATCCGAGAAATTCCAGCTCTAAATATAATATACATACATTTTTATTTTATATAAGATGTTTCGTTACAGGATCATAACAAATAGAATTTGTGTCTATATAAGGATTTTAGGTTCACCTGCCTTTATATTGATAGAATCTATTTGTTTAAAATTAATTTTGGTTTCCATAAATTGTCTACGACAACAAAAATTTTTGCTTCTGATATACACTCCTGTTCACCTGCTTAAGGCCTAGTATTTTTTAACTTAAATATATTAATGTTTTTTTTGCCAAATCAGTTTACAATCTTGTTCACATTAAGTTGATGATAATCGTTTAAATTTCAATATTAAATTAATTTTTTTAATGTTTTGGTTTTAAATAAATTAAATAATTGTAAAACAAAGATAAAATTTACCAAAAAAAAATGTTAACGTCTGAATAACGTGCTGAATAAAATGGGCCTTACCACTTCTTCAATAACTCGAAAACTTGGGCTCGGTAAAACTGCAAAAGTAATAACCTCTCTGAGCCCTACTACATATAAAAGAGATGCGACTCATATTACGTCAGCCATTTAAAGCCACCATTTCGGCTGTGCGAAGGGTGCAATGTGTAAGCAAGAACCTTACACGGTAAACGGCAAACTATAGGTGGGCTAGCAACATCAACACGCGTTATGACAGGGAACAATGATACTGTAAAAGCAGCAATCGCTTTCATGAATAATGATAGTGACACACACTGCGTGGGTGTGAAGGTGAGATCAGGACTAGGTAGTTTATATCTAGTCAGTATCCATTTTCTTTTTGTTTAGTACTCTGATTAACCGGTAGGCTATTTACTTAAGCTTGATAACATTATGAATGGCCTGAAAGCCATCCAATTATAATAACCGGCGACTTCAATGCTAAGTGTAGACTTTGGAATAACAGTGGCTAGAAGTGATTTTTACGTTATTAACCACATATAACCACATTAACGGCAAGTGGTCTAAAAATGGTAGTGAGAAGAATATCAAATTGGTCGGTAAAACAAAATTGGACTACCAGTGATCACTATAGGGCATCCAATTTTTGGCCAAAAATTAATTCCGGAATTTTCGAATTTGAATATTCTAGAGAAAATTATTCCGGAATCGACTTTTTATTAAATAATCTCTGATTAAAAATTAAAAATCAAAATGTTACAAAAAACAAATGTTTTTTTTTTGTTTCGTTTAAAATTATTTTGTTTCATAATTAATGTTCACATTTATGAACGATGCTAAATCGCAGTTACTACTTACTACTTACACAATTTTTACCCTCCGCGGTCGCACTAGGACGTGGTTTACCGCGGAAACGATAATGCACAAAAAACGGGCCGGCGAAGTCTATGCCGACTGTGTAAAAGGGTGGTGATGCAGTTACCCTTTCAGGAGGTAAGTTTCCCATTTGCAATATTCTTGACGAACAGCTGCCAATAGCGCTCGTGTACCGGCATGAAGTAGCTTCCTGTGATAAAATGTAATTAACGTGACAGTAAATTGATGTGAATTATAGGAAGCAGAATAGGATGCTTCGATGTGTATGGTAATGTTGTATGTTGAAAACGACCACCGACTCGAATGATGTGATTTGTATCCAAAAACAATGACAATGATTGAAGTGTAGGTTGTTTGATACGGAAATCTGCTTTTTCCAGTCCGGCGTATTTAACCGGAAAAATTTCTTTATGAACTACTCGAATTATGGTATGAAGCGCCCGTTCTAATTCTTCCAGTTTTAACGGTCCGCTAAATTTGAAGTTTGGATGCATCTTGAAACGAAGCATATAGGCAACAGTTCGTCGGAGCTTCTTGAAGTCATGATAAAATGTAATCTTGGTGAGTATAAGGAGTGTCAGATGATACTGTGTTGGCTGCTGTAACTTCCTCTCGTAATGGAAATTCTTCTCGTAACGTTGGCCAAAACTAAGTCTCTTTTTGAAGAAATGTAGGCCCATATAGCCAGAGATCGGATAATGAACTTTTCTGGAAGTAGTCCACGAGAAATAAGATCGGCTTGATTATCTTCGGTTGGTACGTGTAGTCAGCTTTCTTTTGTGAGACTTCTTGAATTGCGGTGACTCGATGTGAAGCGAAAGTCTTCCATTTCGATGGGCACGATTTTATCCAGTGCAGTGTGATTGTCAAGTCAGACCAATAAAATGTTTGATCAACATTAAAATTCAATTTTTTGTGGATTTTGTGGGTTAGTTCTGCCAGTAGCACCGTTGGTCCGCTGCACATAATTCTAGCCGCGACAAAGTTGTTTTCTTTGTGGCCGTTTGAATCAAATAGATGACGATCTATCGTAAATTGGTTGAGCACGTTGAGTCTCCTTTGAAATGTTTGCCAGTATGTATGCAGATTTTGGGGAAGTACTTCATCCCAATCTAGCTGTAATTTTCATAGTGACTGAATCAGCAATTTTCCCAATATGACTACGGGTGCCAACAGACCAATAGGATCGTAAATTCGAGCGATTTGTGACAATATGATTCTCTTGGAAACGGTTGAAGCTTCGTTAAAGTGGAACAACAAATGTAAATTCATCAGATGTTGGATGCCAATAAATCCCTAATGTTTAGATCAAATCATTTTCTTCAATTTGCAGCAATGTTTCTGTGAATTCTGGTGGAACGTCCTTTATAATTTCAGGAGCGTTGGAGCACCACCTTCTTAGTTCCATACCCGCCGATTGAAATATCTTGGAAATTATGTCCTTCAGTTCAATGGCAGCACTAATGGAATTTGCCAATACACCATCAACATATATATCATTTTCAATGGCGTCGACAGCGACAGCAAATGTATGCTTGTTGTATATAGCTAATTGCTTTAAGCATCTAGTGGCGAGAAATGGAGCGGAGGACGTGCCATAAGTCACAATTTTTAACATGAATGTCGAAAGTGGTTCGACTGGAAAATTTCGTCAAACAATTAACTGGAATTTCTGATCATCTTCATGTACCAGAATTTGCCGATTCATCTGCGTATGCGTGTGTTTGAAAATGAACCAATATAGAAAACAGGTCGTTTTGAACCACTGGGCCCACCATCATGATTGTGTTTAATGATTTGTCGCTTGATGTTTTAGCTGATCCATCGAACACCACACGTAACTTCGTTGAGGAGCTTTCCCGCTTCATTACGCAATGATGTGAAACGAAAAAATTTGGTGATGTGATGGATTTTGAATCGATGTGTCCCATGTGGCCTATAATTGGATAATAATTCTTGTGACTTATGGAGTCGCTTTTCCAGACTATAGAATCGCCGTGTAGCCAAAATTTGTGAATTACCCAAAATCATCGGATCTGATGAGAATGCGGGAGCCTCACTATAAATGTTCCCTCACTATCACGCGTGGTGAATTTAGTGAAGTGATTTTCATAATTAATTTCTTCGGATGAGAGCGGTTTGATGGAATAAGGGAGATTTTCGGTGGTACAAAACTTCTCTATCTGCTCGCTCAATTGGTTCGAATTGTCGACGACTACATGGCAAGTGTGATTTGATTGTGCGTGTGTGACGACAGTTTTCCGGAAATAACCCAGCCTAATACGGTATTCTGGAGCATTGGAACATGGTCAGCCAGCCTGATTTGACCCACCGAATGTATAGTTCTTGATAAATTTCTGCACCTAGCAGCAAATCGATATCTTGGAATATAAAAAATTCAGGATAGGCTAACTTGATATTTGATGGTATTGCCCAAGACTTGATGTTGTAAATTGCTGTGTTTGGTTGATAGCTGGCTATTTTTGGCAACACTTGAACGTCTAACGTGGTAGAAAAGTTGGAACATGCGATGGCGTTGGATCCAATTCCATGAATTTTTGTAGCACTATTGCGACGTGGTAACTTTAGCAGTGATGAAAATGACTCGGTTATAAAATTCAGTTGTGACCCGGATTCTAAGAGTGCTCTCCCAATCACTGGGTGTCCAGCATGATCAAGAATTTTAATTAGTGCCGCGGCTAAGTACACAAATGATGGTCAATTCGCCTTTGAATTGGCAGCAGCAAAGGCTGATTTTGATGATTTTATTGCGTTGCTTGCATCACAAGTTGTGTAGCAATTGATGATGCTCCAGACTTCGATACTGCAGGCAGCGGTTCAGCTTTTGAAAGTGTGGTAATAGGTTCATCGGCAACTCTCTGTAACAGCGAATGATGCTGAGAATTGCAGTGTCGGCAGCGCATGGTGAATGGACACGAAGAAACTGTATGATCGGAGCGAAGGCAATTTAAACATAAATTGGATTTAGTTACGAAATTGTTACCCTGCGATCAACAGTGAAATGCAAAAATTTGAGACATCTAGTTAATGAATGTCAATTAGTTTTGCAGTGTACACGCAATAGTAAATAGCATTGGTGCTAGCAAGCGATGTTGCGATCGAGCGATTGTAGCGATTAGCAGGTTTCAATGATGGTTAGGTTGCACCAGACGATGGCGGTACAGACCTTGAGTTGTTGTCTAACCGCTGTGCACGAGAACTGATAAAATGGCATAAGTCATCCACTGTTGGAAAAACAGACCCAATAGTTGTTTGGAATCTGGTTAATCGATCGGTTTTACGTTAAATAGTTCTTGAATGTGTTTTTCGATGATGAAATTTGACTTGTCAAAACGATCTTTGAGAATTCTCATTGCTATACCTTGTAGTTTTTATCACTCAACTCAACTGCTGCGACAGCACTAGCAGCGACACCTCCTAGCGCAACCTTCAAATACTGGAATCTTGTTTGATCCGTCAACGATGGATTGTTGTGAATGAGCGTATTGAATGTGCCAATGAATGAGTGTCAGTCCAAATATTCACCACTGAAAGTTGGTAACTCGACTGTTGGAAGCTTGGCGCTCATTGTTGGTAGAATGGCAATCGCTTGAGTAGACTTATTTTCTCCTATTTGTGTTTTACGACGTGCCTTTTTCAACTCGTCTACTTTTTCTCGAGTTCTGCCATAACGTTGATGTATACATTTTCTATGCGCTCTCGAATCTTTTCTGGTAATAATTCAGTATCCAAATCCATGATGTCGTACGGTGGCAACATTCTCTGGTACACTGACCAACTTTTACTAATTTCTTTAATGCGGTAATGTATTTGCTTAATTTCTGCAGTGGCAAGTTGAGTTTCAGCGAACGTTTCATATCGTTCCAATTTTTCGATGAAATTTTCTATGAATTATTTTGATCGATATGGATCCACGATTGACGCCAGTATGCGACAATAATAATATTAATTTTTTACGGTTATCCAGAATGTGAAAAATGAAAACATGGTTTCTGTTGTTGAGGACGTATCCCACTTCTGACACCAAATGTTGGTACACAAGCTTTTTTGTGCCGTTGGTAAAAGCTTTACTAGTTATTTAAATGAAACTCTGTTGAATTGTGATTTCCTTTTTTTTCTCAAAAATATTATTTTATTTTCACAATAAATTTTTACTTGTTACAACAATCGAGGTTAGTTTCGAACTTTTTGGGTTATGGTGATTTTGATGATAAGACGATTTTCCTATTGGTGTTCGCAACACATTCTATAAATTTTATGAATAACATAATTCTTTAAATTTTGTAGATTATTATTATTATTATT
The DNA here is from genome assembly GCA_963556165.1 of Tipula helvola. NCBI lineage: Eukaryota > Metazoa > Arthropoda > Insecta > Diptera > Tipulidae > Tipula > Tipula helvola. Next base: position 305,315,152 of record OY744481.1, read on the forward strand.
ATTATTAGTTGAGGGCCATGTGGGCGTTCAAGCCACCCCGCACTGCGACCTAAAAGATCTTTTGTGCATGGACCCTACTTAATGAGCCGTCCAGTCAATATTCAGGCTCTTAATGAACCTGACAATACTGCCGGCCGGTATATGGTGCATACCATCCGGGCTCATTACTCTCCCTCCTAGATGTTGTAACCTTTTGCAGAAAATGGCTGGGCAATGGCACAGAACATGTTCCGCTGATTCCGCTTCCATGTCACAGAAGCGACATCTATCCGTCGGACTTAGGCCCATTTTCTTAAGGTGATACCTTAAGGGGATGTGACCTGTGAGGAAGCCGGTAAGCAGCCTCAACTCAGGTTTCCTAAGTACGAGACATTCCTTGGCCCTGGCCGACGAAGGTGAAATAAATTCCTTCGCCTGTCGCAAACCTGGAATTCCGCGCCAGTAAGAGGACTTTTGCACATCCTCCCAGCGTTTAACTGCTGCCCTAAGGTGCCCCTTAGAGACGCCGCAGAAGGGCTCTGGTCCAATTAATGGAAAGGCAGATCCCTCGCGGGCGAGGACATCAGCTGCCTCGTTTCCCACAATTCCAGTGTGCCCTGGCACCCAAACAAGTGTTACCTTATTTGAGCTTGCCAGCGATTTAATAACCTTCAGACAATCCCATACCAGCCTTGACTCAATGGTAAAAGACCTAAGAGCCTTTAAGGCCGATTGGCTGTCTGATACGATATAAACCTTTGCGTCGTTTAGGCCTTTAGAAATGCCTATCCTAGCACAAAGTTCTATAGCATGCACTTCTGCTTGAAAGACGGTTGCATTGGTACCCAAGGACTTCGAGAGTGATACTCCACTCCCATGTATTCCTACCCCCGCCCCATCTTCCGTTTTTGATCCATCTGTATACCACACCAATGACCCTCGCTCAAAGGATGGTCCCCCTGTACTCCACTCCTCCCGGTCAGGTAATCTAACACAAAAGGGTTTGTGGAAATCCAGTTTGGCTGGCATACAGTCGGAAGGCATTCCTATAGTGGGATCTGTCTGAAACTCCTTAAGGATCTCCAGATGGCCCACCATATTGCCTGGTTTGATGTTACCCTCCGCCTGCATCTTAAGGGCCATATTAACAGCATCCTTTTTTACATGCAGATGCAATGGAGTTAGTCCTAGGAGTGTCTCCATTGCTGCGGTCGGACATGTTTTCATTGAGCCCGTAACCCCAATGCAGGCCATACGCTGAACCTTATTCAATAAAGTTTGCGCTGTCCTTTGTTGAGTTTTAGGCCACCACACTAACGATGCGTAAGTGATCATAGGCCTAATAATTGTTAGAAATGACCAGTAGATCATTTTTGGTTGTAGTCCCCAAGTACGTCCATAGAGTCTCTGACAGGCCCAAAAAGCCTTAGTGGCTCTATTATGAATTTTTTGTATATGTTGTTCCCAGTTCAGTTTATTATCCAGGATAACCCCTAGATATTTAACCTCTTTGGAAAAGGCAACAATAGTACCGTTTAACGAGGGAGCTACAAGCGAGAGCTTTCTCCTCCTCGTAAAAGGGACAATGACAGTTTTGTTTGGATTGACACTAAGTCCTTCGTTGTTACACCACTGCCATATCAAGTTGAGTGCATTTTGCATGAGATCAGAGATGATATCATCAAACCTGCCTCTAATCACGATAGCCACGTCATCCGCATAGCCCTGGACATCAAACCCATGGCTATTCAGGAGGACCAGCAGTCTATCAATAACCAATGACCATAAAAGAGGAGACAGTACACCTCCTTGGGGACAGCCCTTTACGGCCCTGATGGTTACTGACTCGCCACCTAATGTGGCTGTAATATCGCGATATTTCAGCATGGAGCGGATCCACCTAGTTGTAGACGGCGGAACCCCCTTCTCCATAGCTGCCCTCTCTATTGAACCATAGGAGGTATTGTCAAATGCCCCCTCAATGTCCACAAAGGCACACAGGGCAATTTCCTTAAAAGCCACCGCTCTTTCAATCTTCGTGACTAGACCACTAAGAGCCATCACAGTGGATTTGCCAGCTTGATAAGCAAACTGGTTCCGATGCAGTGGGTTATTTACAAGGATTTCATTTCTTATTTGATTATCCAGGATTTTTTCCATCGTCTTCAATAGAAACGATGTTAGGCTAATTGGCCGATAAGCCTTGGGCTGGGTGTCCAGACGACCCCCTCCCTTTGGTATAAAGACCACATTTACTTTCCTCCATAGTTTCGGAATATAGTTAAAAGCATAACTTGCCCGAAACAACTGGACCAAGCTGGGGAGTATTTCCTCAATACCTCTTTGAAGTAAAGCCGGAAAGATACCATCCCCTCCAGCAGATTTGAACGGTTTGAAAGAGCCAATAGCCCATCTCACTTTGCTGGGTGTGAACATTTTTCCAGAGAGGCTCCAGATCCTACTGTGGGGTGAATAGTCTACCTCACTTGAAGGGTCATGCGGGTCCTCCTGGGTACCTACCACTATTGAGTCCGGAAAGTGGGTACCTAATAGTAACTCCAGGGTTTCCTTCCGGTTTTCAGTGAACATCCCGTTTTGCTTCTGAAGAAGCCCCAAACCATTTGAGTGATCTCTAGCAAGGACTTTCTGGAGACGAGCTGCAGAGGGTAATTCAATAATTCCCTCACAGAAGTTTCTCCAGGTAGCCCTTTTGGATCTTCTTAATTCCAGATTGTATTCCGTTAAGGCCATCCTATACTCGCCCCATTCCCCGGTGCGTTTAGCCTTATTGAACAACCTTCTAGATTTTTTCCTCAGCTTACTCAGCGCCCCGTTCCACCAAGGGACCAACTTAATGGACTCTCTTCGCTTAACTGGGCAGCTGTTTTCGTAAGCCGAGTGTATAGAATTATGCAGCTGGTTTGAACAGAATTCCAAGCCCTCTGGAGACTCTATGTTCCCCATTACCGAGGGCATTTCTGATTCGAGTGAGACTCTATAAGAGTCCCAATCGGTCAGTTTTGGAATTCTTATCTCCTGCCGCTGCATGGCCTCGGCCGCCAAATCGAATCTGATGTGCAAGTGATCCGATAAGGAGGCCTCTTCAGACACATGCCAATTTTTAACAAAATGACTAAAATGCGGACTAGCGAGGGTCAAATCTAGGACCTCCTGCCGAATCGCACTTATGAAAGTAGGTTTCCTTCCCCTATTGACAATATCTACATTATTAGTAATTATATACTCAAAAAGGTACTCACCCCTATTATTGATGTTTGTGCTGCCCCACACCGTGTGGTGCGCATTTGCATCGCATCCTATTAGGTAAGCCAGCCCATTGCGCTGGCAATGAGCTATGAGCCGCCTAACTTCAAGAGGAGGTATCGTTTCCGAGTCTCCAGGAAAGTAGGCGGAGGCCATTATAGCCTCCTGTTTCCCTCTTTCACCCAGAACCTCCACCATTACCGCCACTAAGTCCCTGGAGATGAACTCTGAAATGGGAATAAAATTAATTTGCGAGCTGGCCAAAATGGCCGCCCTTGGACTCTCAGTTCCATTACAATAAATCAACTTACCCATTTGTTTTGGTATACCTTTAATTTGGTTACCTATTACCCATGGCTCCTGTATTAGAGCCATGCCAATTTTCTGGCAGATAAACCTACGACAAAGGACGTCCGAAGACGCCTTTGCATGATGCAGGTTTATCTGTAGGCAGGTTAAGTGTGCCATCACTGCAGCGACGTCTGCTGAAGGCCTGCATTAGCCTCCTTGCTCGCACCGCCATTGCCAGATGGCGAATCCATGTCCTCCATCTTGCTGCTGCTGTCCACAGCTGACTGAGAGCCACCAGGCTTCACCAGTGGCTTGCGCGGGGTGACCCCTCGCGGGGCCATTCCCCGTACAACCGCTGACGCCTTCCTCTCCCTTTCCCTCCTTCTCCTCGCCTGTCTCCTGGAAAGGGCCGCCACACCAGTGGTTTTAACCACAGGTGTGGCCCTGATAGCCGCCACAGGTGCGGCCTCGATCGCCTTCACAGGTGCAGCCACAATGTCCTCCACAGGCTTGACCACTTGGGGCCCGCCCCTGGAACCTAGCTTTCCACCACCCTGGCCCCCCTTGGGGTGCAGTTGGACAATCCCAAACTTAAAATTGATTTTGAAGTCAATTTGTTTGAGCTTCTCAACCGATGAGTGGTCCATGGAAAAAAAAATTTTGTAGATTCTTTGAGTTCCATTAATTGTATCAAGTGTGTCTGTTTTATAAATTCTACAAACTCAAAATTTACTTGTTTTATAAACACAATAATTTCTATAAATTTTATAAATCCTCTAAATTCTACAAAGTATATAAATATTATAAATTCGAATATTTTTATAAGCTCTATAAATTCAATAAACTTTATGTATTTTATAAATTCCATCAATTCTATAAATTATATAAACTCCACAAATTCAATAAATTTTATAAATTCAAAAATTTCGATAAATCTTATGAACTTAAATAATTCTTTAAACTCAATCATTTCTACAAATTGTTTAAATTTAATAAATTATACGAATAATTCTATAAATTCTATGGATAAAGTTTTAAAATTCAGTAAATTCAGCAAATCTCATAAATTGTTTAGCTCTTAAATATTCTGACGAAATTTAACCAATTGTCTGAATATTATGAAAATGTTTCGGCTTTTATAGACAATATATTACTTGTAATAATGGCATTCACTGTATTTTCGATTTGGTAAATCAGAAAAACACAGAGGCCAATCACTTATAACATATCTACTAATCAAAGTAGAAATATTATCCCCTCCCCCTTTACTTTGATTAGTAGATATGTTATAAGTGATTGGCCTCTGTGTTTTTCTGAATTACCAAATCGAAAATACAGTGAATGTCATTATTACAAGTAATATATTGTCTATAAAAGCCGATACATTTTCATAATATTCAAACAATTGGTTAAATTTCGTCATAATTATTCGTGTGGGCATGATACACACACAAATTAGATTTCTGCTTGGGTTTTTGAGTTTGATTTTTTGAATATAATTCACTAAGTCGATACACTCTAGTTTTACATATAATGTAAAATTTAGAGTTGAATTTTTGTAGTTCGGTCGTAGCTACCTGATGAGTAGACCAGTGTTGCCAGATTACGGGATTTTTCCCGTTTGCGGGAGTTTTCAGTTGAAACGGGAAAACGGGAAAAACTTCCCAAAATGCGGGATTTTTGATACTTTCAATTTTTTGTAACAAATATATAAACTATCTAATTATATTTCATTTTTATGAACAATATAAACTTTTAACTTAATAACTTTTCAATTTGTCGATGAATCTACCGACTTAAGCAACAAAAAAATTCGTTGTGTTCTCATCCGTTACGTAGACAATAATAAAGTCAACACACAATTGCAGCAATTAATTAACATTAATGCGTCAGATTGCACCGCGTAAACCGCGGTATAACCGTTTCAAAAGCTGTCTTGAAAATCGGAACATTCCACTGCAAAATATTATTGGAATGGCCTCTGAATACTTCTGCAGTAATGATTGGCTGTAAAAATTCCTTTTACACAATGCTACAGTACGATAACAGCAACCAGCCAGTAGTTTTATTTAAATGCATTTGCCATTCTTCATCATTAGTAGTCAAATCGGCCATCAAATTTCTACCGTCTGAAATTAAAATTTTTCTGAGAGATATAGGAATATATGTTTCGGAAACTCTCAAAAGTGCAGCTGTATTGTCGGACTTTCATCAGGATCGACTAGATGGCTTTCTATGCATCCATGTATCACAAATATTTTAAAAAATTGGAATGTTTTGAATTACTTTTTCATTTATGAACAAAATTTCCCCTAATGGAAGAAAGCCACCCTTTACAACAGTTTGAAAAATCCGAAATGAAAGCATATTTGTAGTTTTTAGCAAATATTCTACACTATTTCAATAGATTTAAAGGTCTTTTTCAAAGTGACGGTATTCTTGTCCACAAGCTATACCAAGAGTAAAAAAAAAATTACTTTTTGTTGCTACCTAGGAATGATTTTAAAATCAGACATTATTAACGAAATATTGTGCGACAAGATTTTACCATTTGAAGATATAGTCAATACTCAAACTAAGCTTGATATTGAGGAATTTAATGGTGCTACCGAATTCACCGATTATTTAAACACAGAACAACTTATCAATAGCTCTAGTTACTTATCAGATGACCAAAAATTTATTATAAGATATAATTGCAGTAAATTTGCAGAGAGATGCATTTATAAGATCATCCAAAAATTTCCTCAAAAACCGTTGAATTTTTAAATCCAGAAGAGGCTCTGGATGCTTCACATCGAAAATTTTCGAAAATATTCTCTGGTCTACAAGAATTTATAGAGCATGTGTAGTGTATGATGTGTGTAATAAGTTTCACCTGGAAATTAATGAGCTGATCTACCAATCGAACTTTCGGATAATGTGAAAGACAAGTTGCTAGTTCTTTCAGTTGAAGAATTTTAGAATGAGATATCGATGAAGAAGGCAATAAATGGAGATCACGTGTTTCCCAATTTATCCAAAGCAGCCAAGTTTATATTGATTCTACCACATTCCAACGCATTATGCGTTTTTAAATCAGCGATGCAACATAAAAATATAATTGTTGACAGCGTCAACAAATTGCGCTAACAAAATGTCATAACGGGAACTGAAGTCAACACTGATAGGAAATGGTGAAACCAAAAAATTACCTACACGTCTCAAATTTTAAACCAACCACTACTAGCGAGGATATTAAAAGTTATCTTAGTCATAAGTTGAATATTCAAGTGGCTGAAATCGAATGTCACGAACTTGTTCCAAAAAATGCTGATAGAAGTTTGCTAAACTTTATCTCGTTTAAAGTTGGGTTGGAGTCAGCATTATACAACAAGGCTTATGATGGTAGTATTTGGCCACTGCAGTGTGCCATTAAACCGTTTGTTAATGTAAGACGTCAAAAGAAATTTCTTGCCACAGCATCATTGCAGTAATGCACTTATTAATTGGGATTATTCGGCGGTCACTCATCAAGGTCATCGTAGTTGTATTAGTTATGTAATTTGTTATGCTTTTTATGATTTTGTTAGATTGATTCATAATATTTTTTTGTATTTTAGGGTTTCACATTCCGGTCTCCATCGGAATACATTACGCAATACTTATGGTGACAACTTGAAGGATGGTGACAGTTTGTGTGTAAACTTTGGATTTCTAAATGCTCGCAGTTTATTTTGCCATATAGATAAAATTCGAATTTTTATTAGTTTTAAAAACATTGATGTTTTGTGCGTGGCGGTTAACTTGGCTTACTTGTAGAATCAATGATCCGTCTGTTGCCATAAATGGCTATAATATTCTACGGTACGACAGAATACACAAAAATGGTGGTGGGGTCTGTGTATCCTACAGGAAATGTTATAAATTCAAGAGAGTTCATTAAGGTACATTTGGTAAAACTGAAGTTATAATGGCTGAAATGAAACTTCCGTCCATGACAATTTTAATAGTAGTATGTTACAGTCCCCCGCCTGCTATACAAACTGACATGGATGCTTTCCAGAAAATTCTAACCTCTTTTACATCACGACATAGTCATTTCGTAATAGGCGGTGACTTCAATTTTAATATCCTTGACAGGTCGCACAAATTTCATGATTTTTTAAAAGCAAATAGCCTTTTCTCAGTTCCATTTTTACCAACTCGTGGCCCATCATGGCTAGATCAGTTTATTGTTCCTATACCGGATCAGGCTAAAATTTTGGGGTTCAAACAGTGCTCTATGCCACATATATCTGATCATGATTTTCTACATATCTCCTATAAAGTAAAATCCAAACGTGTCAAAATTCGGAACAAGCTAATATACGACTATAATAACATAGATAATGATGCAATCTCTTATTGCCTTATGGGCGCTGATTGGGGTCAAATGTATTCGACCGATAACATTAATTCTATGTTTCACTTATTTTATGAGTGCTTATACTCTATTCATGACAACTGTGTCCCGGTGAAACGAACACTGGATGGCCAATCTGCAGCTCCTTGGTTCAATTTTAAAATTGCTAATAGAATGTTACTTCGGGATCAGGCCTTGCTAAATTTCAGAAAACTTCCGATATGAAATACCGCAAAATATACCAGAACGAACGAAATTGTGTTACTGATTTGATTAGAGTCGCTAAACAAAATTATTACTTTGGTAACCATAAGCTATCTATGGCAAGAATTTGAGGAAATATTAATTCGATTGGTATAGGCAAAAGTAGGTCTGATGTTTCAATTAACATTGACCCTGCTGTAGTAAATTCCCATTTTTGCTGCATACCCAACAAGTCTGTTGTCATTCCTCTTCCGGTTTTTAATGCTACAAGTAGTGTCACTGCTGATTTGTTTTCAGTTACCAGTGTAATGGAACTAGATATTCTAAAAAGTATTTATAGCATAAAATCTAACGCAGCTGGTCATGATGAAATTAATTTAAAATTTTTAAAAAATATATTATCTTTTGTTTTATCACCATTAACTTATTTAATTAATAGTCTGAATTTCCTGATATATGGAAAACAAATTTAGTAATTCCGGTTAAAAAGAAACAACATAATGATTCGTTGGATAATCTTAGACCAATCAGTATGGTTTCGGTATTATCCAAAGTTTTCGAGATTCTCATGCGTGATCAAATCAATAATCATATAAAAAAATATAAATATTTAACAGAGTTCCAATCGGGTTTCCGTAACAATCATAGTACAAGCACCGTTCTTCTTCAAGTTATTGATGATATTGCATATCATCTCGATCGAAGTATTTCTTTTATTGTATTAGTATTGCTTGATTTTTCCAAAGCTTTTGACGGTTTAAATCATATGTTACTGTTGCAAAAGTTGATGCTTTTTTTTAACTTTGATAAAACTGCGCTAAAACTTTTGTATAGTTATTTATCTAACAGATATCAAAAAGTCATAATAAAAGATCAGTTGTCGGCTCCGCAACTTATTCCTTCCGGGGTTTTCCAGGGAAGTATACTTGGGCCGTTATTATTCTCCCTATTTATCAATAATCTACCACAGGTTTTGAAATACTCAAAATATCATTTGTACGCAGGTGATTGTCAAGTATACCTCGGGGGCGTTAAGGATAATATCTCTGAAATCTTTAATAAATTTAATAATGACTTATCCAACATATTAGGCTGGTCTAAATCTAATGGAATTTCATTGAATATTTCAAAGACGCAAGCGATCTTCATTTCAAAGCGTGATTTTTCAGTCATCCCAAATATTTACATTGATAATAAGATAATTCCATTTCAAAACCACGTTAATAATTTAGGCATATGTATTAATAATAGATTCACGTGGGATTCACAGATTATCAATGTATGTAGTAAAATCAACACTACATTATATGGATTGAAACTTCATCAGAACATTTGTCCTAAAACCGTTAGAATTTTACTAGCTAAAACATTGGTGATTCCCCATGTATTGTATTGTGAATTTCTTTACTTGAGCTGTGATTGTAACTCGAGGGAGATTTTACAAGTTTCTTTGAACAACATAGTCAGATACGTCAACGGATTGAGAAAATATGATCATATCTCTGCCAAGTTTAGAGAATTATTTGGTTGCATAATGGCTCAATTTTTTTATTATAGATCATTATTACTCCTCTATAAAGTTGTTATTAATCAAGTTCCTGTTTATTTATACAATAAAATAAAAATTGGTTCAGCTCGAAATAGCAACATAATACTGCCGGTGAACCATTCCAATGTTTACAACAACTCACCATTGTTTAATTTGTTCACAAGTTGGAATCAGGTTCCGATGGAGATAAGAAGTGTTAAAACTTTTGCTAGATTTAAAGTGTTATTGTTCGAATTTTTTGAGAGTAAATTTTAATTTTGTGTAGATATTATGTATGTATTTGGGATAGAAAAGCTTTGCTTTACCCAAGACTAAATAAAATAAATAAATAAATGCGGTTACGTTTGGACCTACTGAGGAATATTTCTAATTAATAAACTCATGAATCCTATATCAAAAATAATTATTTGCATAATATTATATAAAAAAACGCTTTATTGAAGTTCCAATTTTTTGTTATTAGCTAGAATATTGTAACGACCCTTGGTGTGGATCGTTCCGGGGAAGGCGCTCATGACACTTAACAAGAAACACCGATACAGTAATACACTGCATCGTTCGGAATGGTGTCTCACCAAATCTAGTGTGTTTGTAAATAGAAAAGAAAAAAATGAGGAGTAGCCTTGGAACGGTTCACGTCAAGGGTGAAAAAAAAAGAAAAAAAAGAAGGGAGTTGAGATTTCGAACCGAGTGAAAACGGTTGGTGAGTGTTATAACCAGAAAAAAAAAACATAGATATTGAGTTAGTGAGTTTAGTGTTAATTTAAACCGGTTCATCGGTAATCAAAAAAAAAGAAAATATAAAGAAGAAAAATAAATCGATAGATAATACGTGTGCAGACAATAAAGTTGCCCAGCTCTAAAAACCAGGCGTAAATTTGATTCAGGAGCTGACCAAGTGAATATCATTCCTTGGCTTTCTTATTATCGAGTTATCGGTCCATATATTTAGAGACCGATTTATACCGTTCTAATCAGTGAGAGCATTTGGTTAGTGATTTGTGCCCATACCACAGGACGGTTGCGCGTCGACGAGTCTGATAGTGGGTAAGGATTGTTATTAAACGGAATACCGATCACATTTGGGTTGGTACACGAATCAGCGACCCGTATCGCGTCTGTTTGGACCCCGATTTCTGATAGTCTGGGGAAAATTAGGGCGACCATTGAAGGTCGTAATCCCCAATCTTCAAGATAGTTCCAGCCGACATATTTTAAACCAGGTGATTGCAGGCCGGAGTGCCCCTAGAGAAGAAAAAACCATTAGATCTGAAACAAAGGAAAAAAAAAAGGAAAAAGGGAAAGAAGCTTTCCATTGGATTGGTTGGGGGCTATAGTGAAAGTTTTGTTGTTTTTTGTGTTTTTTTTTTGGTTTTGTTTTTTTTTTGTTCATTTGTTTTTTTTTTCTTTGTTGATTTATATAATTTCCTTGATCTCGGGCATGGTGTGTACTTAGTACCCAGAGAGGAAAAACACAAAAGAGAATATACATCCGCATATATTAATAAATAAAAATTTATATAATTTGTTTTCGCAGTGATCAACATTTTCAGAATTTTAAGGTCGAGTGGACTCACAAAGCGCTTTGGAGAGGATCATTCTATCCGTAAGTAAAAAAAAAAAAAAAATAAATTCCAAATTTTATTCTTATATAAGTTTCTATATATATATATATATATATATATATATATATATATATATATATATATATGTATGTGCTATATTCCCGTGATTTCTGGTGTATTGGTAAACACTTGTTCGGGGTAATCAATATTCAAATTAGTTTACTGGATGAACAAATGTTTTAGTTATATTTAATAAATATTGTTAGTCGTTACAACCCATAAAACTTTGTGTCCGATTATTTTTGAATTTGGTCGAGAGTGGATTGGGTTCACCCTTCAGTCAGGGTGTGGGGTAGCGTTTCTCATTTCGTTCGGGTACAAAATTGTTATAAATTAGGCTGGAAACACACCGAATTAGTCAAAACGTTTTTTTCTTGTCTTAAAGCGCCTGGCGGTCAAAATATATACGATTGGATAGCGCTATGCACATTGAATCAGGCAAAACAATTAAACGTCAAACATTTTGTTTCATAAAACATAGAACGGCAAACATTCTATTGTGCCTTATGGGTCCATGCACACATAATAAAGCAAAATTGTCTTAAGTCAAATTTGACTAACGAAACATGATTGAAGGCGACCATGGCGTATAAACAAATAGGTTAATTCACACTGAAACAAAACAAAGCAAAACAAGACAAAACTGCTTGAGTCAAGAAAAAACAGTGTTTGACGTCGTTTCGTGGTCGCTGTTTTATAAAGCAAGAAATAAATAATTATCAAAATAAATAGGAATTTAATATTTTTAGCAAAACTAACATTTTTAATTAAAATTGTTTAATTTATTTCATATTTTTTTAATCGTATTTTGTTGATGGGAACATTTTTTCTTATTTTTCTGGCAACATTTTGTATTCATTTTATCAAAGCAATTCACACCAACCTATAAAGCAACACGAGACAATTTGACTAAAAACAATTTGTTTGATTCTATGTGGGCTATGTTTAGGCAAATCGTCTTGCCTATTCAAAGCAAAAACGTTTTGACTAATTTGGTGTGTCGCCAGCCTAAAACATTTTTTTTGGTGAAAGTGAAAATCGTGTTTGTTCCGGCCACACATCAGTGTTATTGGAAAGTTCATAAAACTAATTGGTGTGCATAAATGTATTAAGATCGTGAAGTCTGGAGGTGCGGTGCTGAACATGAGTGGGAATTAACGTCATTCCCGAACAATCCAGGTTGAAGAGAATGGTGATTCTTTATTGCTAAGGGAAAATTTTTTTTGATTTTATATATTTATTAATTTAGTAATTTACTTCCCCCCCCTAGCGGTCTACTCAAGCATCGGCCAAGTCTGACATTCTTTGTCCCCCACGACCCCTCACTGAAGCCTAGCCGGCTATCACGACCGCGTCAGACCGCTGGCTTATGATCTGCTAACCGACGGGATTATTATCAAGTAATCTCTCCTGTCGGTTACAATATTTATGTTCTGTTACTTTTATTTAAAATAATTTTGAATTATTTGCTTTATTTTTGTTAAATAATTATATGATTTTTTTTTTTTGAATAAAATATTAAAATTATAAATTTTTTTTGTAAAGTAGTAATATAAGGGTTTCGCTTGCGGGAATTGTTCAGGGAATTTTCCCTAAAACAAACGGGAAAAATCGGGATTTTTTGTTGCGATGACGGGAAATTGGTTTTCAGAAATCTGGCAACACTGGAGTAGACCTTACTTTTCTGTACGAAACCGAATTACCAACACGAAAGCTCAAAGAGATTTCTAATTTTTTGAGAGTTGATACACTTTGTATTGACTCTGCGGTAAAGAAAAGGGGGAGGGGATTATATTTCTACTTTGATTAGTAGATATGTTATAAGTGATTGGCCTCTGTGTTTTTCTGATTTACCAAATCGAAAATACAGTGAATGTCATTATTACAGGTAATATATTGTCTATAAAAGCCGAAACATTTTCTTAAATATTCTGTAAATGCGATAAATTCTATAAATTTTATAATTTCTTCAAAGACTGTAATTATTAAAATTTTAGTTATGTTTATAAAACCTCTAAATTCTATAAATATTAAGGGTTTAATAAATTCCATTAATTCTATAAATTATGAAATCTCCACAAATTCTATAAATTTTATAAATTCTTTAAATTTTATAGATTCAAGAACCCAACCCGTTCTGTAAATTGTTCAAGTCTATCACTTCCATAAATCCTACAAACCCAAATTTGGATTAGGTTAACAATTACTTAATTTCTGTAAATTCGATTAATTTTACAAGTTTTAGTATTTCTAAAAATTATTTAATATTTATAAATTTTACAAATTCAATAAATTCTAAATCGAATAAATTCTTTAAATCCTATAAATTTTATTATTTCAATGAATTCAATAAAGCTTAAAAATTCAGTAGGTTAGGTTAGGCTAGTGTAACAATTAGGTATGTTAATTGTTACTGGTGTTGCAATGTATATCAGATTTATTTATTGATTTTTGTTAATTGTCCCGCAATTGCGTTTTTCTTTTCTTCCAAATATTTATGAATTTTTTTTTATTATCTTATTTCCCCACTTTCGCCCAATAATAGAGATTTGAATTTTGCGTTTGTGTGGTATATCGTTCGATTATCCCGCTATTTGGGTATAAATATACCTAACAGCCACAGAAAAGGAAAAAGAATTTTGAAGCTGCTAAGTGAGTTCAGATGGTGAAAGTTTTTCTTAATTCAGAATAGTTAAGTGACCATAAGTTTTTTTTTGAATAGTCATTAGTCAGAAAGTGGTTTCGTGTTTTAAAATATAACATAAACTTAATTAAAAATAAATTAAAGTTTGGTTTTATCTAGAAGTGTCTGGATAACAGGAACAAACAAAAAAATCTAGTGTTATCTTTTAGTTAGAAGAAAAAAAAAACGCAAAACATTTTGAAAATTTTGGTGTTGAAGTGTTTGGGAAGCCTCTTTATTGTGCCCCAAAACTGAATATTTACACAAGAGTGATAAAAAAAAGGGGCGCTTTTAGTGTATGTGCAAAGCAAGCTCTACTAGTTTAAAAATTCAATTGTACAAATCATAAAATAACCAGTGCATTCTACGGAACATTACCTGTGTGTTAACGAATTCGCTCATGTTGGGCATCCAAAATTAGATGTGAATTTCGTTGTGTTTTTTTTTTTGGATTTGGTATTATTAAAATACAAGTTGTGTACGAAAAAAAAAAAAACATTCAGTTACAAAAGAAAATTCGAACCGTTACGAAAACAAAACAGTCGATTGGTATTGCCTAAGAAAAGCCATTTCGTTTTCTTTAATACAACTACCACAATGTATGTATTCTGTTAGTGGCTTAAATGATACCAAAACATTATATTAAAATTGTAACGTCATAAATTTAATCCGTGGCACAACTACCAACAATATAAAATATGTATAAATTTGTATTCATTCATAGAAGAAAATGAATAAAATGAATTAATAAAAAATAAAAAAATAAAAACAAAAAAAATCTAATCATCAATGAATTAATAATAATAAAGAAAAAAAAATAAATTCAAAACAACGATCTTATTATTTGTAATTATAACCAAATAACGGATTTTATATGATGGATGGAGTTTCGTTACATTTCTGTGTTGTACGGGTCATTTCTTCATCGTTTGCTGCTTGAGTGCATCATCATCGGCAGGCTGTTTGATTTCTAGTAGTTAGTGAAGTGTTGTGCCAGTAATTTTCATATTTTCTAATTTAAATTATTTTAAAGTAACGTAATGCCCTTTTGGCTAAATACTATGTTCAGTTTTTTCTAAATTTATTTATTAAATAATCTTGGTGGTGTTATTTAAGTTTTTTTGTTGGTGTGGTGTTAAAGCAAACGAAACGAACCAGCAGGAAAAAAAAAACATTGCTTGAAAGGCTGGTAAAAGAAAACGGAGTTTTTTTCTCGAACTCGTTTTGCAGAAAATTATGGTAAGTGACGTTTCAGTATATATTTCTTTTGATTTTGAATGTTTTCATTAAATATGGCTGAGTAATAATTTAATTGGGGGGAATGATCTAGGGGAGACATGCGTTGATTGGAGTTGAGGTAATTGTTTTTCTTTTGGAATGAATAAGAATGGAATAAACCCACGACTAAGACACCTCTTAAGACTGAGCACAGGTTAAAACCGATATTGTCAATATTTCTATTCTCATTCATTCAACAACACGTAAGTGTTTATGTTTACGGATGGTTTGTCCTTTCTATCTTTTCTTTTTTTTTTTTTTTGCCAAACCGTAACACTAGTTGGAGTGGCACAGAATGTATCCCTCCTTACTGCAACCATTTAAATTTAGGTAGCTTAGAACATCGCGCATTTTACTATTTTCGTGATTCGACAGTTTGTCCATCTTGAACATACAGAAGTATTTATCCCTCTGCGTGCTAATGCCGGACATGAGCAAAGGAAGTTAACCATAGTCAGTCTCTGAAATATTATTTATAATTTTTTGTTACATTGGAAGAAAATTTTCCGTTTTACCTTGATTATGAATGTTAAAATTATTAGAATGTTCTATTGCTTAAACTAAGCACCTCCAATAGATTGACCAACATTTCTAGGTCCTTTGAATAGTGACTTTAGCGAAGTTTCACTGAATAGAATTTTTTTTTAGTACAAGAAAGACTATAATTAGGTACATAAAATTATGTTGAAATTACTTAAATTAGAGTGAAAAAAAGAAACTCATTAATTCCGGATTAAGTCAAATCCGGAATAGTCGAAACCAAAATATGGGCCGGTATTCCGGAATTTCGATTTTCGGAATTGGATGCCCTATTGATCACAGAGTAATTGTCTTTGTATTAAGCAAAGAAGCAACGCATAAAGAGGATGAACCCTCGGACAAATTAACTCGTCATGCTCTTAAACATGCCAACTGGGGCACATTTAGCAACTTGATATGGACAGATTTGAGGGTAAAATAACAAGTTCGCTTTTATACGTGTAAATGTAATGCTAACATTCCATTCAAATGGCCGCAAAAATGCAAGAAAATAAGTTATATAAAAGCGAGCAGAAGTAAGAGAAAGTAAAAAGCTTTGACGCGCCACAAATGAATGATTACGTTAAGTGTATCTAATTATACACGATAGCATAGTCTGGAACAATTTATAACTGAACACGGAAATGCGAGACCCTGGAATTTCGACTACAAGTTCAGAACATGGAAGTATTAAAACTTTGGAGGTACTTAATACCTATTGGCAGGTAATGATGGTGCTCCGATTCTTGTTGGAAGGACACCAGTCAATTCTTGCGTAATACCCTGGTTCCTGACGATATTTAGGAAAATGTCACAGATGCGCAAGGTCTTATCCGAGCGCTTAGATCGATTGCACCAGCACAGTTTAATAAGTTAAGTTAATGAAAGGAGATTAGCCGCTCGGCTTGAACAACATCGAGGTCAAAGTAATAGGGGCCATGTATAACTAGCTTTATGAATAGCATCATCAATAAAGGAATTGTTCCAACAGCATGAAAAAACGGCAAAGTCATTATCATAAGAAAAATCGGTGTACGCCATCAAACCGACCCGAATTTCCTGGAGAAATTGGTTACTGGTCGATTATTGGATTCATTTCAAACTAGTAAACAGTCTGAGCAAAAGTATGGTTCATATGTTTTTCTAGGCGTATCTGGAGCTTCTGAGGTAGTTTCTAGGCGTATCTGGAGCTTCTGGACTCCGTCTTGAGACCACACCTTAGGAATTTAGTATTGAACAACAGTATGATTGAAGGAACTGAAGAGGTGGCTTTTGCAGATGCGAAGGTAATGAATTTTTCTGGAAATTCTAGGCAGTCTCTTCTAGAAAAAGGTTCTTCTATATGTGTAGCTCTTGGTTGGTGTAATGAAGAAAAAATGGAGGAATCCTCCGCCAAAACTATGTCATGATCCAACTTATAGGTGCATTCAAACTTAAGTCTACTTTTGGCATAGATTAATGGTCTGAGAATTAGGATGCTGAAAACAGCCAAATGGCTAGGAGCCAAGAGGGAAAGTGCTCGCCGTAATATATGGAGGTTTAGTTGTAGTGTTCATGACTTATGCAAGTACTGGGTGGCCTGGCAGAATGAACTACCATTACCATAGAACACTAGCAAGTGTTCAAAGAGTGCCAACCGATACTTTTACTGCCCTAGTTGGCACTACTCCGATTGACATTCTATTAGAAGAAACGCTTGCGGCTTATAAAAATTATAAATAGGTAAGACGTTATATATGGAGACATTGAACTTTCCGGTAGCAATATACGACCTTTGGAGATTCCTTAAGCGAAGCATATGGAAAGTGTCAAGCAAAATGGTAAGGTATAGTTGGAATAACCCTATGGATGGCCGGACTAGTTTTGGTTTCTTGCCAAATATTGAGGCAAGACTATTTAACGCAAAAACTGGGCGCGTTTAAAGGTTGCGGTGAAACAGTACTAAGATACAGGTAGCACTTTAATTAGTTTACACAATTGACACAATGTCTTATGACAGAAAGATTTTGAAATGTTTAAGATTTTTTAAACTTTTATTCATAACAAGGTCTATTGTTCTATAAAATCATAAGCTTCTTTTAATATAACTGACACAAACGTTTCATGACAGACGAGACTTAAGAGGTAAGATTTTAATATTTTTATCACTCAGATATTTTGTGTTTACACACGTACATACCACAAAGCATACGCACAAAGTATACCTATGGCGGGAGACAAATCAGAACAAAAGCAAGATGGCGCGGAAACTGGGCCCCCGATGGTTACAAATTTCACTACAATAATTTGAGGAAGAATCAAGTAATTTTGTCGCATCATCATAGCACAATAAGTGATGTTAAGGCTTAAGGAGCTATAACCTACTACGGACAATTGATTTTCAGTTGAAAAAGATGACTCTTAATGATACTCAAACAAATTTTCTTCAAATAAAAAAAAATTTTGGCCCTCTTAAATGGACCTTGTAGCAAGCTTTATCTTGCCAATTCATATTATGCCAAGATTATCAATAAACTGGGTATTTCAAGACAAGGTTGCTTTTAACTTGGCAGCCGTAATCCACATACCTGAATTTTTGGGACTTTTCATCAGCTGATTGTGAGCCAAAAAAATCCAAAAATCTGCAATTGTGCCCCGATTGCGGTTCCTGATACCTCTATACAGAGATTTCGGCACCTGTATTTAATGTGCCAACGCGCATTAAGATTGCTTCATTATTTCGATACATTTCATAGAAAATCGATTTTTTGCAACAAACTGAGCCAACAAAATCCAAAATATGCAATTGTGTTTCGATTGCGGTTCTTAATACCTCTATAGATAGATTTCGGCACCCGTAATTGTTGTACCAATGCGCATTAGATTTCTTGATAATTTCCAATCATTTCATAGAAAATTCGATTTTTTTGAAAATCGCCTAACAACTAGAACAGCAGATTCTGAACCAAAAATTGCAAAATTTGCATTTCTGCTCCGACTGCTTTTCTTTATACCTATGAAGCTAGGTTTCAAGACCTGTAATTGTTGTACCAATGCGCATTTAGATTGCTTGTTTTTTTCCCCTGTAGATGTACAGTATTAAATGCAGGCCCAGATTAGTTGCTAAAGTTCTGAGAGACATTAGCTCCAATAAATTAATATTAATTGAGTTCAGTATTTCAAAGGCATTTGATCGTGTATGGCACAATGGTTTGCCGTGATGGGACAATGCAAATTTTATATCAATATGAAAAATGTATAAGACCTGTAAGATCCATCATTGGAATATAATCCCCATGCAAGGAGATTAGAGGTTCCCCAAGCGCATCCACCTCAGAAGACAAGCACCAAGTAGGACCTGCTTTTAAGAGTGAAATAAAAACAGATTACGAGAACAGTGGCTATACTAAAGGGAAATTACCGCCATTGAGGACCAGAACTCAATTGCCAACATGCTTGGATAAACTATCCCAGCCGAATACTAGTTTTTCAAGTATCTGAGCGCCTCTATCTAGAAATGTACAAAGAAGGTTGTGTTCGAAGACCGCACGGCTTCATTACAGCTCATCCCATCATTAATAAAAATAAAAACTCATAAGACAATAGCCAAATAGGAACTTCGAAACGTAAAATAGCAACAGAATTTGACTTTTGCTTGAGGACCAAAAGATACTCACTCACTAATATGTTTAAGCATTTATTCACGCAGACAACTGGTTTAGGAATTATATGAACTTTCAATTGAAGCAACAATCTAAGCTGTAGGATGCATAATAAATGTTTCTGTGCGCAGGGCGCTGTGTTCAGCACACCCTTAACTAAAAAAAAAACGAATATATTAAAATAATTTTAGAGACATACCTCATATATCATTGTAGGCGCTCAACATATTCCAGGGCTACCGCGCTTGGAATGGTCTTGCTCTTTACACTTCATACACTCGGTCGAGGAAGGGCTGCTGGTATTGAAGACTAAAAAGCGCTATCAGTATTCCTATAGTTAAGTAGGAAATCGTGTAATGATGAACGGCTTGATAATTCATTTCTGTTGTCAGTCGTTTATTTTCCTTCATCATTTCTAGATCCCTTTTCAAATCGATAGTCTCAATTGCTGACATCAACTTAATTGCTGACATCAACTTCATATTGGTTGGCCTTGCGCTAGGTCAGAATTCCAAACATGTTCCCAAAGATAATGCCTGTTGTGCCTCCCAAATCAAGCTTCACCCGTCGGTGCTCCTTATTGCTTGTACATAGGAGCTCGTTGTCTGCAATTGAGTGGTTGAGCTGCCACTGAATTTATTCCAGGATTACGTCACAGTTGAAACCAAACAACTTTTTGTAAGTTGCTGCCAGTTCGACTTGTGCTTGTTTAAAGCCTTCGATCTCCTCCCAATAGCTAGTCATGTTGTAATATATCACACTTCATGGCTATCAATTCAAGTTTGTCTAGATCCTCGAAATATTTGCCTATCGAGTAGTTAATTGGGGTGACTTCGGCTAGCGCGGGCCTTAGTATGGATCAAATTGAGGGTATCGCCAATACCAGAAGAATTACCTTATATACATTCTTTGCTTGCCCATGGGGTTTTAATTGTCTATTTTCTATAAATTGAGGATTGTTTCCATGCGTGTTTGTTCACTCTGGCACAGTTTTCTTTAGTTTTTGTAGGGTAGGGTTGGTAGTTGTTGAGTTATGTTGGTTTCTTTAACGACTGCTGAACTGACCGGATCATCCTTCTGGCAAAGTATGTTAACGAAGTTTTTTTGGCTCACTAGTTATGGGTAGGTGGCAAATTTTAGTAATATTCCTTCAAACGTGTTTTTTTTTTATTTAAGTGTAACTACCTTGACAAATCCATATTTTTTCTGGATGTTACTTAACGACTCTTGCTACTAGCCAGTGAGTGGGAGGTAATTGTTCATAGTCGTGAGAGATAATCCGTGAAACAACTCAAATAGTTGTTTATATTGACGATTTGCTGATTGCAACAAAGACAATAGAGGAACATTTAGGTATTTTAACGAGAGTTTTAAAATTGTTTTCGTCCAATTTATTAGAATTACTTCTAGATAAGTGTCAGTTGATGCAACGGAAAATTGAATTCTTGGAATATAGTGTAGACGAAAAGGGTATTAGACCAAATCAAAGAAATATACAGGCAATCTCAAATTATCCATTCCCAAAGAATATAAAAGGGGTTCAACGATTTTTAGGAATGTGCTCCTATTTTAGGAAGTTTGTTAAAGATTTCTGTCATCATTCTAAGCCATTACAGGATTTAGTTAAGAAAGAGTATAATTTTGTATTCGAATCGGATCAAGTGAATGCTTTTAATTATTTAAAGCAGAAATTAGTAGAAGAACCTGTGTTAGCAATATTTTCGTCAAACGATGAAACGCAATTGGACTGTGATGCCAGCTCAAACGGATTCGGAGCAATATTGATACAAAAAAAAGAAGATCAGAGGTTTCATCCTATTTGTTATTTTTCAAAGAGAACGACACCTTCTGAATCAAAATGTCACTCATACGAGCTCGAATGAACTCAGAAATGGGCTAATTTATCGAAAATTATCGAAATTAAGGATTCGTTTTTGTGTGGCCGAAGTGTTGGAAACACAGATTCTTCGAAATTCTAATGATTGTTTAGGGCATATAGGTGTCAATAAAGTTGTTGAACATATTTCTCGAAACTATTGGTTTTTATTAGTAGAAAACAGGGAGTTCTGCATTCCACACCAAAAAAGGACAGACCTTTTGAGGATATTCACATAGATTTTTTCGGACCACTAGAAGTAACTCGTTTCAAGCATAAATTTATTCTAACAATAATTGACGCATTTACTAAGTTCGTTCGCCTATATCCTACTAGAAGCACCAGTACGAAAGATGCTATTAAAGCTTTACAAGATTACTTTAAAACTTATAGTAGACCTAAACGTTTGATTAGTGACCGAGGAACTACATTTACTTCGGATAGTTTTAAGCTGTTTATGACTGATAAATGTATACAGCATATACTGAATGCAACCGCAACACCCCGCGCTAATGGGCAGGTGGAGCGTATTCACCGAACTCTAAAACCTATGTTAGCAAAGTTAGTAGATCAACACAGAAATGTTCAATGGGACGACGTTCTGGAGCCTGTAGAATTTGCTTTCAATAATACGGTCAATCGATCTACTGGTGATACGCCTAGCCTGCTACTGTATGGTGTTAATCAGAAAGGAAACGTATGTGACAATTTAGCTGATTTTTTAGATAAATACGTTGAATTGGATTCTAACCCTATATCGTTAGAAGAACATCGGAAAGAAGCAGCGGAATTAATACAAAAAAATCAACGGTATAATGAGAGCTATTACAATAAAAAGAGCATGGATATGTGCTCATAAGCCTAGATGTTGTGTCACTTTTTACAAATATTAATCTCAGGTTAGCTTGAGAGGCAATTTCTAGTAAATGGCCAACCATAGAACCACACACGAAAATTCCGAAAATAGTATTTCATATTTTTGATTTCTGTTTAAAAGTAGGGTACTTCAGTGCTGCGAACATATACTACAAACAAATCAATGGTGTTGCAATTGGATCACCTTTATCACCCACTGTAGCAGACATTTTGATGGAAGTTTTGCTCGACACGGTTCTGAATACTATTAATTTCAACATTACATTTATTAGAAAATATGTCGATGACTTACTGTTGTGTGTATCAGAAGGCAAAATTAATGATGTACTTTCTATATTTAATAGCAATGCTGTTTCGGCCTCAAATTTACTTAAGAATTGGAAATAAATAACAAATTTCCAACATCTTATTCGGAATGGCCAAATTGACACCGTCTGTTACGCAAAAAACGTATCGTCTGGTCGAATCCTAAATTTTTACAGTTTCCATCCATTAATCCAAATTATTAATACTGCTTTTGGATTTATAAATCGGGTGAAAAAATTGACAACAGACACAACAGTTGATACCGACAGTATTATCATAAATTATCTGTCAAAAAACAAATACCCGAAATACCTAGTTACTAAATTAATTAATCGTTTTAGCCATATCAGTCGTTCCCATAATGCTACAAATAATAACAATAACGTTTCCAATCCCGTTGCCTCCACTAATAGCTGTAACTTGAAATACATTGGTACTACTAAACATCACAAATCGTACACTAAGGTACCTATAAGAAATCGGCAAGCTACAACATTGTGTTAACATATTCTTTGAACAATGTCAATATTTGAATTATAAGTTGATTGCCATAATTGACAGCCATACGACCAGATTGGTTTACTCATTGTGTTATACAGGAGAAGCTTGTATTCTAAATCAAGGGTTGAATATTTCCCCATCAACCAGTGCATTTTATCCATTTTTAATTTGATATAGCCTCGTTTCATTTCAATATGTTTTCGCCAGGGTAATCGTCGGTCTAGATGGACGCCTAGGTATTTTGATTTGTTGGCCTGAGGGATTTGTATTCCGTTCATTGTAACCGGAGGACACGTAAGCTTATTTAAAGTGAATGTTATGTGAGTCGATTTCTCTTCATTGACCTTTATCCTTCATTTTTTTAGCCAGATTTCGATGTCATCTATATGTTGTTGCAGGGTTGTGGATGCTGTTTGTGGATTTTTATGAGTACATACGATTGCTGTGTTATCAGCGAAAGTAGACGTCATAATTTTCGAAGATGTTGGTAGATCAGAAGTGAAAATTAAATCCAAGGTTGGGCCAAGCACACTGCCTTGTGGTACTCCTGCCAGGACATTTTTCTCGCCCGATTTAGTGGTATTGTGTTTAACATAAAATCTGTGATTCGACAAATATGACTTCATAAGTTGATAGATTTCTGGCAATTTAAAATTAATTTTATAAAGCAAACCCTCGTGCGAAACTTTATCGAATGCCTGAGCAACATACAAGAAAACTGCAGAACTTCCTTTCCTCGTGTGCTGATCTTATTTCTGAAGCTACTCGGTGCACTTGCTCAATGGTTCCATGCTCGGCTCTAAAACCAAATTGATGATTAGGGATGATATTTCGGAGTTTCGGTTTAATCTTTTCGATAATTATGTTTTCGAAGACTTTCGAGATGACTGGTAGTAGGCTTATTGGTCTATATGACGAGACTTTGGTAGGATCCTTGCCAGGCTTTGGGATCATTTTTATACTTGACAGTTTCCAGCCCTCAGGAATGCATCCTATTTGAGCTAGTCGACCAAAGGCACACTCAGTCAATTTTTTAAGCATTCCACCTGTAATTTGATTATATAACCAGGGGCTTTCTTTAATTGAGTTTGATGAGCAATAATAAACTTAACTAGTGGCTTCTTTATCTTGAATTTCCTCTCAGGTTCGATTGCTACATCTGTTTGAACCACCGATAATCCAAGGTTGGGAGTGAAAACACCTTCAAGATGATCACCGAAGACTTTAACTTTTTCCTCGTCACTTCTAGCCCGGTCATCGTTGGGCAGACGAATTGGCGGGTTTGGGTTCTGAGGCCGTTTAAGGTATTTAATGGCCTTCCATAATGAATAGTTTGTGTCCCAAGTAACAGATTAAAGTTTTCCATTGCCATATTTATATCGTTTGCCGTCTCCAGTGTAGATGTCAAGTCGATATGCGAATTGATGTACATCTTGAATTTCAACCAGTTAGTGAAGTTGTTCGTTAGGAAGTTGATTGTAGGATATGGCTTTTGGTCAGTCCAGTAATGTAGTAAGACCGGAGAGTGGTCAGAAGATAATTCTGAGAGTGGTTTGGCCTCGATCATTTCCCGGTTTATTTTATTCGTGACAGCAAAATCGAGGATGTCAGGAATTTTTTTCCGAACAGTACGCCAATAAGTTGGATGGCCACAAGATGCAACATCGTAATGATATACCTGAATAACATTCATTAATTGACGTCCCCTTGGAGTAGTCATTCTTAAACCCCAGTAGGTATGTTGGGAATAAAAGTCTCCGGCGACTATAAAGCGCTGACCCAGAGTTGCAAAAAACGTTTTATAGATACATATCTGCCGAAATGTTTTTATTTGGAGGGCAATATATTGAAGCTATGACTAAACTTTCTTTATCAAGGTCAACACATACAGAGGTTGCTTGAATTTCTTCAGTGCTATACTCATAGCTGGGAGCCCGCCTGTTCACTCCCGAGAGCCGCCTGTACTGGGCTTCCGATTCCCTGCACCATAGCGTTGTTTTCCGTGTTGTTAACCATTGTGTATTTGAATTCAGGGTTCCTTCCCCTATCATTTCATACCTACTGCCAGGTTTTTATTACAGCCGCTCCTAACATGGAGAAACAGACGATGGCTGAAGCCGCCCCTAGCATGGGGAACAGACGCTTCAGGATATGCCATGGGTATTTCCTCATTAAATATTTTCAATGGCGATGGCAATCATTAAATATTTTCAAAGAAATTCGTTTACTGAATATTATGAACCGTCGGTATGCGGCTAAGAAGGCATCTGTTGACAAGTCACTTCCAAGTTCGAGATGTATTTCCCTCGTGGCTATAGACATGTAAATATAACATTGTAGCCATTTGTTGTTACAGTGGCCTTCCCATAATTTATTGCTTTTTGGGTCTGCATATTCTATATCACTATTTGAGAACGGCGGTGCTAGTATTACTCATTCTTTTGGTAATATACCCATTAGTTGGCATGATGCCTTTTTTCTTGCTCCGGTACGGGCTAGCGGTACTGGATTGTATCTCTTTTATTCTATTGTATTAGCTTCTGGCAAAGATACTTTAAATTGAAAAGTGTCTGCTGAAGAGTTCCTGATGAGTTTAAGTGACTATTTCGTTAAATTATATTGTATGAAGTCCAGTTTCTCTCAGGGTTTCGAGAAGTTCTTCTAATATTTCCTTTTCGTTGCTGCACCATTTAATGTGGTTGAAACCTCCACCGGAAAGAAGATAAGTTGAAAATATTGCTTGATCTACGCGGGCTATTTTGATCTGTTTATACATTTTCTCAATGACCGTGCAATCACAAAACGATTTTTACCCAACTGAACAATATTGTTGTTAAGTTGTATTGTAAAGTTGGATCTTTATGCCTCATTTTAGTTGTGCTATCTTCTTAAATGACAGAACGATGTGGCACGCAGTAAACACGAAAAGCATACAATCTTATTTAATGAGTTACTTATGGTTTAGTTGGATGTATTCGCTCATGAATTTGTGATATTGATTCTTAAAGTATTCATACTTCTTGAATCTTTTTTTCCATCTGAAGTAATCTAGCTGCTGCCTCGCCTTAAGATTCATCTATTCGTTGTCAAGTGGTATACGAACCTCATACGTAGAATGGGAAAATTTTTAATTTTCCCAAATTATTATTATTTATCATGGTATTACCACAGTAATTCGGGCAACTGCGGATTGATTATCTAATTAAAACGTAGCCTTTGTTTGGCAAGCGAACTACGACAGATAAACAAATAATAACATGTAATAAAATTTAATTGTATCATAGTTTTTGGCAACAATCCAATTTTTTAAGAATAATAAAGCTGCAAAATCTATATCACGACTATAACATATATTTCAACTTAAAAATATACAAATAAAATTTAAAAAAGGATTTTTTATGTAAAAACAATATTTAATGGCAGCCGGCTCTCGTTGTTCTTTTTTTGATTCGATTATTCATCGGCGCTTTCATCTCATCGACAAGTTGGCGCCTCTTAGTCTTCTTCGACGATTTTTTAAAACTTTTTTGTAGCACATATGCAGCCGTCGGTTTCAGTGATTTATAATAATTATCTAATGTTTCACAAATCTCGAAACCAAATTTGGTGTAAAATTGAATTGCCGTCAAATTGCTAACTTGCACATGCCTAAATAAAATGTGAATAAACAAATTGTTGTTATAATTTATTGTATATAAAATGTGTGGCGCTACTTACAAAAATATGCTGTCAACATTCCCAATATCATTCGTATAGCTTAGCATATGGTTCATGAGTACAGTGGCAAGACCTAACCGTCTGTATTGTGGTAAAATACCTAAGGTTAAAATGTAAAATCGTCGCACTTTTTTTATTGATGTATCAAGACGTGCTGTCACACCACCAGCTAATTGTCCATTGTAATATATGATCTTAGCCAGGGCATTATCATCGTCCATTATGGAGATGTAAAAAAAATAATTGTAAGGTGCCATTGGGAATAGTTGCGAATTTAGTTCACGTAACAGTGCTAAATTATCGTCTGTTACATCGGTACATTGAATTCTATTGCACAATAAATAAATACGTATACACACAGTTTTAGTAAATTCTAATTACATATATTAAAACATATAATTTTTGCATAATTACCTGTCCATTCTAATAAATTTAAATGATTTACAAAAAAAATTAAATATTCTTAATACAAAACACTTGTTTCATCCATTTAAATAACACAAATCTGACGTATATCGATAATTTCGCGCGGGAAAAAATTTTACTCGCATAAAAAAAACAATGTGTACACCTCTGATGTAATACCAACCTAACAGAAATAAAAATATTTTCCGGCGTGATTTAAGACAAAAATTTTTTTTAAATTCAAAATGGAGTTGTCAAACTGAAAAATACTATAAATGATAGAAAATCACGTAATTTAATTTTATTGAGCCTTTTCGGTGGACCGGGAAGTCGGGATTCACGTGTTATAGTTTTTTGTCAATAAAGAATTCTTTTGGCTCTTAAAATCTGCATCAGCGGGTTTGTATATTAATAAAAAGTTATTTGCAACCATTCACACCGATGTGAAGTTCTTGTACACATATTTATGCGCGTGTACATTTTTTAACAGTGTATTTAACAAAAATAAAGTTATTCAAATGAAATAAGCCTCAAATAATTTCTAACGTCCATTTCCAATTTTCTTTTCAATAAATCAAAGAACTTAGCGCCATTTTGATATTTTGATATGAGCCGTCTTGCAAAAAAATTTAGAAAATTAACAAATCGACAAAATACGCTTGGAATAAGGACGTTGTTCTCTATTATATCAAATAACACGAATCTCAGAGATTGGCGCATATAGTGAATATAAAGGTTATAACGGGTATACATTTCAAAATTCAAATCACTCACTGCCGTTTTGATGTGAGCCGTCGGGCGCTTGCAAAAAAAATTTAGAAATTTAACCAATCGACGAATTTCGCTGTAGGAACGAGGGCGTTGTTCTCCATTAAATCAAATAATACGAATCTCAGATATTGGATCATATAGTGACTATATAGGTTGTAAAGAGGGTATACATTGCGGAATTCAAATCAGCCAGTGCCATTTTGATTTGAGCCGTAGGACTCTTGCAAAAAAATTTAGAAAATTAACAAATCGACAAAATACGCTTGGAATAAGGACGTTGTTGTTCTCATATCAAAACGGCACTGAGTGATTTGAATTACGCAATGTATAGCCTTCACAACTTATATAGTCACAATGTGAGCCAATCTCTGGGATTCGTGTTATTTGATATAAATAGTAGAGAACAACGTCCTTCTTCCAAGCGAAATTCGTCAAAAAAAGCGCGAGTACTGTGAAACTAATGCGGATAAACGAAAATAGAATAACACGATAGCAAAGCTGAAATTGATATTGCTGGTGCAGTCAATTAATTATGCACGCAATCAAGACGCCACTTCAGCTAAACAAGTGTGCGATGCTGGTTTATTGCAAACTTTAATCACAACGTCACTCAAAAGCAGTGGCTTAATTGAGGAATTCTTGAACATAATCAAATCACTATTACCGCACACAAATTAAAAGGATGACGAGCGAATCGGTACTTTGTTGCTGGCTACTTTAAGCAATGATTAGACTAATGATTTTGGCGATCAGAAGTTCGGATGTTAAAATTTCGTCAGATCCAATCAAAAATGAATTTGTTGCAGGAAGTCAACTCGGTGGACAAAGGTGGTCGTTAATAAAATTCAGTGTTCAAAGATGGTCATTAATAACCGATCGGCATTATTTTCAAGAAATTTAAAACATCAAATGAAAGTGTAGGATATTACCTAAATAAGTGCCCATCGAAAAATACTGACAGAAACAAATTTGTGGCAAGCGAGTGTGCGAATTAAACATGTTTCAAAGTTAATCAGTATATAGGCACCGAATGATTGCATTATATAGGTTCTGGAGCCACGGCGCTCATGACCAATGATTCTGAGTGGATTGTGAACGTGAACCAAATGGCAATCTATGTTGTGACAACATTGCTAACGACACGAAACTAAAAGTTGTGTTAACAGGTGACTTTAAATTGAAGTTGAAGTGTGAAAATCGTACCAAAGAGTTGAACATTCTGATGTATTCATTCCGGGGCTTAGCGCAGAAAGAAATATCCCTGAGTTTCAACTCAGTGGGTTGTCGCATTATTGACAGAGGTGATAAATTGTTGGTGGAAGCAGTGTTGATGAATAGCATGTTTAAACTCAATCAAATGGAGTCGAACGCATCAGTAAACATTAAAAGTCAAAATGAATAATAATTACAGCACAGGCGGTTCGGCCTTATTGGATATGACAATCTGAACAAATTAAAAAGAGATTTTTCTGATTATTTCAAGTTTGATAATGCTGAAAGGAAAGCGTGCGAAATTTGCCTAGTCAAGAAAACCGTTCAAAAGCTTCCGGTGTTTTGCAACTATTTCGGATGGTTATAGTAGAAAAGTCGTCGTTTATTTAATCAAATAAAAGACTAACGTGCTTGCAAAATTAAAGGAGTTTAAGTGTATGGCTGAAAACCAGAATAGTCGAAAAATGAAAGTGCTGCGAACAGTTAACGGAAAGGAATAATTTAACAAAAATTGCTCGACTTTTTTGTTTAAAATCCAATTGGTGTACTTCAACAGGTGTTTTTATTTTAAATATAATTAGAAATACAGCAAGGCGTATTTGAATACAATTTCACAAGTGAATTGAATAAATTCAAGACAAAAATAATCTGTGAGGTTCACCGCAATGCTTGCTTGTAAACCATACTCCCGGAGCTAAAACACAAATTTTTTGAAGTTCCTACTCTCGGAATGAAGGTGCGTTTTCTGTACGGTGCTATTTTGTCACTGTTAATTGCTAATTATTTGAATGAAGGCTGCGTCTATAGAAAGTTAATATTGAATGTGAGCATATGAGACTGCACTCCCATACCATAAGACCCTCATGATTCAGGTAATTGAGTTCTATGCTTATAAAAATGTTTCCCTCAAATTCTTCATTGTGCTTACATTCTTGCTTTACTTAGTCGAAGGAGTTGGCGTAAAATCTCCCTCGATGAGGCGCATATTTACAAATGAACTCGCGTGTTGTCATTGAAATATGCTTGACATGCCCCCAAAGACAGATTTTGTCTATGATACCGTTATCATTAATAATCATACAATTACAACATCATATTATCGTACTATCATACAACCATACCGTATGATCATCATACCATTATACCACAACACCATCATACTATCATACCATACCACCACCATATAATAATACAGTTACATCATCGTACCATCAAGCCATTAGACCGTCTCAACGACATACCATCATATCAATACACCACCATATCATCACACCACCATACTATAATAATATCATACCGCCTTACCATCACACAATTGTACCATGTTACCATCGTACCTTTATAGCATCATACCATCATACCTTTATACCATCAAACCATCAAAACCATCACATTATCATTCCATCACACCATCATACAAATATATTATTAAACCATCATACCATCAAACCATCTCACCATCATACCTTTATATCATATTACCATTATACCATCAAACCATCATATCATCACACCATCCATCCTCTGTACCATCATACCAATATACCATCACAATCACAATCACAATCGCCATCACCATCATCATCAACATAATCATCACCATCACCATCATCATCCTCCATTACGATCAACATCACCGTCACTATTACCATCACCGTTAAAAAATAATGATACACGTGTCGGTTTATTTTTAATTTTGCACTAAATATCCAAAAATCAGCTCAATCGGTGAAGTTTTAAAAATACCTCTTGTAAATGGCGCCGCACAGGGAAGCATGAGGAAGGGGTA
Source organism: Tipula helvola (assembly GCA_963556165.1). Classification (NCBI taxonomy): domain Eukaryota; kingdom Metazoa; phylum Arthropoda; class Insecta; order Diptera; family Tipulidae; genus Tipula; species Tipula helvola. The sequence continues at coordinate 305,346,022 of OY744481.1, forward strand.
ACAATTTTTGAAAACCCGTTCTTTCTCGACTGCTAAAAAGTATTCGTGCAAAATTTGGAAACAATCGCTCGAGTGGACTAAGAGCTTTTGTGGAACATACAAACACACATACTTAACAAATAGATTTGTGTTACGTATTTGTGTAAGCGTTTAGCTTTATTTTAGCGAAGTCACAGCGCATTAGCAATAAATACAAATCACTAATTTTGTCTGTCTAATGCGTACTTACATATTCTAACTGTTACGTTTACGGCTCGTTTTCGAGTCACCAAAACGGTACGTTTACGATGTCTGAGAATTGTATGAGAATTTTCCTACGCCTGCGGGTGTATTCTGGTTTCCCTTAGGAATTTGGAAATTTTTTCCTATATAGGAATTTTTTTTGATAGCAGTTTTTCCTATGCTATTTTTCCTATGGTTTATTCTGGCGTAAGAAAGAAAAAATGAAAAGGAATTTTTTTTTTTAGTTTTAATTCCCTACGCTAAGGCTCTGCGATTAGTTAAAAGTGGTCAAACGTCAAATATTTTGTTGTTGAAATTTTTCGATTATATATACATACATTCATAAGTTGCCAAAGCCAACACAATATGGCAAATCGTAGAATAGTGCGATACATCGACGATGATGAAGATGAAGGAAGGCGTTGGTTACGGATCCAGCGAAAACGATTGCGTGGTTCCTCTGATCCATTCGACATTTACGAATTGGAATTTATTGGCTTGTATAGGCTAACCCAAGAATTGGTCCTAAAATTGTGCGCCGAGGTAAGCCCATTTATAAAAAATGGAAAAATTCCAAAACAATTTAGAGTGTTGATTGCGTTGAGTTTTCTAGCGGAAGGTAATCTGTAATTATTAAATAAAACAAAGTATATGGAATTGCATTAACCGATAGTTTTAAACATAGGAGGATTTCAAAGAAAAAATGGAGTTGTGTACATCATTCCGGTATCGCAGAGTGTAGTAAGCAGAGGTATTAAAGAGTTTTGCACTATTGTGGACAAACATTTAGCACATAATTATAAAAAATTTCCTACAACCACAGAGCAAATCAATAAAATTAAACTGGGGTAAGACATATTTATGATAAATCTAAATTTTAATAGGCTGTAAATTATAATTATAGGTTCTATGAAAAGTTCGGTTTCCCTGGGGTTATAGGTTGTGTAGACTGCACTCATGTTTCAATGATGGCACCCGCAAAGCGCATTGAGCATGTCTATTTGAATCGGCATCTGTATCATTCGGTCAACGTGCAACTTGTAAGGAAATGCTTACTATACTTACTGATACAGAATACATTTTATTATAGATTTTAATTTTTATACATAGATTTGCGATAGCGATTTAAAAATTATAAATGTGAATGCAAAATATGGCGGTTCCAACCACGATGCAACCATTTGGAGAAAATCGTACGCAAAGGCGCATTTAAATAATGTATATGAAAGTGGAAATCTACGAAACACGTGGCTCCTTGGTAAGATTTTTTTTTTATTTAATATTTAATATAAATCACATTTTTTATTTAATACATACAAATCTCATTTTGTCTCAGAGGCAGTCCTCCTCTAAATATTCCTCGTTTTGATTAGTACTGCTTGTTGAGCTTGATGTGTTTTGGGCTGTTGAATTGCTGCAAATGATAAAATTATTATAGTTGTATTCCAAAATTTTTTAAAATTAAATTAAAATATTTATATTTATTAAATTTCAGGTGACAGTGGATATCCATTAGAGCCATGGCTCATGGTCCCTATTGACAATCCAATAAACACAAGGGAAGTAACTTATAACAAAAGTCAAATTTTAACAAGAAATTGCACTGAGCGTTTAAATGGTGTTTTGAAATCTAGATGGGCATGCCTTTCAAAAGCAAGAACAATTAGATATGCACCGACCATGGTCGGCATCATCATAAATGCATGTGCAACTCTGCACAATTTTTTAAAGTTTCATGAGTATGCAGACAGTTACGATCATTCAACGGGCAATGAAACAGAAGATGAATACGTTTCTGTTCATGCAGACGTCGAGGTAGACATTAGCGGCCAATTACTGGCAATAGGAAGATCGATAAGAGACACAACCGTCAATTCTTACTTTTGAATTATACGACAATTTATAATGTCAGAGTTTATCATACTAGAGTACATCTTCAAATTTGTCGTTATATACTGTTGTAAAATTTAAAAATTCTAGTAACTTAATAAAATAATATTTGTAATACATATATGAATAAAAATTAAAATATTTAACTCAAATTTAAACTTACGCATTACACAATTTTTACAATGGCGACAACAACTGAATCCAGTCATGAAATTATTTTTATAAATATTTTGGGCGATGATGATTGAACTTATAAAATTGCTGATGATTTTTTATTTGTTTAGATAAAACTAAACTTACATAGGTGTTTAATTATTGAATCTGCTAGGCGTAAAATACCTATTAAACACCTATTATTAAAATTTAGTTTTGTTATTATGAACATCAAAATAAAATATATTATTATTTTATATTTAGTAAAATTTAAAAAAAAATCTCAATAAAAAAATATTTATATATGTATATTTAAATAGTATACAGGTTCCTGCAAAATTAAATAAAAAAAAAAATCAAACCACGTTTGAGGTAAAAATAAATGCCATAAATAACTTACTTTGAGTTAGCAATTTTTTGGTACTTCAAAATTTCGTTACCCAAATTAATTTCTAGAATTTTTCGGATTAATTTTGTAGTAAACTATAAATATTTAATTTAATATAAGCTATATGTAAATAAAAACATAAAAATTCAAATCTAATTATATTAAAAACTTTATTATTAAATTGTGTTGACAGGTTAAATTGGTAAATTTTATTTTCTTATTACTTTGGAAGATAATATGAACACATAATTCTATTGTTCTAAATAAATATTTACGTTTACATAATTCACAGATGGAATTCTTTCGAAAAATCATCCGATTAATTTTAACTGACTTGTAAAAATCTTTAAAGTGACTAAAAACATTGCTTTTTAAAACACAGTTTGTGACCTTCTCCCATATGGTTGTTACATTCGCTTAATTTTAAATAAATAAAAGACGATCTTCCAAGGATATTTGTATCATCTTTTTTTAATCAGGGCTTGTTCAACACTCCTATAAATACAATATTTTCATATTTATAATTTATACTATAATTCTTACCATAATACAAACAAAGGTAATTCCATTTGTATGAGGACTTAACTTAATGACATTGCGCTAACTTAATATACATAACATTTTCCCCTTTTTTTTTATTTTTCTCTTCAACAAGTTAGTCTTTACCTTACCATAAACATTTAATTAAAATAATAATTTTTGTTTTTAATAGGAAGGATCTGAAAACTTCCTATATTGAAATCGCAAAGGTATTTTTCTGTCTCTACTAGACCTTCTGAAAAAAAAATCAGGGTAGGCTGTGTCTTCTACACGGCCGTAGGTGTTTTCCGTGATAACAATTATAAGTAGTGCAAGAAATGGCACGATTTATGGGTTTGTTAAAATAAATTTCTTTATTATTAGCATCATGAAATGAGAGTACAGTGATTGTTTGCCAACGATTAAGTACTGGGCGATGGTATGAGAAGTATAATACGAAGCGCAGGGTCTCAGCGGAGATGTGCCTGATGAATGTGAGTTCCAGACAAGTGCCTCCCAAAGCATACGAATTGAAGGTCAGGCCAGCAGTCAGGCCTAAATTTTCTCATCAGCAAAATAACGCTCCCATACACTAAAAGTATCATTGCTTCGAAATTAAATAAAAATATTGAACATAATTAGTTGCCTAGGCCAAGGCAAAGTTTTTATTTGTCCTTGCGAGGGTTTAAATGAAAGCGGAGGATACTCGCAATCTAGCAAGATCAAAAATTTGTAATGGGGTGCTTATAAAACCTAGTGGGATAAGATTCCATGCGATTTTATGAACAAAATTGTTGGTCACTTCCGAGACGTGATGGAGACGTAATAAAAATATTCCAATGGTTCACAAATTATAAGTGACTTACTCACTATTTAATTAGTCAAAAATAATTTTAAAAATAATTGATTTACTAATTATTTTTAAATTTTTCTGCATATCATAAATGCTAATGAATCAAAAATATGAATCACAAATACTATTGAATCAAGTTTAATTGAATTTATTTGCATTACAGTTATGAATTTATTTATGAAATTTATATCAAATAAAACGTTATTTATAATTGAATTAAATAAGACAAAAAGAAAATTCAAAAAAATAATTTTCCTTGGTTTTATATTACAACAAACATAAACGTTACCTTAAATTTTCTCATCACAAATACTAATGAATCGCATAGTATGTACAACACGAATTTTCGTTTTATTTTTTTCTAGATACTAAGAAAATAAAGGTAAGATGACAAACTTCTCTGATTATTCTCAGACATTGTCAAATTAAAAATTAAGAAAATTGAGTTTGTGTTTTTTCAATATACATATCATCCTAACTTTTGTTTCGTTTAAACAAAATATAAGTTTTCATTAATTCTTGGAATGCAGAAACATTGCTATATGTTAAACAAAATAAACAAGCCTTTTAATTAAAAATTTCAATTAGTAACAGTGTTTAAATTCAAATTTCGTTCCTTTATTTATTCTCTTTTTGCGAAAGAAGAGAAAAATAGTTTTGTTTTGTTTCTTTCCTCCGGAACGAAATCCAACAAAATAAAATATCTCTCCTCTCTTATCTTTTGTGTTTTATGTTTAACAAAAATATTTTTTGTTTTCTTTCACAAAGAGAGAAAAAAAAGATAAAAGAAGGGGACGAAAAAATGAATTTAAACACTGTTTAGTAAGTTTCAGCATGTGCTGACGGTAACAAGGCCAACAGATTTATAATAGCTGTCTGCCAATGGGAACAATTCACAAATCACTTATAATAGATTACGCCTTCGTGGTTTTCTTTTTCGTAGTTTACTGGGCATTACGTCAACTGAGAGTTGTTAGTAAGATATTGCTAAGGAAATGTATGAAAAATAAGGAATTTGTATAATAAATGTATAATATATGGATGTATTATGGTTGAATATTTCTTTCCTCTTACTTAATAGGAACCATGCATTCAACAATCTCTTATTTGTTGGAAAAGAATGAAAACTATATGCACAGTTATTTATATTATTATTACAACAATTAAATACGGTACACCACGTTATTTATTTTATTTAATTTAATTTTTGGATTCAATTACATACAACAATATTGTGAAACAAACCTGTTCACTCTCATGTGACGTCATTATTTTATGCCGTTTATTTTATGATCCAAATAGGCAAAGTGCGCAAGGCGTAATCTATTATAAGTAATTTGTGGGAACAATTTGCTACTTAGAAGTACTTGTACTTGTGAGTAGATACCCAATGGAACGAGAAATTGAGTGACACGAAGAAAACATAGCCATTTGTTTAGTTGTTTTTTTTTTGTCTTTTGTAGTTGTTATTCTAGTACCTACAAACCACGTGCACGGAAAGCCGTACGTTTTTAGCTCCAAAATCACACGGCGTACTCGGAAACGCGTACCAATTAAGTTAGTTTGTTTTGGTGTTCTTTTCAAAGTACAAACATCTTTTGGTAAATTCGGATGAAGTTTCCTTAGAATGATTAACAAAGCATATGCAGATTCATTTGTATTTTGTATTTCACAAACCATTCAGCCAAATCATTTTCCAAATTATCCTCCGATTCATTAGGAACTTCGAAACTATCGATACTAGGTTCCGATGAAAATACATCACTAACATCACCAATATCAATATTATCTTCAGTCAAACTGAACTAACTTTCTAAATATTTATCAGCCGTTTTACTTTCGTCAAGAATATTTACATTAACATTTTCGTTACTCAAATTCATAATACTATTTGTTGTTGATTGTGTTTCTTGTTTAGTTTTTTGACGTAGGACTACGTCTTTGTTTTCATTATAAATGGGGGGTAATCCAAAATTTCAATGTGATGACGCGCGTCACGGAATTGACGTATTTAGGAAATTTATTTGATTAAATCAATGTCTATGGATAAATATAAATGTAATGTTTTAATAACTGTAAAAATCAAACCAAGTTAAATAAAAATTTGTGGATTGAAAAAAAATTAAAACAACTAATTATTATTATTCATTTTAATTTCAATTTTAATTAAATAGTGATGAACTTGATCAAATATGCCGCACGCCATATTGATTTAAAGTTATAAAATAAAAATTAAAAAGTTCAAAAAAATTTTATTCTCGTTATGTAAAATATTGCGTTCATTTTTTGAATTTATATGCCGTATACCCTATGCAATCATAGAAAAATGTATAGCCGCAAAGATCAGGCCGAAAAATGTTTAGGTTTACGAGTTATAGGACTTCAAAGTTTTCAAGTGACCGGAAACTAATTTGATATAATACGTCATTTGAATCGTCAATATTTAAAAATAAATTATATCTAGTAAGCTTTTAATTTATTTATTTATTAATTTTTATTTTTATTTATTTCATTACAAAAATTTTAACTATATCACATATACAAATAATTACGAGAAAAAAAAATGAAATAAATAAGGAAGTGCCTTTTGATCCACAAGGTCAGTAGCAGGCATCCCTTTAGCTAATAATATGATAATAAAATACAATAATTGGAATAATAATAGTTTAAAAAAAAATACTACACAATACAACCAATACGATGTAAATAATCATATAACAAAAAATAATTTAAGCAATTTAAAAAGATTTGTTATATAAAAAAGAAAAATCAGTTTTAAATTATTGAACCCCTCATTTCAAAGACAACATCATTCCCTATTAATGCAAAAACTTACCACTCCTCAAATAACTAGCACACAAAATTATAAGTGAAAAATTAAATAATGATTCTAAACAAAAAATCAATATTACTAAATTGGACTAGCCAAACTTTCAAACTTGCTAGGAATTTAGATTTAGAATTCAAGCTACGGATATCAATCGGAAGTTTATTAAAAATGGTTGGAGCAGTTACTAAAAAATAATTATAAAAATGCGTTTTGTAAAATTTTGGAACGCTTCTGAAATGCATGACATTTTTACGCAGTAAATAACTGTGACAACTCAAATAACGATTGCCACTAATTTCAAAATATTTATTCATAACCTTAAAAATATAAAGATGTTTCAATGGAAGAAGTCTACTGCTCAAGAATAATGGCCAAGAAGGGATACGTTTATTCTTGAAATGCATCAATCTAACTACATGCTTTTGTCTCAAAATATGTACCACCCCAGCAACAAATCCCATAACGCAGTCTGGACTCAATTAAGGCGTGATAAAATATTTTAAGAATACCAGGTGGACAGTGTGACCGCAGTAGATACATTTGCCTAATACCAGAATGCAGAGAGTTTGACAATTCTAACATATGATGCTTCCAGTCTAATCTACAATCGACGTTTAGGCCCAAATATTTAATGTTAGCAACAGATTCAATAGGCAAGCATTTATTAATGCACGGGCCATTCCTAGGGCAATGCCGGTCGTGATAAACTACGTCATTATTAAACGAACCATTTTCATTTAAATTAAAGAGCATTGTTTTAGTTTTAGAACTCAATAATAGCTTGTGCGCCGTGAACCAATTGGACAGAATTTTTAAATCGTGATTAATGTATGATACTGCAGAAGTATAATAATAGGAACATTCCCATTTCTGTGACGTTTTATTGACTTTTCGTGACATTCTAATGATTGAAATTTCAACGGTATATTGATCGATACATTATTTTTGAATTGCTTTATTAAAATCGTATTTAAAGGTATTATTTCTAAGTAATAAATTTTCTTGGTATAAGGTCGTATATACCAGGTGTTTTTTTTTAACCTGATACACTGAAATATCTCGGAAAATAAGCATTCTACGAAAAAAATGGTTAAGATCAAAATTTAATTATTCCGCGGGGGAAATACAATAGTGTTAAAATTAGAAGATAAGAACCTCTATTTTCTATTGCAGATTCGGGTTCTACGGCTAAAAATACGTAGGATTTGGCTGAAAAAAATTTTCCCATTCATGATAGATGGCGCTGTAATTGACGATATTCAATTTTTTTTTAGTTCTCCTACTGAGAACCTACGCAAACGATTCTGGAATACGTCTGCAATAAAAATACCATGGTTTCGTTGTAAATTCACGAAGTTAGTCTTAAACAATTTGTATTTTTTAAATTTTGAATTAATGAAAAAATTAAAAAAATCAAATCAAATTTCACAATAAGGAATCTAAAAAATAAAATTAATAAAATACAATTAAAAACATAATTTATTTTATTTAATATAATTATAAATAGTGAAATAATCCACAATCAATATAAATATTTTTAATATGAATGAAAAATTTACGAATTTACAACGAAACCATGGTATTTTTATTGCAGACGTATTGCAGAATCGTTTGCGTAGGTTCTCAGTAGGAGAACTAAAAACAAATTGAATATCGTCAATTACAGCGCCATCTATCATTAACCGAAAAAGTAGAATCCGAATCTGCAATAAAAAATAGGGGTTCCTATCTTAGTTTCAAAGTTACCCCCCGCCCCACCTACAAGGAGGGGGAGGGGTTCTAATTTTAACACTGCTGTATTTCTCCCGCGGAATAATTAAATTTTGATCTCGACCATTTTTTTCGTAGAGTGCTTATTTTCCGAGATATTTCAGGTATCAGGTTAAAAAAATCACCCGGTACCTATATACATGTATAACTGGATCTAATTGTTAATTTTCGAAGATGAAAACACGTGTCAGTTCTAAGTAACCTAAGAGAACCTTTTGAAATGTCAAATTCAAAAAATTATAAAAACTATTCTAAGTAGTATTACTCTGTGAGACATTAACGAAACCTTTTTTTTCATCGGCCACCAAGCCCTTTTTAGGTGTTAAAACTTAAAACCACCCATTAATTTAACCTCAAAAAACGATTTTCTCGATATATCTCGAATTCTATTAAAACAAATTGGTAATTATTCCCCATAAAAAGTACAACTAATCCATAGTAAATTAAATTATAAGGGTTGCATCTCTATTTTTTAAGAGATGAAATGGCCGATTTTTCGCAAATTAAGGGGTGGTTTTAACGCCTAAAAAGGGCTTGGTTGCCGATAAAAAATTAGTTTCGTTATTGTCTCACAGAGTACAACAGCTTAGAGATAGTTTTTATAATTTTTTGGATTTGAAAAGTGCAAAAGGTTCTCTTGTGAGATTATTTGTGAGCCTGTGATTTAGCGGCATGAGAGTGGAAGATTTATATTGTCGTGCCCAATTGTAATATTGAGGAAGAAGTCTCCAAATTTAAGAAAATGCCTGCCCAAAATAACAGAAAATCTTTGTAAAATATAAATGGTTGGTTTAGTGATCTTTAACGGAAGCTTTGTGCTAGCTTTGTGTAGCTGATACAGCCTAATACATAAGGACGGCAGCATTAGACAATTAACGTTTTTTTTAAATTTGTAATTTCCAAATTTTGGTTTCACTTAAACCGTACAAATAAAGTTTTCGCAATTCTACGTACTCCTACGTGAATAGGTCGTATCTCGGATACAAGCTCGTCGATTTTTTAGATTGAAGTCCGTACGACAGCAAAATATCTACTTCCTCTTTAATTTTTCGCAAATTATTTCTGTTCGACATTTTTATAACAATTGTTTTAATTAAACAATAACAAAACACAATAAAAATTAAACCTATAATAGATTTTATTTGACAAATGATTGAAAACTGAAAATGAAATATGTACGCCATATGGTTTGACACCATGATAAACCAATTGAATAAGTTATATTGACAGCTGTTTCAAATTCGTCTTTTCTTGCGCATATCGTCATTCGGTGCGATAAAATCACAAGGCTTCGTTGTTTTCACAAAATTTTCACAAAAACTATCACCGCAAAACAATTCGATTTGTTTTTGTTTGCTATGAACTAGTGTTTATAACGAAAAGTATATCAAGAAAAAAGCACCAAATGACAGAATTTTTTAGTGAAAGAGATAGCAATACATGCGCTTGATCATACCTACTTAAATTGGTTTATCATGGTTTGACACATGCGGAACTGAAACCTTCCAACATACTATGCGTGCGGAAAGCGGTCCTTTTTTTAGTTCTCAAATTCATCGCACTGTACGCAAACTTCAAAATGGTTATCCGCACACACTCGCATTTTATTGACGTAGGACTACGTCTTTGTTTTCATTATAAATGGGGGGTAAACCTAAATTTTAATGTGATGACGCGCGTCACGGAATTGACGTATTTAGGAAATTTATTTGAGTAAAGCAATGTCTATATGGATAAATATAAATGCAATGTTTTAAAAACTGTAAAATTCAAACCAAGTTAAATAAAGATTTTTGGATTGAAAAAAAATTTAAACAACTAATTTTTAATATGTTTTTTAATTTCAATTTTAATTAAATAGTGATGAACTTGATCAAATATGCCGCACGCCATATTGATTTAAAGCTATAAAATAAAAATAAAAAAGTTCAAATTTTTTTTATTTTCATTATGTTAAATATTGCGTACATTTTTTGAATTTATGTGCTGTATAACCTATGCAATCATAGAAAAATGAATATTCGCCAAGATCAGGCCGAAAAATGTTTAGGTTTTTGAGTTATGGGACTTCAAGGTTTCCAAGTGATCGGAAACTAATTGGGTTTAATATGTCATTTGAATCGTCAATATTTAAAAATAAATTATATCTAGTATGCTTTTGTTAATAGCAAGACATTCTCATTTCTGTGTCATTGATATTTCTGTGACGTTTTATTGACATTTTGTGACATTTTAATGATTGAAATTTCAACGATATATTGATCGATATATTATTTGTGAATTGCTATATTAAAATCGTGTTTAAAGGTATTATTTCTGAGTAATAAATTCTCTTAGTATAAGGTCGCATGTAAGCCTTAATAGTAAATTGTTATGGGTCGCCATTATGGTGAAGCAAGTTTTGGAGAAAAGCGCTGGGAGATACATAAAATGAAATGGTATGTGACGAAAGGTGGAATTCGGTGCCAAAAAAATAATGTACGTTAATTGTGTTTTACTATTTTGTAATCTTGAATGTTCCACGGTGATGCCAAGCACTGAGTGAATAATCATATCGGTCAATTATTACGTTTCTCACATAATATTGTTGAATTTTCAACAGTATACTAGAGATGTATAACTGTATCTAATTGTTACAGGTCGCAGATGAAAACACGTTTCAGTTCTAAGTAATCTAACAAGGAAATCTTTTGAACTGTCAAATTCAAAAAATTATATAAACTGTTCTAAGTTATACTCTTTGAGATATTAACGAAACCTTTTAATTAACCTCAGAAACGTTTTTTTTTTCGGTAGGTATATTTCGACTTCTACTCCACTATTTTGATAAAACAAATTGGTAATTATTCCTCATAAAAAGTACAACAAATTCATAGTAAATTAAATTATAAAGATTGCATCTCTAATTTTTAGGAGATGAAATTACCTTTTTTCGCAAATTAAGGAGTGGTTTTAACGCCTAAATAGGGCTTGGTTGCCGATAAGAAAAATGGTTTTGTTAAGGTCTCAGAGAATACTATAACTTTTATAATTTTTATAATTTTTATAATTATTCGAATTTGGTAACTCAAAAGCTGTGATTTGGTGGTATGAGAGTAGAAAATTTATATTGTTGTGAACAAATGTGATATTGGGGAAGAGGTCTCCAAATTTAAGAAAATGCCTGTGTAAAACTAACAGAAAATGATTGTAAAATATAAATGATTGGATTGGTGTTCTTTAACGGACGCTTTGTGGGAAAATTGTTGTATGAGGTGCCAGATAGACCCCAATTTTTTATTTTTGTTTTAGAATGCATTTCATTGTGATATAACGAATTGAGAAATATAAAATTTAGTATTGTATAAACAATAAATATAAAAGTTAAGAAAAAATATGTACAATGGGTACTCTTAGGCTAATACAGCCTTAGTCCTACGTTAATAGGTCGTGTCTCGGATACAAGCTCGTCGGTTTTTTTTAAATATAAATGTAGCAAAATGGGTATGGAAAACCGTGCGTAAATTGCACTGCGCTGGGTACGCACCCAAAAATTTTTGATGGATAATGAATGACGATTAGATTGAAAATAATTTGAAAAAGAAAAAAAAAATTTATGAAATTCTTCTATTTGTGGGTGGAACAGAAGGGGTGCGGGAGTAGCTCCCCTCGAAATACAATCAAATTTTATCATTGTATCTGATAAATATGTTAAAATTGACCAAACGATGATTTAACCGATGCGTGGGTGAAAAATAAGGGATGGGGAGGGTGGATTCCCTTAGGAAACACCACCAGCTTGTATTGCCACCGAAGTTACACATGCGTGCCAATTTTCATCAAGATTGATAAAGTCTAAGCATTAAAATTTTGCAATGCAAGATTTGATCACATCCGTGTAAGTTAAATAAAAGAATTTAAAGAATTTAATATGGCGAAGAAATGAACATATAATGAAGGGAAAGCATTGATATTTACCGCATTGGTATTTAAATCGATTTTTCTGTAAAATGTAATATCAACAAAAAACAATTTTCTATTACATTTGACATTCAACATTACGAAAAATCATAAAAACTCGTACATAATAAAATACTCTCGAAAAATATCGAAAAAGTTCTAAAAGCCATTTTTTGGAACTTTCGTAACTAAAATCCACCTAGCGCAAATTTTATGTTTACCTTCTACCAAAATCATTACAATTAAGATTAAGGATTATTAAGGAAGGTACGGGCGCTGATTGACATCATTCTAATAATGCCCCGTATTCCGGCATCATAAAATCCGTGTTATATTATTTTATTTCTCCGCTTCCTATATGAATTTGTATTGAAAAAACCAAAATAACATAACATAACATAAAATTGTAAATTCCAGAATACGGCTTATTATTATTGCTATTTTATTTCTTTATTTCATAGTAAATTAAAACTACGAGGCTAATGTATTGAGGGCAATTGTGGGCGTAGTAATCGGCCGGTTGTAAATTAGTTTAACGATCATTTTTTGCGCTAGTAGTTATTGAGTTGAGAGCGAGATCCAGTCAATAGAAAATTATTCTTTGTACAACGGATGTGTTATAAATTTTACAGCAGTAGAATTTACGATCAAAATTGTTATGTATTTTATGTGAAAAGCGCTTATACTTTTTACGACATATGTGTTATACATTTTACAACCGAAATTATTGTGAATTTAATATTTAATTTGGAGCATCAAAATTTGTGGGGTAGGTTCGATTATTTTCATTAAATTTTTATTGAATAAATAAATAAAACCCGAAAATTTCAACTCAAAACTTAAACATAAATTACAGTTTATTTCAAATTATTTTGTATCCCAAATTATGTTTTAATGTTTATATTTGTATATTAGCCATGTTTCTTAAATTCAAAAATTACACCTGATAAACTGGATATCTTTGTATCAGTTGGCAAATAGATGACGCATAAATATTGCTGAATGAAAGTTCAAATGAGCTCAGATTCATGAGAGTATTTTAAATTAAAAATTTGAAATATTTTAAAAATTATGCCTACAGCTTTCGGTATTGTGTACAGTTTAAATTTGATGAAATAAAAAATCTCCAACTGCTACAATTACTCTCTGCAACGTCATATTGAGTCAACATTTTTCTCTCATTTTACTTAAGGAACCATGAACTTTATTTTGGGTTGTTACGTGAATAATTACACTTAGTTGAGCATCGTTGGCAGATGGCTGCCAAATATTTTTTTTATGGATATTTTTTTTGGGTTTAGAAGCCCAGCTAGATGGTTGATAAGTAATCCTGGTTTCCTAAATAAAATACAAAACATTATTTTAAGAATCCTTTTCAAATAATTAATAATTGTAATTACCTTTAATTTCATCGTCCCACTTATCAAACTCTTTTTTAACCGCTTTATTTTTTATGGTTTTGAATATTGTTTTAGCTTTACGGTTATACTCATTTCAGTTATTAAGGAAATTGTTTTCCTTGCCAGGAAAATCTATTTCCACCTAACTTATGGCCTAAACAGTTGCTGTATAATGCCCACTTTAGTATAATTTCTCCTGTATTTGATTTCAAAATGTTTTTTCTTTGGTATAATTAAACGTCAACCGCCAACGCTCTGTTATTCTATTCGTGTCTACATTTGTAATTCAAATCGCACGTTAAATTTACAAAACACTAACGATATATTTTCAATTTTTACTGTATTTTAAATACATACCATTGTTTGCATTATTTATGGTACGAGTACTTCCTTCACAACTTGAATTAATTCAATGGGATGGTTTTTGAGCTGGACAATTTAATATGCTGGGTTTCTTTATTTTAGATATTTCGTTGACATTTTAGTCGTACAAGATCCCACGAGCGTTTTTCCTTGCATTTCTTGGGATGTAACAAGACTATATTTACAATTATTACTTAAATATTATCTATACTTACAGTTGATATTTGGTAATAAATAGTTTAATGAAATTATCCACAAAGGTTTTTCTGTGATACTCATCAAAATTGTTTTTATTGTTATTGTAGAATTCTACAAGAGAGCGCCCAATAATTGTACTTGTTGTACAATTTTCCAAAAAGTCGCTAACTGTTTATCAATCATATGTGTTTCCGTTTCAGTCACTTGATGTTAGATAGGGTGTCCGCAGAACAGCCACAAACCTTTTGAACTGATGTGTTTTTTAAATTATTACAATCTAATCCTTAATTCGAAATGCCCACATGTAATATAATTAATCAATTTATAAACGTCAGAAAAAAGTTTCTGTACGCCTAAAAAGATCGATCAAAATGCACGTGAAATCTTAAATTATCTATAAAACCGGTTTCAGTACAGTTCTATATAACTAGGAAACGCAGAAAATGAACAAATAGTTTGCTCGGTGCTTACCAATTTGACTGAGAATGGAGGTAATTTTTGGTAGCACAAGGCTATCGTTACCAAATGAGGGCTACTTATTGAGCAGAAATTGGATGCACGTTTAGGTCAGAGTTTTTCAAGAATCTGAATTTGAATCTGGAAGTAATATGGTATAAAAGTTTTGTTTATCCTTGTTTATTGAAGGATTGGTGCCTAATGGTACATAGTTCATATATAGATGGCATTGTTGAGATGCCGGTAATGCGATTACATACTGTAATGGGTTTTCTTTCTGTTTTCATGATAAGCCTGTACTAACTAATACTATACTAACACTATAAATATCAAATAGCTATGGACTCTATAGTAATTAAATTTTAAAATCTACCCATGTTTCTTTTTATTTGTGTTCAGTTTCAACTAGTTTTATTTGGTAACGAGAGTTTATACAGCCAGAGCTGATCGTTTATTTATAAACTCTCATCATAACACAATAAAAAAATTATTATTTCCGATTATCGATTAAATATACTAAACAAAACACACACATACCGACATACTTGTAATAATTTTCCTCTGCAATTTATCCAACCGTTTCAATTTTTCTCAATCTATACCAAACACAATGATATACTATGGTAATTGCCTAGGTAGAATAACACAATTAAATATATTGCGTAAAATGCGAATTTAATTGAAATACGGAAAGGGTTTCCAAGCCGGTGGAAAGGGAAATTTTATGTATGTACTTTCAGCAAACGACGGGGTATTTGATTGTATTCATTTATAACAAAACAAATCGATTTTTTGTTTCTTGTTAAATACCTCATTTTTTTATTAATTATCATTCAATGAAATTTTTTAAGATGAACACGAAGTTGCGCTTATTTTGTGCGTATAACTGTGCAAAAATATATCTGCTCAAGAAGAACAAGGCTACATAAACCAGATGGTATAAAATAAAAACAGAGGTGTATTACACCTCTGTATATACACATAAATGAAGGTTAAACAAAAAAAAATTACTACAACTTCCTCGTATTTATCATCGATCGTGTACCGTATATTATCGATAGAAAATTAATTGAAATATTAAGATTTTATCTTAATCTTATTAATTTCTATAATTAATTATTATTTATTAAGGAGGATGTGTCTGTCATATTCTCATATAATTTGTTTACTTTTCTTTTTTATTACTCGTACTACACAGTTTTGAAATTTTGGGATTCTTTCGAAAGAGATTCAGGAAGTTTAGATAATTTGAGTATGTACCTGTGTAATGTAGGTAGTAGTTGTTTTCACATTTTAAATTCGTTTCGTTTTTTATTTTTGTTATTTACGGATTAGGATTAGAGAAGGAAGGAATTAAATAGTTTTGAATAAATTATACAGCAATTTGATTAGGGTCGAAATTTCAATAGTTTCTGTATATAAAGCAATTAATTAGATATAAAGAATAAGCTCGCAATTATGGAGTCGAAAAGTCAACAAATTTTAATTAACTATAAGATTGTAATAATGTGTTTATTTATTTGGACTGTTGTCCACATGCCAACCTTGCTTACTTTTTCGAACAAAAGCATTGATCTTATATATAGTTTGAGTTCAAATAATTGCGAATCCCTAAGTTTTAGAAAACATTTAATACAATTGAAACAATTTTAAGGCATATATAAAAAAGTCGAACTGCTTTGAGACTGAAAAGAATAACTGAATTCATAATTGGCCAGCTCTTATGGATGTAATGTTACGTTTAACTGCTTTGACGTGTGTTTTTTCTTTGCAGGCTTTATAATCACTTCGTTTCGCTTCGAATCACAGACATTCGAAAAGAACCCGAAACAATGAAAGTATAGCCTCCGTACCCACTATATCGCATAAAAAAATATCTAAGATGACACTTCACCCCTTCGTGTTGGCGCATATTTGGGATCAACCTGTGCTGGGTGCACGTGCTCCGTCTCTTGGCTTTGAGTCGTCTTACCACCTCGCCTATAATTATATTAATAGGCATCATTTCTGCTACAACAAATCTGCAATATTTAAGGTGATTCTATGGAAGTTATTGACTCTACTGTTTTTAACTAGCCACCTTCTGTTCCTTTATACCTTAAGTATTCCACTCCAATTAAGTGCGACGTATAGGAACACTGAAGCTCCACTCTCGCTAAGAGTAGTAGTCTTCTGCTTCTTGGAATACCGAAATTATATTTTATTGGTATCTTGATTTCATCTTTCTCAAACTTAAGTATCGCTGTTTTCCTATCCTCCAGCTGTTAGTCACCACAATCTCTGTTTTGTGTTCGGCTAGCTCCGGATCGACCGATGTCAGCCTTCTTTGTTGCAATTGCCTCGTTGGCGACCTTAGCTATTTCGTACAGATACTTGCAGTTATGACGTAGCCACAATTGGCAGTATTAGGAACGTTTTTAACGAAGAATGTGACAATGGCATTGTACCGGAGTTCTTCTTTCCATCTCTTGGCTATGAATATGACAGGGCCGATGGCGTTCAATGTATAGAATGCGCGTTGCGGATATTTCTCTGTAAAAGTCTGAAGAGATGTTGAGAAAAGAATTCGCCAATGGTATATTGCAGGAAGTCCGCACCTGAGGAATTCTTTAACCTTTTATTCTGATCGTTATTACTCCTCCACCTTTCATCTCTAAGAGATTAACTTAGTCTGTTGTATTTCCCAGTTGTTCTCTCGTCGTTCTTCAGTAGAGCAGATTCCTGGTACTGTACACCAATCTGGCCTCACCAAGCAGCGCTTAGAAAAGTTCTACGTCAATTTTAATGGCCACCCAACCTTTACCACCCAAATAAGTGTTACCCTATTTGAGCTTGCCAGATGCTTAACAACCTTCAGACAATCTCATACCAGCCTTGACTCAATGGTAAAAGTCCTAACAGCCTTTAAGTCCGATTGGCTGTCTGGTTTGTGGAAATTCATTTTAGCCGGCATACAGTCGGAAGGCATTGCT
The DNA here is from genome assembly GCA_963556165.1 of Tipula helvola. Classification (NCBI taxonomy): domain Eukaryota; kingdom Metazoa; phylum Arthropoda; class Insecta; order Diptera; family Tipulidae; genus Tipula; species Tipula helvola. The sequence continues at coordinate 305,363,975 of OY744481.1, forward strand.
ATGGTAGGGTCTGTTGGAAATTCCTTGAGAATTTCCAGATGACCCACCATATTGCCCGGTTTGATATTTCCCTCCGCCTGCATCTTAAGACCCATGACAGCAGCATCATTTTTAACATGTAGATGCTACGGAGTTAATCCTATGGGATTGCCTCCATTTCTGCGGTTGGGCATGTTTTCATTGAGCCCGTAACACCAATGCAGACTGTACGCTGAGCCTTATTCAATAAAGTTTGCGCTGTCCTTTGTTCAGTTTCAGACTACCACACTACCGATACGTAGGTGACCATGTCTCTGACAGGCCTAAAAAGCCTTAGTGGCTCTATTTTGAACTTTCAGTAAATGTTGTTTCCAGTTCACTCTTTGATCTAGGATGACCCTTAGATATTTAACCTCTTTGGAAAAAGAAAGTACCGTTTAAAGAGGGAGCTACAAGTGAGAGCTTCTTCCTCCTCGTTAAAGGGACAATGACAGTTTTGTTTGGATTGACACTAAGTCGTTCCTGGCCGCACCACTGCCATATTAAATCGGGTGCAATTTGCATGAGATCAAAGATGACCCCATTAAACTTGCCTCTAATTATGATAGTCACATTATCCGCATAGCCCTGGACATCAAACCCATGGCTACTCAGAAGAACCAGTAGTCTGTCAATAACCAATGACCAGAAAAGAGGAGACAGTATGCCTCCTTGGGGACAGCCTTTTACGGCCTTGATGGTTACTGACTCGTAGTGCATCCACCTTATTGTAGAAAGCGGAACCCCCTTTTCCGTTGCCGCCCCCTTTATCGGTCCATATAGGAGGTATTATCAAAACTCCCCTCAATGTTCAGACAACTAAGATCCATCACAGTGGATTTTCCACTGATCCCACTTCTTATTTGATGATCCAAGATTTTTCCATCGTCTTCAATAGAAACGATGTGAGGCTAATTGGGTGATAAGCTTTGGGCTGGGTGTCCAGACCGGGTGGTATATAGATCACAATTACTTTCCTCCATAGTTTCGGAATATAGTTAAAAACATAACTTGCCCGAAACATCTGGATTAAGCTGGGGAGTCTTTCTTCAATACCTTTTTGGAATGGAGTAAAGCTGCACAAAATTAACCGTGCATCAGCAAAACTCATATTACATAGTTTCTCAAAAAACTTTATGAAGGGTTGTTAATATTTCGAATGGTTACGTTTAGCTTGAATAACCGCCTGTAAGCGTCATGGTACTATTTATAATATCTACAACATATTTCAGATATCAAATTTCACTAAAATTCGTCAACAAATATGCTTGTCCCATTTGATGCTGCAGACTAAGAAGAAAGTCTGAATTGCCTGGCTCAGTAAGTAAAAATAAATTTGGCAAATATTTCTTGAATTTCAGCAAAGATTTAAATAAGAAATCTGATCCCTGATGACATGGCCGGAGGGATTCTCGATAAAGAATTCTTAAAGAATTAATTGTACATCTCAAATCTATGAAGTAAATTTTTATGAAAATCAATCCACAGAAGTGCTACCTAATTCCATTTTAAGCTGGAGACATAGTAAACTGCTTTGATTGGTTGTTCATGTAAAAAAAACATTTGGTGAAGCATTTTTTTGATGAAAGCTACCAACCATAATAACATTAATGGGTCCCGCATCATTCTTTGGATTTGGCTTTTATTTTATTTAAAAAATTAGATCCTAATGACCCAAGGAAATTAGGAACCATTTGCAGAATCATCTGAATAACTAAGATATAAAATTTCACTAATATCTATTGACAAACGTGCTTGTTCCATGTGGTGCTGGAACTGTAGAAAAGAAAAAACAAATTTCTCTTTGGCAAATCTAATTTTTTGTTTTATGGTTTAAGTGTATGTATGCGCGAAAATATAATTAGCAGTGTCTCGGAATATTTTCACAAATTCCATTAAAATTTGGTATCTGACTTAACTAACATATTTAATGGTAAATGAATTAATTGCGTTATATTCGCGATATTATGCGATTTTTGAAACTTTTCTAGAAGAGGTTTCACTACAAATCTGTTTTTTGGATTGTCGTTAGTCGTCAACACCAAACCAATGGTATATAGCATTTTTTTTATCATAAACGTAACAAATTTCGAGACTTAAAAACTGCCTTGATTTTTTTAAGTCGAAATGTTCTGGAATTGGGTTAAAGAGGTTTTTGCGAGAGGTTTGCATGTTTGATCACAACACGTGGAATTTTAGCTATATCGATAAGTTATATGTGGTTTGGTGTACTCGGCGATTTTTTACTTGTTGTAACAATGGAATAAAGAATCTGAATAAAATGTACAAGACACCCTTATAGACATTGAAGATGACATGCGCGTTGATCTCCCTAGTATATAATCAACCGACGATATCATCGAAAAGTCAGCAAAATGGTTATTCACAATTGCCGAATCACTATCACAGAGGTTACTGACGATGTTTGTATATCATTTGGATCATACCACACACTTTTTTTCAAATGTTTTGGGTATAAAAAGTGTGGTAGCATAATTGGCTTCGATATTGTTGAATTTTGACCAAAAGCAGTACCAACTGGACATTGCTCAGAAGTCGCTAAATGAAGTGGGCGACGATCCAGAACTGCTCGAACGGGTCTTAACTGGTGATAAAACAGGAGTGTTACGAAAATGACGTCGGAACTAAGGCCTAATGGTCCTAATAGATACTTCCTGAAAAGGCAAAACTGCAAAACGCTTGTTATGTTCGAAAGAATATGAAGGTTCTGCTCAACAGTGAGCTTCGATTTCAATGGCATAGTATACCAAGAGTTCTTCCTACCAGACAGTAACAATAAGGAGTATTACCTTGAAGTTACACTTATTTGCTTGTTCGTAAATTTTTGGCTAAAAACAACACCGTTATGATGTCTCAGCCTCCGTATTCGCCGGCCATTGCATGCGACTTATTTCTGTTCCAAAAACTAAATTGCTGAGAACCTTTTCGACAGCCAACAATAAACTAAGTATCCAATATAGCTAGAAATGTTATGATACATCAGGGACAAGCTTGTAACAACTAGACATGCAGCCCCCAAAGTTCAAAAATCCCTCGATTTTTTTATCCAACCATGTATTTTATCAACTAGTAGTTATCTTTCGAGTTTTCCGTATTTCTCGAAAATATTTGATATTCGTAAAGTTAGTTATATGTAATACGTCCCAGTTGATTTCATGGTTTCCCATTTCCCAGCATTTTAATATTTGGACTTTATCAAAACTCTGAAAATGTCTTTTCATTTTTTTTGTAAGAATAACTGCAAAAATGGTCGATTTTTTGAAAATTCAAATTTTTTTGGCGCGCCGGACACATTTCTAAACGTGCCAAATTTGGCACGCGTGCCCACGTATTTGCGATCACTAGTTTAGCATCGGCTCAGTGGTATTGCTATAATCTTTAGTTCAATAGGAACAATTGTGCACGATTTCAGAAATATCTAATGGGTCATAGTGTCCATGGAGACTGAATAATTTAAATTTTTAATTGGGCCAATTGTGTTTTGTTAGTTTTGATTCGTTTGGTGGCTTTCGTAGCGCCTTGCTGTTTTTTTCCATAGCACCAACAGGGATCATTTTTTACTAACTATAAGTTTAGTGGACCCTGTGGAATGTTCGTGGGATTCCTCTTCCGCGTAAATACATATATGCATTGATTGAGCAAAGCTGCTTTTCAACCTATTTTCAATGCCCGCTGGATCTTTGCTTATCGTAATTAGCGCTGTGTCATCAGCAAACTGAGCCAAAATAATGTTTGATGCTAAGGGAATATCTGCTGTATAAATGTTGTACAATGTGGGACTAATGCTGTGTGCCTAATGTCGTTTTTTCGACTAAACCATTGACTTTTCTAAATTGTTGACTACTTCATGCCAGTCATCCAAATATGGCATAAGGGTCAATAAGACAAGCTGTGTCTTGCTTTCTATTTATCTAAATAGTGACTATTATTGGAAAGTCAACCGAATGGTATTATTATTTACCGGTAATAACTACATAGGGGTGGTCATTCTATGGTGGTATATAATATCTGTGTTATAAAAAATTTTCGTAGCTTACTGCGGGTGAATTATGGATGAATTTCGTCATGCCGTATATTAATGTAAATGAAAGAGAACACAACATCTTTTTTTTTTGCTTCCGCAAGTGTATAAATTTGTATTTCAATAAATGTTTGTTAAAAGTTTTTCCACTTTGTTTATATCAGTGAAAATTAACAAAATAAACAGTAACAATTTTGTAAATAACTAATTTGTGTAGCTATAGTAATAATTAATTACTTAAATAAAAAAAATAATTTCAAAAATTTGGGTAAAATATTTGTATAGTATTGTACAAAAATAATTATATTTACGCCTCTTGTGGAATTTATTGTAAGTGAAAAACAATCGTGGTTTTTTAATCGTGTTTACCAATAATAATTTCGTGTGATTCATTGTATGTCATGGAATCAAGCAATCCGCACATTGCATTTAAGTACTAGCATGCGCAGCGTTAACTCACCAAAGAGCAAAGACGGTAATTGAATCCCTATCAGATGATAGAAGCTGATTTTACGGGCTATTTTAGATTCACCCCTGCTTTGGTCATACAATTAATAGATGAACGAGTAACTCTACAATGCAACTAACAACAGTCGGGGAGGGTCCACAGGAAAATATTCGCTGGCGTAATCGGCTTGAGTTTATTGAATTTTCCTAATTTCATATAATTATAATCACACCCATATAATCAAAATCACAATTATAAATCTTACTTTATGGAAAAATATTAAAACACAATGCGTTTAATCGCATTTTATTTACAAACATACCATTTTATTTGAGATTAAACTATATCACAACATTTTCATGCTCTTCATAAAAAACTTCATATAGCTAATGATTTTTGTTTACGTAGGAATAGGAACGTCAGTATATCAGTTTTTGTTCATTATTTCCTCTCAAAATTCATTTCGTAGGGTTGCACGTGTAGAATTTTTAGTTTACATTTATATCACAAAAAAAGTCTCCAAATGTGATATAAAAAAGTGATATAGCACCATAGAATGACCACCAGGCACTATTTCAAATTTCGTGTAAATACTTTTCGTTTGGGCTTGCGTGCAGGTTAATTATTTAATAAAATCTTTTACAAAATATTAAATTAATTTATTGCCGGTACTAGAAAACCTTAAGACTTTCAAAATCGTAGATGTGTTCGACCAAAAACCGAAACAGACTATATTTTCAGCATTACTAAAGCAAATTGAAGAAGGTCCTTCTGTTCAGCCAAAAGTTTCCCCGATATTTGTTTTGGCTACGAACGACCTGACTTATATTTCCTAATAGAGCGTGCGAAAGCAAAGTGGGGATTGTAGTTGCAGTAACATTAATTTGCATTAACCTAAGAAAGAAGGAGGCAAAAATGGCTAATACACCATGAAAAATATATCTAAGACCTGTTACTGGGTGTTAATTAATTTGGTCTGATGTAGTGGCGTAACTAGGTACTTGCAGTAGCCACAGCCGCGGGGAGTCCACAATTAATGGGACCCACGAGATTTATAAACCGTTCCGATATTAGATCAAACTTAAGATCCGATATATGGTAGACCACCCTTTGAAATTTGCAAAACGAGACATTGCTAGGAAATTTTTAAGAAAAAAGGCGATGATCTAGTTTTAGAGAAAAAAGAAGTCGTTCCTGTTGTTGATTTTATTTAAAAATTTCTTTTGGTTTTTATTTTGATAAAAAAACTATTTATTTATTTTTAATTTTCTTTGTTCACTTTTTGCTTAATTTGATTAACTGATAACTGATAACTGAAAACTGACTGACTGACTGATTGACTGATACATTTGTAAGGAAAATTCTTAATTTTATACATTTTTTTTATCCCTACTACTAGTTTAACAAAATTATATAAACTAAAGTAGACCAATAGAAATTCTTCTTCTATTTAGTAAGTATATAATATAAAATATAAATTCAGCTGCGATCGCAAAAATAATATACAAAAAAAAAAAAGGTCGGTGATAAAGTAATAAAGCTAGTAAAAAAAATATAAATTTAGGGTTGGTCGTAGAAAATGTAAATTCAATGATCATAAAACAATAAAATTAAATTGAACATTTGTTCCAAAAAATATCTAATTACGTTTTTACTTAATAATATAATCCTAAAATGTATTTACGTATTTCTCCATAACTCCCGGCCTTGAAGAATTTTCTTCAATATCATCTTTTAAAGGTAATGGACATATTTTTGAAATAGAACGACGTATTATTCCGTTTAATGTTTTTACATCACATACTCTCACTATTCCATCTGTTCCTGGATATAGTTTTGTTATTCGACCTCTGGACCATTGAAGCGGTGGTAATTTATCATCTTTGACAAGTATTAGAGTACCGATGCGAATATTATTATTAGTTTTATTCCATTTGTACCGTTTTTGAAGAGAAACTAAATATTCACTGCAATATCGCTGCCAAAAATGCTGCTTTAGTTGTTTAACACGATTCCACCGAGATAATCTGTTATATTTTTCTTCGGTAACGTCTAGTTCTGGTGTACTCTCTAAAGAACTTCCAATTAAGAAGTGTCCAGGTGTTATTACTTCATAATCATCTGGACTATCACTAATCGGCGTAAGTGGTCTTGAGTTGATCACAGCTTCAATCTGAATTAATAACGTTGTTAATTCCTCAAAGTTCAGATGTGCTTTTCCCAAAATTCGGTACAAGTGTAATTTGACGATTTTTACCGCCGATTCCCATAAACCTCCAAAGTTTGGTGAATAGGCCGGAATAAAATGCCAATTGATACCTTGATGAGAATTACTGTCGATTATACAGGCTTGTTTTTGATGTTCTCGTAGTAAATTATTTAACTCTTTTAGTTGAGAATTAGCTCCTTTAAAATTAGACCCATTGTCGCTATATACATCTGTCGGTTTTCCGCGACGGCCTATAAATCTTTCAAAAGCAGCTAAAAACCCATCTGTACTTAAATTGCTGACTAATTCCAGATGTATTGCCTTTGTTGACATACAAATGAAAAGTGCGATATAAGATTTATCCAATGTTTGTGAACGCCCGTAAATCCTTTTTACCATAATAGTGCCGGCGTAGTCTATTCCTGTGGTCTTAAATGCTCGTTCAAACTTTAACCTTACATATGGTAAGTTCCCCATTAAATTTGTGATTGCTTTTGGTTGACCTCGAAAACATGTTATACACTGTTTATAAACTGATTTTGCTAAATCTTTTCCTCTTAGTGGCCAATAATGTTGCCTTACTATTGCAAGGAGGCTTTGTGGACCCACATGTAGATTTTTACGATGGTAGTACTCGAATATTAATCTTGTGAAGTGATGCTTTGTTGGTAATATTATTTAATGCTTCGTATCCTGATGAAACTTAGCTTCGTCTAAACGGCCACCAACGCGTAGTATATTTGCTTCATCTAAATATGGACACAGTAAGAATATCGAACTTTTTCTATCAACTGTTGGTCGCTTTGTTATTTTACTCGATAATTGCTGGATTTCCTTGCTAAAATATGAAGACTGGACTTGCTTTATCAAACAAAAATTAGCATTTTTGATCTCTTCTACACTTAATGGAGGAATTTCTGCAGCTTGCGTGTTTTGCTTGTGTCTTTTACTTGATCCTTTGCTATTTTTCAGATTGTTTAAAAATCTCAAAACAAAGGCGACAGTTCGTTGAAGTTTTGTAAGACTGCTAAACCGACTGATGATATCGCTTTTTTGTGTCGTACATGTAGATGACAAATTAATTGTTTTTGTTTCGAGCTCCTTTTCATTGTGGATAACATTCGTTGGATTTTTCGGCCAATGGTCCATGTCTGCCTTCAAAAATTCAGGTCCATTCCACCATAGACTGTTGTTCTTAAGATCATTCGGAAGTAGACCTCGTGATACTATATCTGCAGGATTCGATTTTGAACCTACATGTCTCCATTCCGCATCATGTGTCAAACTATGAATTTTTTCTATCCGATTCCCAACAAATTGTTTCAGGTTACTTGGGCACATTTTTAACCAGTATAAAACAATTGTGGAATCCGTCCATAAATAAGTTTTTTGGAAATTAATATCCATTGAGCTTTCCACTATTTGTATGAGGTTAGACATAAGTAGAACACCACATAATTCTATTCTTGGAATTATTGTTTGTCGCTTCATTGGAGCTACTTTTGATTTTGAACACAGTAGCCTGCAATGGTTTATTCCTTGCCCATCCGTCGTCCTTATATAAATTGCGGCTCCATAAGCGTCCTCTGATCCATCACTGAATCCATGTAACTCGATATTGTTGTATGGTATTACTGGTATAACTAAGCGTTTAATATTTATTTCCTCTATAGACTTTAGTGGATTTTGAAATGAAAGCCATTTTGTAGTAATATCTAGAGGTAGCTCCGCATCCCAATCAATTTTCAATTTCCATAACTCGCGCATTATTAATTTTGCAACGAGAATTACAGGGCCGATTAATCCTATTGGGTCAAACAATTTTGCAATGGTTGCTAGAATTGCCCGCTTTGTAATGATGTTAGAAGTAGTTTGACTCTTAAAGCTGAACTCGTCATCGTGTGTATTCCACATAAGCCCAAGAGTTTATATGGCTGATGTTTCTCGTGATTGTATTTCCTTTGTATTTTCTACAAGTTTGTCTATCAGTTTTTTGTTGTTTGAATTCCATTTATGTAATTCAAAACCTCCTAGTTTACATAGTTGCTTAATTTCTTCCTTTAATGTTAAGGCATCATTTATATTATCTGTGCCTGACATAAGGTCGTCTACATAAAAATTCCTTTTTATAACTTTAGCTGCTTCCGGAAATTTAAGTTTCTCATCGTTTGCTAACTGCTGCAGACATTTTGTAGCAATAAAGCTCGATGGTGCCAACCCGTATGTTAATGTTTTTAACGCGAATGTTTTTATTTGCTGATCACGATTTGGTCTCCAATAAATTTGTTGTAAACCTTGTTGCGATTGATGAATCCAAATTTGTCGGTACATTTTCTTAACGTCACTTGTGAATACAAACTTATGTTGTCTAAATCTTAATATGACTGAGATAAGGTCTTGTATTATTTTCGGACCTACCATTAACGTATCATTAATATAAATTCCGGTTGATGTTTTAGCAGAGCCGTCAAAGACGACCCGGCATTTCGTAGTAACCGCGCTTGGTTTTAATATGGCATGATGTGGTATGAAATTCTGTTTCTGGAATTCGTTTTCACTGACTTCCCGCATGTGGCCTAACATCTGATACTCGTCCATGAAGTTAACATACTGCGTTTTAAGTTCTTTATTTCGTTGCAATTTACTTTCTATGCTGAGATATCTTTGTAGTGCCATACTCTGCGAGTCGCCCAGATCATTTATATTTGGTTTGGTTGGCATTTGTACTATAAATTTTCCATCCTTATCTCTATGATGCGTATTTTTAAAATGTTCTTCGCAATATGCTTCTTCGACGGTTAATGATTTGTTGATTTTATCGCAGTTTTCTATTTCCCAGAATTGTTCTAAAAGATGATCAATATTATCTTCTGTTGCTAGATGGCATTGATTTATAGATGTTTGTTGAATTTGAGATATTCCAAATATGATGTAGCCAAATTCACTATCCCGAAGTGCTGGAAAATGGAGCGACTGTTGTATGATTCGTTCTTTTACTATATTATGGTATTGTTCTGCTCCGATTAAAATATCTATTTTGCCTGGATAATTAAAATTTGGGTCTGCTAATTGAACATTTGGCACGGATGGCTGTGCAAATTCTATTCGGTGAGTTGGTATTAAACCAGTAATTTTATCAATCACTAGGCAATCCAAATTTACGCTGAATGATATATATTTTGATCTAATTTTCACTTGTGTTTTATATCGTATATTTGTGGTCGATTCGTGAATTCCTGAAACTGCTGTATTAATTTTGATTGGTTTGATTCCTAGTTGTTGCATAGCCGTTGTTGTGATGAAATTGGATTGACTACCTGAATCAAGTAGACATCTATAAGTAGTAAAACTTCCAAATGTATCTTCAACATCTACCAAAGCCGTTGCTAGCCAAATATGTTTAAATTGTTTTTGATCTAGTAAAGCATGTGCACAATTTGATGTTGATACTTCCGTAGATGGTATTGTTTGGTTTTGAACTTCTGTTACCGGTGATGTTAATGATTTTATTTGTAAAGGTTCCTTGGGTTTATTAATATGTAATAGCGTGTTGTGTTTGCGATTACATATCTTACAGCCAGAAGCAAAACAATTTTTTAATTGATGATTTGGTCTTAAACAGTTATAGCACAATTTCTTTTCTTTTATAATTTTTCCATTTTCTTCATGATCTAGTTTTTGAAACTTCGTACACTGATAAATTGAATGTGACATGTTGCACGCTGGACACATATAATTTGATAATGAAACTAATGCTGAATGATTACTGCCTATGACAAATTTTGGTTTTGTCTTTGATGATGTTTTTTCCAATGCTTCCAGTATACGTCTGCGTTCTTTCAATGTATTGATGAATTCTTCTAGTGACTGATTCTTATTAGGGGATGTTTTTGTTTCTATTTCTCGACGTGTTGATGGATCTAATTTTTTCGACAGAATATATATTAAGATGATGTCCCACTGCTTAACTGTAGTTTCTAATCCTTTTAATGCTTCGTAATGGCATAGAAAAGTGTCTATGAATTTTTGTAAGGATGATGCCGATTCAGATTCCGGTGTTTTTAAATTGTCAATTTGTTGAAAATGACTATTCATGATGATATTTTCATTTTGATAAGTGTCTTTTAATAATTTCCAAGCAATTGCAAAATCTCCATCTCGACCTTCTAATCCTTTGATGGTTAATAGGGCTTTTCCTATTAATGAACTTCTTAAATATTCTAGTCGATCACAATTGTTTGTCACATGTTGCATCACTCGTGATTCAAATTGTGCTTTAAAGCTCATCCAATTTGTATATTGCCCATCAAATACTGGCAATTTTAATTCTGGTAGTTTGACAAAACGGCTGTGACTGTGTGTAGGCTTTGTTTCTGGTTTAATATCAGTCACCTTTAACTCATCTTCTAGTTTTGCTAACTTTGCTTTATATTTCAGGTAATTAAGTTCAAACATTTCTTCTTTTGCTGGTATGTCTTCGTTTGTTAAATTTAATGCTTTACGACGTTCACAATTTGAAAGGAACTCGGCTCGATATTTTTCGAATGCTAATGACCATGTTTTTATGTTATGAATATCACTTGTAGTTGGATCGTATTTAGTTATGGAATTTATGATCGCATTAGTGTTACTGGTTATTGTTTTCAATTGATTTGATAAGTTGATTTCTTCCAACATCATCTCGATCTCATTTATGCAGCGGTTGTACATAAATTTCACTTCAAATGAATAGTCTGCATTATCTTCAATAATGTTTTCTAATTTAGTTGAATCTTCTGCTATTTGAGCAGTTTCCAATGCATGATGACTTTTCTTGAAATGTTCCATGTTCGATATTAATGTGCTTTTAATGGTTTTCAATGCTATTACAGTTGTAGCATCAAAGGGACTTTGAATTTCCTTTAATTTTGTGCTGGCCTTTGTGATTTTGCCTTTCCAGGTACCTCTGATTTGCTTTAGTTCTGGTATTGAACTCATTTTGCTGTTGCTTTATATTTTGTTTTACGTTTTAACTGGATAATGACACTAAAACTTTTATAGTATAACTAACACAAACTATTTTGTCTTATTCGGATCGAAGGACCAATTTTTATGTTGATTTTAATTAAAAATTTCTTTTGGTTTTTATTTTGATAAAAAAACTATTTATTTATTTTTAATTTTCTTTGTTCACTTTTTGCTTAATTTGATTAACTGATAACTGAAAACCGACTGACTGACTGATTGACTGATTGACTGATACATTTGTAAGGAAAATTCTTAATTTTATACATTTTTTTTTATCCCTACTACTAGTTTAACAAAATTATATAAACTAAAGTAGACCAATAGAAATTCTTCTTCTATTTAGTAAGTATATAATATAAAATATAAATTCAGCTGCGATCGTAAAAATAATATACAAAAAAGAAAAGGTCGGTGATAAAGTAATAAAGCTAGTAAAAAAAATATAAATTTAGGGTTGGTCGTAGAAAATGTAAATTCAATGATCATAAAACAATAAAATTAAATTGAACATTTGTTCCAAAAAATATCTAATTACGTTTTTACTTAATAATATAATCCTAAAATGTATTTACGTATTTCTCCACCTGTTGCTATTACATATTTTCTTAAGACAGGCCCAACAATTTCTTCTCGGTTGCTGAAGATGAATGTCAGAGCAATTACACGTAAGCTGACTCCATAGAAATTAAAATGGCTTTAGGTTCTGACAGATATTTAGATTAATGCTGTGTGCATCAGTTCAATTTTTTTGGCTAAATTTTCGACTTTTTTAAATAGTTGGTTAACTCAAACCAGTCATTCATAGATAGCAGCATAGTTTAAAGGACATATTGCTCTTTGAATAAAATAACCAGGCATACTGTATGAAATTTCAATTTGTGTGCAACAGCATGGTGTATAAATTTATGGCGTTTGGATCTGAAAACACAAGGTTGATTTACATATGCGACGTGCGACGTGTGACAAGTGGAACAAACGTGACGCTTTTTTGACAACAATTTACATTTGTGACGAGATCCGCCACGCACACTTTATAAAATTTTTTTTATTTTAATTTTTGTTCTTCAAAAAAGCTTCGTCAAAGCCTACTATTTTGTTTTATACATACAAAAAATTTGTATGTGTTTGTGCGAGCGTGACGGAAAAGATAAAATTAAACCATCTCTTGACGTGTGGCGTGTGCCGTGTGACGAATGCCAAAATATTTGTCTCTGATTGGCTAGAAGCTCCCGTCACACGTCGCACGTCGCATATGTAAATCAACCTACAAGGTTCCATATTTTACAATTTTTAAGTATTCCTCGTCCATAAAGTGTCGGTAATTTCCATAAACTCAACTATTGGTGTCGACCGGGTTGCACAATGTCTGATCAATATTTTTAAAGGTTATGATATGATGGAGGTTAGCATTCGTAAATAAACTTGGGAGGGAGTGTTTTAGCTCCTTGCAATACAAGCACCATCAAGCTTATTAATCAGAACGGTGACGTATTTAGGTTTGACAGTTCGATTCTGATTGATGATTACATTGACTATACGAAAGATAGCTGAATAACGATATTCGAGGGACCAGTCATGCATTTTATAATTGCCCTAAATAAGAAGAGAGTAGAATATTCGATTTTAAAAAAATCGCAGAATCATAAATATCACGAAATTAATGGCTTCTCCGTCCTGTGAGGCACTTTTTGGTAGGTGCAGAGATGAATGTAAATGGCGTTGGCTCCTCTTCTTATAGTAAACTTAAAATTTTCATTAAATTCTAAAAACTGCATAACTGCTGAGATTGTGGGCATTTTGCAAGTGATGGGCATAATATTCTTTACTTGAAAAGTTAAATATGAAAAAACTGCCGCTACTATGCTGCCATGCTAAGAATAAAGTCACATCTGCCTTGTTGTAGTTTTAAATGAAACTTGACTAATAAATAACGTGATTTTATGGCATTTGATGGACGATGTTTGACTTTTTAAAAAAGCAGAAATATAGGTAGTTGTTTGAAGAATTCAAATATGCCCTTATCGCATTTCTCGACTTTTGGCGCTTATGACCTTTTTTCTTAGCGCGGCAGTATGTGTACCACGATCGTTAAATGCCGATCAAAAAGTAACTCAAAAAAACAAGTAAAGTCAATTTTTATCGCAACCCGAAACTTTTTGCATTAATCCGCGACTGCAGCCTGCGGACGAAACACTATTTTGAGTTTGGCAAAATTTATTGGCTGTCATATTTATTATCAATTGTCCGACGGTGTCATTTAGAACATCGATACCAATACTGTGATGTCTTCTTATGTAATTTGCAATGCTGTATCTCAATTTCTACCATCGCACTGCCAATGATTAGGGCTTGTTAGTGCTAAAGATCGGGGAATACTCATTTTAAAGGGGTGAATATACAAAAGTAAAAGCTTTTTAATTTTTTTAACATTTGTATTTTTTGCATGTCTTCAAGTTTACTTGTTGGACAACACAATGGGTGGAATCAATAATAAAAGAAATGCTTCAACTTGATTTTTTCAAGTTTTTTACTTGATAACTAAATATCTTCAGTATTTATAAGAATAACTATCAAAATGAGTGGTTAAACATATTATTGGTGAAATATTGTACAGCGAAATTTATGTGAAAGAGTGACTTACGGAGCATATCTAAACGAAATTAATTTTCATTATAAAGCATAACCTATTAAACACCAAAATTGTATAATTACCATTACTTAAAGTAGAATTTGTGACCTACCTAACCGAATACACGTAACTCCCAGTAATGTCTGTATAAATTTGGTATGGACCTTCACCTCATTTGGTGCTTGATACATCGAGTAAAAATTACTTTACCAATATCATACGCTTAAAATTACGACTCGACTATTGAATTAATTCTTTTCATATTTAATATGTACGTTTGGCCAGATGAAGACAGAGTGGAGATATATATTTTAGAAACGTTTTGAAACATAAGGCTGGTTCTGTAATTTGTACAATATTTCCATTTATGTCGTGCTTAAATTGCGCTAAATATAATTATCAATAATAATGGTGAACAAACTGAATTTATTACTCATTAGCGTTAGTATTCTACAAAACACTGTCCAAATTTAAATTTTGCAAAACGCATATCCAAGCACTCTTTCTATAAATGACAACTAATTGAAAAGTAACCTCACGAGGAGACTTTTCGTTGGCCGCCTGGTGGTGAATAGTGTAATGTTATTTTGAAATGAAATTTAGTCAAAAAAATCGACCTGAGGCACACAGTATAAGAGTACTTACTACCTTGTGGAAGTCCTTTAGTCAATTCATAATTAGAACTAACACTCTGACTAATTTTTTCTCTAAATTGCCGATTTGATAAATAGGAATGAATGAGTAGATAACATTTTAAAAATAAGTGTGTTGTGCCATACCGAGTTAAACGCCTTTTCAACGTCCAATAAAATCATTCCAATAGATTGTTTTTGATAAAGCTGGGATTTTATAATGTGTACAATCCTAGCAAGTTGATGGTTAGTTGAATTTCCATATCTAAATTCAAATTATTCATTTAAACGCAACGTTTGCCTATGGTGTTTAGTAAACTAATCGGTCAATAGCTTGCATGATTGTAAGGATCCTTGTTAGATTTGAGAATAGCTACTACAGCAGCAATTTTCCAAGCGTTCGGAAGTAGTTGAGTTTAAAGCAACTGTTGAAAATTATAGATAAAAATATAATTGTATTTTTTGGCAATTTCTTTAAAATTATGTTGTTTATATTCTCCGGACCTGGGACTTTCGGCTTTTTAAACGTCTGATTAAAGCTGAGATTTCTTTGGGTTAATAAAATTGGCAAATGAGATGTTATCATTGAAATTAGTTAGAGACTCCATACATTCAGCAACTGGACAATCAGCCTCAGAATTAAATAAGTTAATGGGGTCTATTGATAATTTGTTAAATTCTTGAGCAAGGATGTACAAATGGTATAATTTAATCTTATTATGTGGCTTTTATCACGATTATATTAAAATATGATTTTTTATAATATCAATAAGTTCCGTATTAAAAATTTATTTATCAATATATTTAAAAACAATAAATTAAAAACACGTTAAAAATTTTTTAATACTCGAAATATACACAAAAATTATTTAAATACCGGTTTCGGACATTCGTCCTTCATCAGTTCCTAATTAACTATTAACTTAAAGACTGGAAAAACTTCAAATATATAGACATAGGCATAATAATTTACTATTAAATGATAAAACAAACACCAGATATATGATTTGATTTTATACAGTAGATAAATAAACTGTAAAGCCAACGATCGTATATAAAAACGGGTGAATTTTAGACACTGTAATCCATGAATTGGAATTCAAAATTTCTTTTAGAGTTCTGTAGTTTGGCTCGTTAGGATTATGTACTTAGATTTCTTAACCTTGGAATTAATTTGTTGAACAACCGCATAAACTATTATTTTACTTTCCAGGTAAATACCGGATCATTACATTCACACCTAAATTTGAAACATTTTGACAGAGTGTGTCTCAGAATTGGAATTTATTACAAAAATCACTTCCTTGGAGTTACGCATTTCGTCAACCATTATTCTATCTGGATCGTAGACTAAACATAAAAGAATGCAGCTGCATGCACACCAACAGTTTCATCAAATTAAATAAAATATTACACGCATTTACATTAGGCCCAAGTAAAATTAAAAGCCATGCTATTTACCGAGTGGTATTTCAACTTACCCCGCATCAAATTAGAAATCTGTAACCTACTAACCTAAATTCCCCTGGGCGAGTAATCAAACCAAATAAAGGAGCTAACCACATATACTCTCTGTTGATTTTTTTCCACCACCAGTTGCCACCGTTTTCCATTCTTTTGCCTCAACAAAACATAAAACATGCAAACATAACAAACCGCTCGACCCTGAAAACTCTTTTCGTTATATAGCTGTACACATTATAGTACAATACTCAGTAGTTTATTTTTGTTTTCACTCAACTGTTGCACACACAAAGTAAAATTAAAAAAAAAAAAAAAAACAGATGACTATAGGGAAAATGGAAAAATCGTACATACTCATATATAAACAACATCGCGCGCGCATACTCATTACATTTTCGACCATTCAATTTTTTTTCCCACTGAAAATCTACACAATCAGCACACCCATACATTTATATCTCGAGTTTTCTCTTAATTTGGAGAAAATTTCAAAAGAAATTTGTTCAGTTGGAGCTTAGACTCCTTACGTTACATTTATTAGTGATTTTTCATTTTAAATTCAAAATACTTTAAAAAAAAAAAAATTAAAAATTAAAAAAATATTTTCTTTAGGACAAGAAAATATTATTTATTTTCGGTATTTCGGGATAATCCGTTAACAAAATTAGTGAAAAATACTTTTTATAGTTTGATGTGCTTTTTGTTGAATATAAATAATATCTGTTTAGCTGAAAACTTTAATTGTTCAATATAATTTGTAGTTTATACGGTTTAGTCTTTAGTTGTATAGCCAGTTAGACAAACAAAAAAAAAAGTAAAAAATAAAAAAATAAGAAATAAGAAAACAACCCTGTTGAATATATTAATGTGATGTGAAAAGTGAAAATTTTTAAAGTGGATAAGCAAATTTCAGTTTTTGATATAGGAAAAAAAAAATAAAAAACGGTGAATAGTGAAATTACTAAGAATAGTTTTAATTGTAAATTGTACACTAGTTACTTTCTTCTGAACTCAACCAGTACGTCCGAATTACATATTATATTTTTCTTTATTGTGTATTAAAGATTTTTCATCCCCCATTTTGAAATATTTTTTTTTTTTTATACATACATACATAATATAGAAAAATTATTAAATTACATTTATTTGGCGTCATTTTCTAATATTTTTGTATTAAATTTGGATAAAATTATTCAGAGCTTTATATTTGGATAAATTTGTTTTGAATAATTTTGTTAATATAATTAAAATAGTTGTTGTGAAATTTGTATTACAAATTCTTGGTACAGTACAAATCGTAAACATATAATAATTTATGTACATACATTTATGTAAATACAATAAATATATAAATTCGACATTTTGGTACATTAAATTATAAAGCTTATTTAAATGCTATTGTGTGGCGGCTCCTTTGCAGCCATCCACTGATTGACAATATTTAAATATACAGGCGATGCTCAATTATTATGTAGATGCGCGTTTCTAAAATACGCGGTATGATTCACCTACAAAACAATGCAGATTTTAATGTGAAATTAAAAAATCACAGAGTTAATCATTTCTTATGAATTCTAAAAATATTTAGGTAATTGAAACCTTTGAATGTGTACCTGTTTTTTATGTGAACTAAAGAATATTTAATTAAGCAGTTTGTTCCTGGATTCCTAGTTCTTAGGAATTCCCAGCTTAAAATCGATTACAACGAAAATTACTAAATTCTATAAATTTTTCAATAGCAAACTATTTTAGAGGGGTGGGTTAACTCGAATATTAAAATGATGAAGAATCAGATGTAAAGTTGGAATACCGACGGAATAACTTATTAAGCAGGGTCAGTGTAAGATGTATGCGAACGTCAATATAAAAGTGAAAGTTTCTGGAAATGACTAGGACCAGTATATAGTGTAGTAGCCTGTTAGATAGCTGGCTTTTCCATAAAGCATTTTCTCAAAGGTAATTTATGATTTTTTCTGTTCATTCTCCGGCGGCAATAAAATCATTCATTGTTAATGCATGGGATGTGAAATGATGATGATGTGATATGCCACAATATCGGCAAACATCTTGATGTCATGATTTAATCTAAGACAATTTCCGCACATATGAATATATTTACGGTTTTTATATGATCATCAAGAATATGGCCTTGATATTGTTGAGGCTTGAATGAACTCATTGACTTTGATTTGAAAGATTAAGCACTAGTTTGATTTGTACACACCAAAAAATAATAGTACAAAATTAACTACTGAGGATGCATAATAGATAATTATCATTTAAGAAATATGAAATTGTTAGAACACAGCTAGAATAAAACCTCGATATTTCCTATAGTAAATAACCATGCGCCCAAATTCTCTACGATTATTTGGATTTATAATATCTGATGGTAGCTGACTAAACAACTTTGGAGAGAGAGGTATAAGAAAAAAATTTCTTAAAATTTTCTTTGTTATGTTTTGGTATATTTATTCTAAATATGTTGCGGAGCATGTAGCCCATGGAACATAATTTTTTATTTATTTGCCGTAGATTTTTACTGACTGCCCAAATTTTATTTATATGACGGTCATTTTGGATTTTTTTCAATCGCTTTAAACCATTTATTATTTCTCAGAATTTGAAATTAAGTCTTTGTCTTTATGCGTTGATGCAATTCATTTACGGGAACGTTGTCAGTGACGTCTACGAATGTTTCTAAGCCGAATTAGCATTTTGGTTGCTTCTGGGATTTTAAATTCAATTTTTAAAATTTTAAATTCTTTGGCAGATAAGGTGATATTATTCAAATTACCAACTAGCGCAGCAATATCGCCAGATGATATGATATAATATTTCGAATTGGAGATTCGCTAGTTAGTTTTAGATTGTTATTAATGTATGATTTATAGAGTTGCTAATTTCCCTTTGAATAATTAGATCTACGAGAAAATGTACCGGGAGGTGATCAGAACTTAAATCGGGGCATGATTTCATAGTATGAATGAATTGTGGACAATTTGTAAGAGCTAAGTTCAGAATAGACCCATACTTTGAATTATGATTAAAATGTGTTTTAGAACTACAAATTAACATTTCGTTGTATAAGATTGCTCCGGCTCTATTGTTTCTGTAGCAATTCCAATGCGGATGTTTTGCGTTCAGATCTCCACCTATAATGAAATTTGTATGGAATGATGCAAGGTATTGTATATCTGATTTAAATTTGTTAAGAATTATATTGGTGGTCCCCCCTTTAAAATAGGTGGCTATGAGTTTATTTTACCACGAATTGCTAAAGCCTCTATAGTTTGTAAATTTAAAGTGGGTATCAAACTGTGTTGAATATTTCTTTTAATTATAATAGCAACATCATAACTACTCGATTTTCTATTTAAATTATACACCTTAAATTCCGGGGCAAAGAGTTAACCATCATCTTTTAGCCATGTTCATATGTATAAGAAAATGTTTCATTTAATTTATTATTTATACCATGCACATTCCAGATAAAAATATTTAATGAATGCGTTATTATTCAGATTCGCAGAACCATTATTTAACATTATTATAGAGATAGGTTAGAGTTAGACGAGTTAAGACAATAAAAAAATTGTTCCGCTTTCGTCTTACACCCCGAATGACTCGAGACCACATCACTCACCAAAGTTAAAATTTCTTCATATGTCAATAACGAATTTTTTGAAGAGTTTCCTTGTCCTGGTAAATTAGCGGCGCGGTGTACAATTTATTTTGGTTTACACTATAATTAAAATTTGATGGTTTTTGATTAAAAATTGAATTCCAAGTTGTGTTTCTGTGTTGGCCGAGGATATGAAAGATATGAAGATCCCTTAATATTATTTATATTGATAGTTTTATTATTTATATTGATAGTGGTGATGTATTCCTTTCACTTTGTGCAGTTGAGTGAGATTGCCATATGGTTTCCTTGACACAAGCAATATTTCAAATTGGCGACAAAAATTTTACAATGTAACGTATCATGAGGTTCACCACATTTAAGAAATCTAAGTATTTTACAGCAGTAGGAGGTCCCGTGTCCATACATACCGCATTTGGGACATTGCAGAGATTTTCCTAGGAGTATATATCCGAAACGATACAATTATATGGTTGAGACTTTTTGTTTTTTGTACAGTCAAACCTGTTTTTGTGCGGTCTGTTTTTATGTGATTTTTTTTTACCCGATTATTTTCTATGCCAGTTTTTTTGTGCGATTTCTTTTATGCGGCATAATTCATATACCGCCTAAAAAAAATCGCACAAAAAATATCGCATAAACAAAAAATCGCATAAAAAACGACCGCACAAAAACAGGTTTGACTGTATAATCTTGAATTTAATGTTGTTGTTGTTGTTGTATTTTTCTTTTGATTAGGTCGACTAGCACTTATAGCTGTATATGACCTGCTATTGTTTACATTGGAGATTAAATGTGATTAATTAAAATGGACTAAGTTAAAGGTTATATTCAATTTCTTTTATAAAGTTACACAAAATTTTGTAATTATTAATATTATTAGATTTCAAAATGTTAATTAGATTATTATTTAGTATTAAAGGATATTTGTTTCTTATGTTATTGTGTTTTGTACATTTGCTGATAATGTGTTTATTGTCTTCAATGATATTACATACATCACACAAATTATTATCGACTAAGCCCATCAGGTTTAGAAACTTCTTATTGTAGGCGTGGCCTGATCTTAATCTGTTAATCAATTTTATATCTTGAGCGTTTAGTTTGGCGTTTTTAAACCATGTTTTATTAGGGGGTGAATTAATTTTTTTTTTGTTATATTTGCCTTTTGAAGAAGTCCAGTTATTATATAGTTCATGCCATTCCAGTGTGAATATGTTATCTATTAATTTAAATGAGTCTTCCAAGGTTATTAAATTGTTTATAGGTTCACTATTCTCTTCAATAGCTTC
Organism: Tipula helvola; assembly: GCA_963556165.1. Taxonomy (NCBI): domain Eukaryota; kingdom Metazoa; phylum Arthropoda; class Insecta; order Diptera; family Tipulidae; genus Tipula; species Tipula helvola. The sequence goes on from OY744481.1 coordinate 305,385,362, forward strand.
TTTTGCTAGCAGATCTGCGATGTTATTTCCACTGATACCAGAGTGACCCGGGATCCATTGGATAATTACTTTCGTATTGTTATTATTTCTTAGTGTGTTGATGATTTCATTTTCATAATATTTCGATTTATTAGAGTTTATAACATTAATTAGGGATTCACAGCTACTTTTGGAATCGGTGAAAATGATTATTTTATTAAAGTTCATATTAATAGATTTTTCTATGGCACTTTTAATGGCTATTATTTCAATGGTTTTTATAGAGGCTGTATTTTTAATTTTAATTTTAGTGTTTATGTTTAAATTTTTAAAGTGGATACTAATACCACCCTTGTTAGCTTTTAATGAGCCGTCAGTGAATATATGTTGATAGTCATTGTAATAATTCGAAGTTTGGGTATAATTAGATATTATTTCAAGTTGGTTCATGTTATTATTGTTAATATTGTTTAAAGTATTATTTATTATTAAATTATTAATGTTTTTATTGATGTAATTATTTTTATTTTTTGCCATATTAGACAGAAAACTAAATTCCGAGTATAGATCGGTAAGTTTGGGAATTATATTATTATTAATAATTTTGTCATAGAAATTATTATTATTACAGATATTTTTTGCTATATACTTTAACGTGTTTTTTCTTTTATCTAAAATGGCAGGAAGTGTATTGATTTCTGCTAAGATTGTTGAAATGGGTGTAGATTTAGTATAACCGGAAATGATTCTTAAATTTTTGTTTATTAACTGTTGTTTTATTTTTAAGGAATTTTTAAGGTTTACCGGGGTGGTTATATCAGCGAAACTAATTTTAGATTGAATTAATGATTTGAATAGATTAAGCACAATTTGAGGGTGAGCGCCTCCTTTTTTATTTGAAATAATCTTTAACAAATTTGTAGATTTTGATATTTCTTTATCCAAGTTTTTATAATGATTCAGTAAAGATAGCTTGTTATTAAAATATATACCCAATAATTTGGTAGATTTGACTTCATTTAAAATGATATTATTAATTTTAATTTCATGATTTGAACTTTTGTTTTTAAATAGTCTAACATAAGAAGTTTTATCGAAGTTAATTTCGAGATTCAATTTATTTAATTCCAACCTTAATTTATTTAAAATATATTTACATGATTCAAAAGATATTGATTCATTAGCTCCCTTAACCAGAACCGCTAAATCGTCAGCAAATTGATAAATTGAGATATTGTTATTTTGTAAATTGTGAATATTAGAAGTATAAATGTTAAATAAAGTGGGACTTAAGCAAGAACCCTGTGGAATGCCTTTATTAGTTGTCTGTTTAATATAATTCGTGCCATTATTAAATATAACTGTTCTATTGGTTAGATATTGGTAAATCCAGTTTATTAAATTCCCCGGAGTATCAGTATCAATCAATTTTTTGATGAGTATATTTTTCCCAACATTGTCAAAGGCTTTCTTAATGTCTAACGTTATTAGTATTAGGTTTTTATTTTTCTTTTTTTCATAACAAATTTCCGAAAACAAGTTTATGAAGTAATCCATAATACTGTGACCCTTACGAAAACCGTAGGAGTTTGGTGGCAAAATCTTATTCACATCCAAATGTAGTACTAAGTCTTCCAGGATTGCTTTATCAAAAATCTTTGATATGGAATTTTGGAGACATATTGGTCTGTAACTATCAACGTTTAGTTCATCTTTATTTGGTTTTTTGATGGAAATGACTTTGAAAGTTTTCCATGCTTGAGGGTAAATATGATTATTGTAAATGTTATTTAAGTAATTAATCAAAAAATATAAGATGTTAGGGTTATTGTCAATGATTTTTAGAAGAAATTTGAATGATAAACCGTCATTACCTGGAGCTGTTCTAGATTTACGTTTTAATATATTAGATATAAGTGAAATATTAAATTTATTATTGTTATTGTTGGAAGTAGCTACCGGAAGACTTTCATCTTCGATTGAATGAGGGAAATTATCATTTAAAATTTTTTTTGCCATATCATGATTTTTTAATAAGTTATAGGAAATTGATCTTTTGCATCTGAGTTTGTTTATTTTGTTCCATAATTTTTTACTATCTATATCAGAATGTAGGTCGTCAATAAATAGTTTCCAACATTTTCTTTTGGCTTTGACAATTTCCCTTTTTAGAACAGCTGTAGATCTTAATAGTTCTATTGCCGAGAAAAGATTTTTAAGTTTATTGTAGATTTTTTGTTTGTTATTTTTAATTTTCCATAGCCTATCTAATAAAGGATTCCACCAGAGTTTCGGCTTGTTATGTATGTTAATGTTAATGGATTTAGTATTGTCATGAATTATGTTATTGATCAAACCTTCAATATTTTTGTTTTTATCGATTGCAACAATTTTATTTGTATCGTTTATTACGCTATTCCAATTAATAAAATCTTTTTTAATGAATTTATTTAATTTAAATTCAATTAAGATCGGTAGATGATCGGAACCAATGAATTCATCAATACACGTCCATGACACTTTATCAAAGATATCTGCTGAGGATAGTGAAATATCAATAGCTGATTTATGGTTTCTTCTATAATCGATTGTAGTGGGATTACCGTTATTGAGTATGTGGAAATTACTATTATTGATAATATTTGCAATATTGTTGCCTTTTTTGTTATTTTTTGTATTAGAGTCCCATAAATTATTATGAGCGTTAATATCACCTAGGATTAAAGTATTATTGTGACTGTTAAAATTTTGAATAATATGATCGAAATCGATTACATCTGTATTATTATAACTATTTGGGGGGTTGTAGAAACTGATTAAGTTTAAAGCATAAATATTATATTTAATGGTAATGTAAAGTAATTCAATGTGTCTTAAGTTAATGTTAATATCAATTTTTTTGCTTGCTATTTTGTTATGTATTAAGAACGCTAATCCACCATATCCGTCGTTTCTGTTTCTAGAAAAAAATTTGTAATTCTTAACCGAAATATAATTGTTATCATTCAACCACGTTTCACATAATACAGCGATATCGATATTGTGTTTATTCATAAAGGAATCCAACAAGTTAAAATTACTTCTAAAACTTCTTATGTTTAACTGTAAAATTTTTAAATTAATCATTTAATTAAACTTAACATTTTTGATGGCATTTTGGATGTCCATCGTTAAAAGATCTGTCATCTCATAAGACTTATTGCTAATTTTGTAAATATTTTTGAGTACTGAATCGAAAAATTCCAATCTAGCTCTTTGTTCATTAATGATAAGGTCATAGTTCTTGGCCTTGTTAATCCAAAAGTTTGGTAAATCGTTATTGTTGTTATTTAATCTAGGAAATTCTGACGTATTTAAGTTTAGATTTTTATTCCTAGGGAAAATATCATTTCTAGCTTGCACATAGGATAATTTATTTTTAATAGCATGAATTTTAATTTTGATTTGAATTTTTTTCTCAGAACAATTTTTTGAATTAGTGTAATGTGCATTGTCCTCACAATATAAACATGTTGGATCATTTACACATTCATGCGTATCTTTATCCGTAATATCCTTTGTGCATTTCATGCATTTGACGACTTTTGATTTACAAAACTTTTTTGTATGACCGTCTTTGATACAATTACCGCAAAATCTAATCTTTGAAATAAAAATATTTACCTTAATCTTGACCTTATAAAAATCAACAAATCTGGGAAGTTCATCATTTCTAAACTCAATTTTTATAATTTTTGTATCTTTTAAGGTTTTAGTATTAAAATCCCAAAATTGTATTATTTCGAGATTTGTAATTTTCGCATCACTACTCAAATTATTCCTAATCTCATCAAAGTCAAAATCATCCAGAAGTCCTTTTATGGTACCCACTACATTAGTGTATGTTTTTGGGAAAAAAAGGTTTGTATTCTTTATTTGTTAAAATTTTATGTAACGGATCGCCAGCTCTTATACATTTGTTAGCTAGATCATAAGAGCCGAATTCAACCCTTACCAATTTTTTATTAACTTCAATAATATCAATAAACTTAGTATTAGGTTAGGTTAGGTTAGGTTAAGTGGCTGCTATCGCACACTTAGGCCAGCAGTGGCCCGTTGTGATACCACAGGATCCCATCTCCTCATTACTCCCGTTGAAACCAACCAGAGCTATTTATATAGCGTAACCAATCTCGCACTCCACAGTCCGCGAGTTCCGCAAGGCTGTCCATACCGTACACACCCAAATACTTATGCCTTCTTTAAGATAGCGCCGGACATGAGCATAGGAAGTGTTCCAAAGTCTCTTCCTCCTCTTCGTCCATGCAACTTCTACAAAAGTCATTTGTCTGTATCCCCAGCCTTCTCGCATGCTCCCCAAAAAGGCAGTGACCTGTCATTATCCCCACGACCCATCCTATTTCTTGTCTTCCCAGGGATATTAATACTTTGGAGCGCCGCAAGTCCAGTTTTGGCCAAACCTGCTTTGCTACCCTGCACGTGAGAGTATTGTTCCACCTCTCATTTGTCAAGGCGATTGCCTTTTTACTGAGCGCCAATTTTAGCAATGCCATAGGCCTCCCCAGACCTGCCATTTCCGGCTGCATCTGGAGAGTCGTACCGTACCTAGCTAGTTCGTCAGCCCTGCAGTTCCCCATGACGTCCGAGTGACCCGGGACCCAGATTATCTGGATGCTGAAATACTCGCTCATCTCGTTAAGAGATGATCGGCAATTCAGCGCCACCCGCGACTTCAGACAAACTGCCCCAAGTGACTTGACCGCTGCTTGACTGTCCACATAGATTGCGATATCCCTCACGGATATCACATTATGCTTCAACCATGTCATGACTTCTCCGATCGCCACCACTTCAGCCTGGTACACGCTGCAGTAGTCAGGGAGACGAACAGAAATATTAACATTAAGTTTATCACAGAAGACTCCGGCTCCTACCTTATCGTCTAGCTACGAGCCGTCCGTAAAAAATTGTACTGCCTCGTTTTCCAGTATTGATCCGTCTCTCCAGGATTCCCTTGAGGGAAAGATGGTCCGGAAACCTTTATCGTAGCATACCATTGGTGTAATATAATCCAGATTCGCCACTTCTTCGCCAGCGAATCTACCTATAGTCGAGTGTCCCACCTGAAGACACTTCCACTGAGAGACAGCCAAGAGTCTCGTAGCCACGTTGGCTGCCATCTGTTTACCATGAAGGTCGATTGGAATAAGGTGAAACATAACCTCTAAAGCGCGTGTAGGTGTTGTCCTAAGCGCCCCGCTTATAAGCATACAGGCCGTTCTTTGCACCTTCTCCATCATACCTCTATATGTTACCTTATCTAGAGCTGGCCACCAAACGCCCACCCCGTACATTAGCACAGGTCTTACCACGGCGGTATAGAGCCAGTATACCAGCTCCGGTTTCAAGCCCCATCTCTTACCTATAGCGTTTCTACACGAGTAAGGCTACAATAGCCTTATTCACCCTTTCCAAGGTGTTAGGCTTCCAGCTGAGCTTACTATCAAAGATTATGCCCAGAAATCTTGCTCGGTCAGCAAGAACTAGTCCGCTGCCGTTTATGATAGGAGGGCTAACCACCGTAATTTTATATTTCCTAGTAAATAGTACCAGCTCTGTTTTGGAAGGGTTAATCCCCAGTCCACACTTGCTGGCCCATTTCGTAATGATCAGGAGTGCATTCTGCATAACGTCCCTAATCGTATCTAGATATTTGCCTGAGACAGCTATCGCTACATCATCAGCATATGCTACAACCCCTATCCCCTCTCTCTCTAGTTCCAGCAGCAATCCATTAATCACTGCACTCCAGAGAATGGGGGACATTACACCTCCTTGTGGGGTTCCTCTAACTACCCGTCTTCTAATCTTGGACTCTCCCAGCTCCGAGGTAATAGTCCTGCTTACCAGCATCTGATTTATTAACCTACTTATAGAGCAGTCCACCTTCAAAAAAGACAATCCTTCCATGATCGCCTCCGTTTTTACATTATTAAAAGCACCCTCAATATCGAGAAATGCTACCATGCAAAACTCTTGCAAGTAAATTGATTTCTCAATTGTGCGTACTATATCGGGCAGAGCTGTGTCCACCGACTTTCCCTTACAGTACGCATGCTGCGAATTGCCCAATTCCTGGGTTCTTAGTAACTTAGTATTATTTTGGATGAATATTTTTGATACAATGACTGAAAGTAATCTAATAGGATTTTTAGAACTAATTAGGACGTAGAAAGGCCCTTTATCTGTTTTATTATATAGATTTATTGGTAGAATATTTTTTGTCGTATCGGAAATATTATTTGATAAATTTGCCATATTTATGTCAGTGGTATTTTGATTATTAATAGTAATATTATTAACTTGAAATATTAGGCGTACTTACACTTGACGTACAGTCAGAAACATTCAGATGTATACGGCAAATTAAAATCAACGAAACACTTTTTTTTTTTTACTTTTTTTTTTTTTAAAATACATATATATGAAGTAAATATGTATATGTGATTGAAAACATTATTGATAAAAAATAAAATTTTAAATATGATATCTTCTGTTTGGTTTTTAACTTTATCTTTAAATTTCCCTCTAAATATGAGCCGTATACATCTGAATGTTTCTGACTGTATTAGAATTATTATTAAGATTTTTAGAATTATTTTTATTAAATTTAGAAATTTTTGGATTTGTATCCTCTGAAGAAAAAATATTGTTAGCATTCGCCATATTTGAATTTGGTTTATTAAGCATGTTTATAACAGATGGTTTAGAATTTATGTTATTAGGAATATTAGAATTATTATTATTAAATTTATACACTTTTAGATTATATTCATCAAATATTTCAATTGATTTTCTTTTTACGCTATTCAGTTTTTCACTAAAACCAAGGAAGCCATTAGAATTTTCATTGTCTTTCTCTAAAATGTTCGGAAGGCTAATGACGCCTTCCTTATTGAGATTTTTGTCACTATCCACTTTTTTTATTATATATTTTTATTATACACCAACTATAATTATATTTATTATATAACCAGGTAAAATGAAGTTAGGATTATTAAAATAATTAAAGATTTTAAAATCGACTCAAAATGCTTTGAAATCGCTTTTATTTTTTCGCACGCAGAAAAAACACGTCTTGACAAGACAACTGGAAAATTTCAGAATAAATGAACGAATGAACGAAGGCAACTATGAATCCGCCTTAAGTGACAGCTGAACTGAATGAAAAGTTTCAAAGGGCCAACCAGTGAGAAATTATAAACTTAAAAAAAAATTAAGAATTTTAACGAATCCAATTTTTTGAAGTTTTTTTGACATTTCAACCATATAGAAATTAAAAATTCTTTAAGTAAATGACAGCGAGTTTTGTATTTATAGTTTTTATTTTAGGGTAATTAGTATGTTTGGGGGGTATTCCATGAGAATTTCTTGTAACTTTTAGAAAATAGTGTCTATAGAAATAGCATTGTAGTTTTTAGTAGGACTAATTTGTGCTTCAATTATTTATTATGTTTGGTAAAACATTTAGGGTACTAGTTTTGGGTTCATGTTACACGCTGCGTTAGACTGTTATGTTAAATGTTACGTTAAAATGTTGCGTGCCATGTAAAATGTTATATTAAATAAAAATATTTTCTCTCTTTTTATTTAACACATTAAAATAGAAACAGAAAATACAAAAAACTTAGGAATAATAGTTCCAGTGTTCATGTTACATTTTTGCTGTGTTAAAATGTTATGACGACATCTTTGAGGCTAAATATTTCTGTGCGTCCTACTTTTCTCAATGTTATATAGCTAATTGCATACCATAAATTTTCAATGATCATCATTTTCAAAATACAAAAAATAAAAAACAAATAATGTCATATAGCAAAAATATTGTTACGAACTGGGCTACTGAGTTCGTTCGGACTTTGAAATTAAAAACACTGTGCTTTTTATTTCACTCTACTTTTATACAATTTGATAGTTGCTTTGACTTTACTATTTAATTTTGTCCGCTTGCTACTGGTGGGGGCTATGACAACAGATTTATTTCTTTATTTAACGATTTAAAATAAACCAGAAACTTTCTCTGATTGCCATCGGTCGTGTTTATAACAATTAACCATCTAATCTATTGCTGTTCTTAACGTGAGCTTGTTGTATGATGGCCAAAATCGCCACAATATTTACCTCTATTTTTCATTTCATGTTTTACCAAACATTTGCGGTTCAGGTGGAGCTTGAACCCCATTCGTTTTTTTTTTCTTTGCTTTTAGTAAGATGCTAAGTTAATCTAAGGCCCGAATGTATAGTCGTTGCTACAACTATAACTACTGTTATTTTTATTTATAGTAACAGTTTTCGTATTTATAAACCTCACTATAAGATTTATTTGTAATGTAACAATGGTTATAGTGATCAAAATCCATCACTATAAACGTTGCTACAATATTGTATTCCAGCAAATTAATTCCACAAAGAAAACTTTAAAAAATCAATCAAACACACAGTTCTTCGGTTTACAATTTTTTTTATTATTTTGTCTTACACTAATTATTGGTTTATTTAGCGTTCACTGCTTATTCTTCTTTTTTATGATTAGAGAGAGCTTTTTTTTTGTATGAATTTTGAAAACCAGACTGAATTCTTTTTTTATCTGTGACTATTAGTTTTACAAATTGGTATAAAATATACATGTTTTAATCGGGTAATTATTGTTGCTGTATTTCACAAGTTGTTTGCCAAAAAAATAGATGTCCTCTTAGTTGTGCAAAAACGAAATTTTTATCGATGCTGCGTACGTCGCATTTAGTACCATTAATCACAAATGTCACCCAAAAGGTAAACAAACAAGTGTAAATTATGTTGATTTTAAAAGGCTAAATGTTTTCAGAGTTTGTGTCTCTTTTACTAATTGTTGGAATTCAATCAAGTTAAGTGAACATGTAACAACTTATTTCTCTTAACTAAATAGTATTCCTTATTGTGGCTGTTTATAATTTTAGCACTTAGATGCGTGTAAGGTTGAAGTCGTAGACATCCCGCCGGCCTTGAATCACCCGATTCAATTAATGGGAAGTAAACATAACTTATGGATTGGTCTTTTTAGGCTTCCAGATTTAGTTTTAAGCGTGACCACTCGAACACGACCATCGGATCCTGGATGAATTTCTTCAATTTTACCAAGTGCCCAGTGTGTTGGTGGCAAATTTTCGTTCCTTATTACTACTATGTCACCTTGTGCTAACTCGGATTTCTTGTTGTACCATTTTGATCGACCTTGTAGGGAAGTAAGGTACTCATCAGACCAGCGCTTTCAAAAATGTTGACTAGTTTGCTTGACAAGCTGCCATCTCGTCAGTCGATTTAAGCGCACATCTTTAATATCGATTTCAGATATTTGTGTTAAAGGATGACCAATTATAAAATGAGCTGGTGTCAAGGCATCGAGGTCATCAGCTGATAGCACGCACAAAGGCCTCGAGTTTAATATCGCTTCTATTTCAGTCAGTAACGTAGCCATCTCCTCATAGGTAAAAATGTTCTGCCCGATAACCCTTTTCAGATAGAACTTGGTGGACTTGACGGCGGCTTCCCAAATTCCACCGAAATGTGGAGCACTAGGTGGGTTGAAGTGCCAATTAATTGATAACTTACAGAGACAACTATAAATTGTGTTATTATTTTCTTCAAGAAAACCAAAGAGGTCCTTAAGCTGGTTCCTTGCACCAACAAAATTGGTGCCGTTGTCACTAAAGACATCACTGCAGATACCACGACGAGAAGTAAATCTCTTGAATGCACCCAAAAACGTATCAGTGCTTAGATCACCCACCAATTCAATATGTATTGCCTTTGTGCTAAGGCAGACAAATATACATATGTAACTTTTGATTGGCTTCTGTCCACGACCTCTTCTCATGTAGACATCAATCGGCCCGGCATAGTCGACGCCAACTTTTAGGAACGGCCTATTCTGCTCCACTCTGGCAAGGGGTAAGTCACTCATCAGTTGCTGCTGAAGTATGGCATTGTTCCTCACGCAAGTTGTACATTTGTGAACAACCTTCCTAACTAAATTGCGCGAGCTTAAAATCCACCACGTTTGACGTATCGTACTGATCAAAAATGACTGCCCTGCATGATGGTACCGAAGATGCAAATCTTGTATGACAATGCTGGAAATGTAGCAACTAGGTAGGATGACTGGATGCTTTGAATCGAAGGACGCTAAAGAGTGCTTTATTCTACCTCCAACTCTAATTAGGCCATCATCATCAATAAATAAGTTCAACAATTTTAACTTACTTGAAGAATAAACCGGTTCCCCACGCTTCAAATTTCGCAGTTCGGATGAAAAGTAATTTCTTTGAATGTCCTTAAACACTATTTTTTGAGTTGCCTCTATGTCAGCTAATTTTATCATCGTCTTTGAGTGTTTGCTGGTGGTGTTTTCTCGTTCTTGCTGGGATAATTTAGCATTAGTAACAAACCACTGAATAATTGTAAGAGTTTTCACAAATTTATGCCAGCTTGAGAACCTTGTAGCGATTTCTTCAATAAAAGTAGGTATTGTTACTATTTGCGACGCATAGAGGTTTCTCGAAATAACTACTGATTCTTGTGATGGCCACTTCTCCGACGACACATGGAAAATTGGTTCAAGTCCTTCGGCGACATTCCTCGAGAAACACAATCGGCAGCGTTATCATGGGAGGATACATGATACCAATGATCTCTATCAATTGTCCTAAGAATTTTGGCAGTCCTATTAGCTACAAAGGTCGGTCAACGTGAAGGGTGTGACGAAAGCCAATCCAAGACGATTTTGGAATCGGACCAAGCATATATTTCTTCAATGTTCATCTCTAAGGCATCTCGAATTGATTTGATAAGGTTCGTCAAGAGCACTGCAGCGCATACCTCCAGACGTGGTATTGTCGTTTTACTATGCGGTGCTACCTTGGTCTTGGCTGAAATTAAAGAAACCTTTATTAAATTGTCACTGGTGGTACATCTACAATAAACCGCAGCAGCATAAGCCTTTTCGGATGCATCAGCGAATCCATGAAGCTCAATCTTTTGCAGCTCTGATAGTTCGCTGCGAAGTAAAAACCATTCTTCCTTTAGGCTGTGTGCCAGCTCGTCGTCCCAACCCAATTTCTTGAGCCAAAGACCTTGAAATAGGATTTTGATTCGCACGATTACAGGAGGTAACCATCCTAACGGGTCGAAAACTCGCGACGCTTCCGAAAATATTTGTCGTTTGGTTGCTACTGCCTCACCTTTTAATGTCACTTGAAAGGAAAAACTATCATCAAATGGATTCCACTGAAGACCTAACAGCTTAATTGCTTTCGAGTTTTCGTCAATCTCTTTTGGAGTTACTTCTATCTGGTCTTCAGGCAAATCCTTAAGTAATGATGAATAGTTAGAAGTCCACTTTCATAAAGGGAACCCAGATTCAGATAAAAGTTGCGCAATATTGGACCTTATAATCTTTGCCTCTTCGACTGAATCCGCACCAGTCATTATATCATCCATATATACATCATCTTTGATCCGTTTAGCTTCTTCAGGAAATTGAACGCTGTTTTCCTCTGCTATCTGAAGTAAGGTCCTGGTTGCTAGAAATGATGCTGGGCCCATTCCAAAGGTCACTGTTCTTAATTTATATGCTTTGACCTGATCAGATGGGTTGCTTCTCCATAAAATCATTTGATGTTTTTGATCTTCTGGGGAAATCAGAATCTGCCTAAACATCTTTTCTATATCCCCCGTAGATACCACTTGATGTTTGCGGAATCTAACGACTATCTGATACAAACTGTTTTGTACGATGGGCCCAATAAGCATAATATCGTTGAGTGAATATCCACTGCTCGTTTTAGCAGAGGCATCGAACACCACTCTTAATTTGGTTGTTGTACTCGACGCTTTCATAACACCATGATGGGGAAGAAAACAGGTATTTGGGTCATTTATGGTTACAGCTTCCTGCATGTGTCCTAAGGCTAGGAATTCTTCCATGTAATTTTTGTACAGCTCATAAAACACCGGATTTCACGCACCCTTTTTCTCTATTGCCTTTAATCTTTGAAACGCCATTGTGTAGGACTTTCCGAGAAGCGTGGGTGAAGCCTTAAATGGCAGTCGGACAATAAATCTGCCATCAGGGTTTCTTGTGGTAGTTTGAATGAAATATCGCTCACATTCTTCCTCGTCTACGGTGAGGTGCTTTTGCTCTGGCAAATCTTCGCCTTCCCACAACCTTTTCAGAGACAGGTCAATATCAGCTTCAATTTGAGAGCATATAGTGGTATGATAAGAACGCACAGCATGTTGATGTTCGGTATTTCCAGCAATGATCCATCCAAAAATTGAGTTTAGGGCTATTGGTTGATTGCCAACTCCTGTGACCTTTCCATCACTTATGACTTGGAAAAAGTGATCAGCTCCGATTAAAAAATCAATCCCTCCAGGGATATTAAAATTAGGATCGGCTAGTTGAAGATGGTCCAGGTGTTGCCACTGATCGATCTTTACCTCAGTGTAGGGTAAGGCTGACGTAACAACAGGTAGCACATATGCTTGAACAGAAATGCTTTCGTCTGAGTAAACTGAAGATATTGCCACCGTGATTCTTCCTCTTGATGTGCTGGTACCAAGTTGTCCAAGCCCAGTAATAATGAGACGCGCATTTTCCCTTGGCAGTTGCAGCTTCTGAGCGCAAGTCTCAGTAACAAAAGATGCCTCAGATCCTGAATCCAAAAGAATTCGACATCGTAACGAACTAGCCGTGTTGGTTTTAACGTTTACCATAGCTGTAGGTAAAAGCGTAGTAGCAGCAAAAATTGATACACCAAGCGAATTGATTCCAAAAATGTTCGCTGTTTGAACTTTCTGTGTTGGCTGCAATGCATTGTTAACTGGCTTAGACATAGGATCATTTTCAGCTTGGCGTATTTTATTAGCAAATGGTTCAGCTACTAGTCATGCCGAACTAGATGGGCCAGGAACTGAAGCTTGTGATTTATTGCCATCTGTAGAAGTGTTTTCTTGCTCAGGATCGATATGTAAAAATGCATGATGTTTTTTGTGGCATTTGGAACATCTTCCTTTACTTTTGCAATTATAGGAAGTATGCGACGAGTTTAAGCAATTAAAGCATCTGTTATTAGCCTTTATGCACTCACGGCGCTGTGTAACTGTCATTCCTTTAAATTTATTGCAATTTATCAGCAAATGATCCTCTACCTTGCAAACTGAACAGATGGCCTGAGTAGACACATGTAAATTTCGAGAACTCCTTGCCTTTGATGATTGAAGCTTGCTTGTCAATGGATCTACCTTAACAGATTCCAGAGAATTGGCTCGTAGCTGAAGAAAATCGAAAAAATCTTCGAGCGTAGGAAAATCCTTTTCAGCTGAATGCCTGGCCCACAACATTTTAGTTTCATCATCGAGTTTGTCTTCCAGGATACGTATTAACCACGGGTCCCTTGATTCGGCAATAGGACCCAGCGCCTTCAAACCTCTGACCACTTCATCTGCAATATCAGCCATTTCCCGAACATTTATTTTATCAGCTCGCTTCACAGGATTTATGGCCAAAAACAGGTCAATGAATTTTCTCACTGTGTGCTTCTTTTGATCGTACCGCTTTCGTAGTTTTTGAAAAGCCTCAATATAGTTGGCATCCGTAATGTTGAAGTGCTTCAACAGATTAGCTGCCTCACCGCGCAAAAAGCTCTTCAGGTACTGAAATTTGTGCACTGGTGTCAACGAGCTATTCTCATGGATTGTGGTGTTATATAAATCCGAGAAAGACTGCCACTCCGTATAATCGCCTGAGACTGACGGTATGTTTATCTTAGGAAGCTTCACATCAGCTGCATAGGTACCCGATTGTAACGTGCTTTCATTCAGGTTTATCTGCGGGTGCTCCAAACTGCGTTCTCGAATGTACTTATTTAAACTCGCTACTACGTGATAATAGTTTTCCTCAAAATCTGGCATATCGGAGACCTCTGTTTCGCTCAGGTTGAAAATTCGCGTTTCCGTAGCCGTAAAATCTTTTAACAGTACTGGGGCTCTCTCTAATCGTACGGCTAATTCATCAATTGATGTCGTCTTCGTGACCTTCTCGTTAACGTAGGTCATGAGTTTAGTCATCTGACCTTTAATCACCGCTAGACGTTTCTTCGCACCAGCTAATGTCTCAGTTGGTTCCTGCATTTAATATTAGTTGCTTGATTGATGGCGAATAGGCGTGGTAATGCTGCAGCTTTATAACTATCCAACAAGATGGCTTCCTTTGTGCAACGCGCTTCAGTTTTTTATCACTTATACACACTTTTTTTATCACTTCACACTATAACGAAGTTATATTGGGTAAGTATTGTAATCGCGAAAAAAATGTTGTTCCAGATTTTCACATTTCTCGACGAATTAGGTTACCGGGACCCCGAAACACCGGTCAGAAAAATGTCGTGTCCGTGCGTCCGTCCGTCGGCAAATTGAAGAAACCGTATTTCGGGTAATTTCGAAATGATGTCTAAATCTGCAACCTTGTGGGAAAATTTCGGATTCTGTTCTTCTTTTAGACTGTCAAACATTTCTTCGAGCGCAGGTCTCAAATGAAAATAAGCCTTATCGACAATAGAACAGGTATCTGATTCACGCTTATTTGCGACACTAGTTCATCGAGGTGAAACTTAATTTGATTCGCCTTAGCAGTACCTAAATTATCAATAATAAAATGTTATAGTTCATCAATGTATTCGTTTCACGTTCTTCTCAGCCTTATAAATGGGAACAATTACTCATCAACTGTTATGCTGGTGTTCGGCCGAAAATTAGCTTTTAGGTTGGCGTTTAGCATATACAAAATTTCAGTGATGGGCGCCGCCCTGTCGGTTTCCATTCGAGCTGCTCTAGTTGCATCAAAATCAAACCGAATAAATCTCAATATATTATAAAAGCGACGCACAGACATAGTTGCTCGGTACAAAGGGAAAGAGTTTTTTTCCATAGTTGATCTACAGGTTCATAATTGGATCTGTAATTTCCGATGACAATTAGCAGTCCCATATAAGCCAATAATTCTTCTTCATGTAACGGTTCCCAGACCATAGGCTTTTTATCGGAATTAAATTCGTTCCATTTTTGATATATTTTGTCGGCTTTTCTATTGGTGTGTCGACAAATTAAATTTTGCATCGATGTGTCGAAAAAAACGCAAAATGTATCCACATCATTTAACATTTTTGTACTTGGTTTTGGACATACAAATAATAAGTGTATTGCTTTGGTAAATTTACAAGAAAATACAACAACAATTGCATTAAATAAATCCAAAAAGGATTCAGCTAAATCCAATTATTTTTTGAATTTACTTAAATCAAATCCGATTTTTAGTTTCAATACCTACCACTAGAATTTGCTTCATATGAAACACATCAAACAAAAATTAAATTCAAAAATAAATCTTTGCGGGTTGCTTTCTGAAATTTTAAATCCAAACCTAAATCTAATCCTTTTTAACCAAAGCAATACACTTAATGATTCCTACCAAATTTTTCGGTATTTCTCTTTTGTTTTTTCAAAAACTTAAATATGTATTTGTTTTTTTTTTGCATTTCTCTTTCTCTCGTACAGTACAGTAAAATACTGTTTTTCTCCCAACGTCTTAAAAGCCTCTTGTTTTAATACTGTTTTTGGGTATTAAAGTAGGCCTTTTTCTTACTACATACTTTAAAAAATGTGTGTGTCGCTAAGCTACACTTTTAATCCTTGGTGTAAAAGTAGGTACTTTTAATACTAGGAGAAAAATATTATAGTGAAAATCCAATAATATGTATAATGTATGTACATATATGAAATAATTATTTTATTTTTTTTATTTTTCGTTCATATCATGACCTCCTTAGTTTCACAAAATATTTCAACAAAATAATGTCGAATTCTTTCAGACTAAAAAAACTGAACTCAAGCAAAAAAACACTGAACTCAATCATTTTCTACTATGGCGAGTTCCGTTTGTTTTGATCGAGATCAGTTTTTTTAGCCTGAAAGAATTCGACATTTTAGTTTCAATTTTGAAGTTTTAATTACATAATTTGTACTTACTCGTATAATTAGTAATGTACAACCGACATGACATAAACTCTTCGTTGGAGAAAAAGTAGTATGTGTTATTCGGATTAAAAGTGACTTTGTTTGACTCGCAATTATATTTGCTTTTGCTCGGCTACGCTGCGCTTCGCCTCGCATGCAAATATAATTGCTCGTCAAACAAAGTATCACTTTTAATCCTAATGACACAATGTACTATTTTTAACAAATAAATGAAAAAGAAACTCAAAATATCGTAAATTAACTAAATCATTTCCATATAAAATATATGAAATTTCCATATCTACACCGGGGTATTTCCTGTCAAGATTAAGGATTTTTTTTTTATGACAAAGTAAATGTTAATGCACCATGAAGTAAAATTTACGATTATCGAGTATTATGTCCGATGATCCAAGGACGATATTTGGTCACACAAACCCACTGTACCACACTTAAGCGTGCTCCAAAATAAATTAATAATATTATAGCAATCCCACAAATATTTTCAATCGCGAATAACTCGAAAAAAATTTATTTATCGAAAAAATTTAATATAACACTTTTTGCTTAGATCTATCTATCGATTTCACTCCCAAGAACGGGTGGCATCGGCACTATATAACTTGTTTTCCTTGATCCATTTCCTACTTACACAGTTTCTACTTCTGAAAACCAAAAACATTTCATTCGTTAGGTTAGTATTCTTTCAAGCTTGAGAAAAAAATTCTCTAAAAATTTGGTTTGTCTAAATCTAGTAAAACAAATGAAATCCTATATTCAGCACTATCTATGCCACTCGAATCTACTAAAACTACTCGCATGTGGCATTGCAATGACTATTGTAATAAGTAGTAAACCGCTCTTCCTCCCCGTATCTTTGATGTCGCTCCTCCAAAAAAAGAAAATCCCCGCAGTGGTTGTAGAACTATTTCCAAACTTCTAAATTTTCTTTCAATATTTCTCAAGTTTAGAAGAAATTTTGTGCTGGAAAGGGATTTTTCTCGAAATTGCAACATCCATACATCAACAGTACATATGTTATGTATATAGATTCCGGTTTGATGAAATTTTTTTCGTGAGATGATGGGACAGTCATACTCAGACATTTAATAAAAATATGACTGCCACAAAATATCTGCGGACTTTCAAGAAAAGGTGAGTTTTGGGTCATGCAAAATATATGCCTTAAGATCGATGTTCTCAAAGCTTTTAGCTGCTAACTTTAGATTAAATTATTTTTCAATGCGTTTCGTTTAAAATACAATTCGACATGGTGAGTTCGGTCGAATAAAATACTTTGAAATAATTACAGAGCATCTTCCCCAATGAAAAAACTTTTTTCCGTTTTATTTTTGCCTTTTACTTTAGACATTTGAAGACAAGCCTTATGTTGAGATTTGTGCTATAGGTCCATATATGTACTGAGAAATCTGTGATCTGTGACTATGGATTTTGTGCAAAATCTTTTTGGTTTTAGATAAAAGAAATCAAAAACTTTAAATTAAAGCTTTTTTAAATCTTTAATTCAAACCGTTATGAATTTTAAATCAAATCATATCTACTTTATTTCAAAAGATCGCGAGAATTGCAGATAGTTTGAAATGAAGAAATAATTTTTTGACTATGTATTTGGGTTTAAGCTTAACATTTCTCAGGCTTTTAATAATTTCAGGTTTTTGATACACTGTTTTATGTGCAAAAAATATGTATTTGCCAAAAATTTCAAGAGCTTTTAGTTTTAAGAGCTCTCACTGATCGAAACTTTTTAAACAATTTATCTCAAAATTACCATTCGTAACAGAAATTTGGGATTTATTTAAAATGTTTGTTTCCAATGAGCTTTAAGATTGATAATTAGTTTATACTTTTTGAGTTCGAACTTAACATTATTGGGCCTTTTCATAATTTGAGGATTTTGTTAAAATGTTTTATTTTGTATTTGCAAAAACTGTCGAACTATAGAAGTATCGAAGCTTTTTAACCCAAATCATTTAGAATAATAAATTGTTTACAATGAGCTTGAAACTTGACAATTAATTCATTTATTTTGGGTTGGAACTTAACATTTTTGAGCTTTTTGAAAAATGTCAAGCAGCTTTAGTTTTAAGAGCTTTCACTAATTGAATCTTTTTAAACAAATCATTTTACTTCGACATTTCATAAAACAAGGGATGACGGAATTTTGGGTAGGATGTAGTATAATTGTGCTCAATGTAAATTATTAAGAGGTTTTAGTTTTAAGAGCTTTCCAGACCAAATCATTTGACTTTTAAATTTTATATTCTAAAGGATGGTTGTATTTTAGGATTAATTTAGAGTTTTTGTTTTCAATGAGTTTTAAGCTTGAAAATTTATTTATTCTTTCTCGGTAATTTTTGTACTTTTCCATAAATTCTGTCTTTCGTTGAAATGTTCTAAGAGCTTTCACGTGTCGAAGCTTTTCAACTCAAATCATTTTACTCAGAAATTTGATATTGGAAAAAATTCAGCATATTTTGTTCTCAATGTAAATATCCTTCATCCAAAATGTGTCTCCATTTTCGAGCATTCCGTGTGTACGAACACCAATTGTTTTACTCAGATTTAATTATGTGGACATATGCGGGCCATCGTTCAAAAGCAGATGAAACACCAACATGATTCATTTGAATGGCCTCAAATAAAACGAAACATTTTACACCTCTGTGCTAAATATATCGATAAAGCATCACAAATATAATTTGAAAAATATCAAGAATTCCGAAATAATCTCAAAAATGTTGAATTTTTAATGTATCTTATCTTCTTGAATAATTTCGAATAACCTACAGGAAATCTGAGAAATATCGAAATTTTGGCATAATCTCAAAAAAAAATTTAAATATCATCATTTAGATTTATATGTGTAACTCTGCAAGTACTTATAACTCAAAGTTAAGCGAAGAACATTGCCTTACGAAATTCGAATAAATTCGATAAATCTCTATATTATGTGAATGTCGATTGATTTCGAACAATTTCAATAATACAGAAAAATCTAGATATTAATGAATATTAGCGGAAAGACGAAAATTTTGGAAAACTCCGAAAATTAGTGTAAATATGGAATGATTCGTCAAGTAACTTAATGTTACTAATACTACTATGCATGTTAAGGCTAAGCTCAAAAAAATGATATGCAATAAGAATAGAACCCTCGGATCTTATCGGGTAATTTTTTAAATATCGAACAATCGATATTCTTCGAATAGGCTCTAAAATTCTCGAATAACGTGACTGTTTCATAGCACTGAATAACCAATTAAGTCTCAAACATCCAAAACCAGAAAAAACCCACCAAAATCAACCAAAAAAAAAAAAACACCATCGCTAGTAAAAACATCATCACTAGCAAAATTAAGTCAGCATTTGCATTTTCCTTATATTTAAATTAGTTGTTCAAAATAAACCGGTAAATTTAATTTTTATTTACGGTTTACTGGTAATCAAAAATCCACTAAATAAGAAACTATGAGTCGAACGAAAGCTAATTGATTATAGACTGACTGGTTTGGCTCAAGTGAGGGAAATAAACATTTATTTTCAGTTTTGGTTATGTGTTTTCTAGTTTATTCATCATAATGATACATCGCAAGCTGCCAACACCAGCAGACTACTATATAAGCTGCCTTTTTCAAATCAAATTCAACATTTTCGAATTAAAACTTATCTGTAAAAGGTGGAATTGATTTGACTAAAGGCTCAATTTGATTGGTAAAAATTTGAAATTTAAATACAAAAGGGGTAAACTTGGAGTTACGTAAAACGTATAATACAAATAAATCAACGCGGCAAACACTAAAATTGTTGTCGTTTGATGCAGAAAGCTTTGATTTCAAACGAGTATTGCCAAATTTCTTCTAAATCTAAATATCGGTCAGAACCTAAAGGAATTTTTACTTCTATGGAGTCAGAACCGAGACGAAATTGTTGAGCTGATCTTAAGAAAATATTTAATAGCAACATGAACATTTTCTTCTTTTTCTAAAAATTAGAACACTGCCTTCTCCTAAAAATTTCCTACAAATGTACTGTTTTGTAAATTTGAAAAGGTAAGTTTAATCTATGATTTTTAGATGAAGTTCTGAAATATGGTTAAGTAGGATGAAATTTGGCTTTTTCTTAAACGACTTTCATTAAATTCGACATGTGCGATGGAATTAAGTATATTGCGTAGGGGTCACTGTATTGTTCGAAATATAATTTCTACACCCAACTAATTTGAATTTTTCATTATTCCACATCTCATGACTCTCTGAAATCTTCGATAGTTTTAGCCCTTGGTTTCATAAATTGAAATAAATAATGCAAGTGCAATGACAAGGTAACTCGACAGCGGTCAACAACGGGTGGGCATGAAAATACAAATTAACTCGTCACCGGTCAATAATGTGTTAAGCATCAAGATGCAATAGCTGACCTAGGGAATGCAATCTCGGTATAATGTAAGGGGCTCAGAACTATAGTGGCATAACCCACATTGTTACACATTTTCTTTTAATCGGCCAGAAATGTTCTTGAAAATGGAATCTAATTATAATGACCTTCAAATTCCAAAAACAGTTATTGATAACGTAAGTGGTATATTGAGCCGTGAGGTAATATTTTTTGCATACTGCTTATGTATTTGATGTTCAGCTTCGTAACGAAAACACCAAAGATACCTGAGTGGTTCACATTTTCGAATTATGTTCGGATAGTGAATGAGAAAGTGATATTTTGGCTTTAATTTTTCATTAAATAATTGTACATAAAGAGCGTTCGTTATGCTCTTTAATTAAATTGTCCATTTGTCTTAAAGTAATTTCGCTATAAGAACTTTGTACATATAAATCAATTAATCTAACACATATAAGTAAAAATGTGTATACTTTATCACTGGGCGGAATACTATCCCCTATAATCAGAGGCAAAAAATTATACAAAGTTCAAATTTCCTGAGCCGTCATTTTAAAGTTTCCATATTTTATATAATTTTTAGTTTTCCCATTATAACGAAGTTATATTGGGTAAGTATTGTAATCGCGAAAAAAATGTTGTTCCAGATTTTCACATTTCTCGACGAATTAGGTTACCAGAACCCCGAAACACGGGTCAGAAAAATGTCGTGTCCGTCCTTCCGTCCTTCCAGTCGCACAGTTTTATTATTTTTGTGTCGCCTCCTATTCTCACAAATATTGATAGGTTTGGTCGAAATTTTGCACAAAGATAGATTTCAGTAATTAGCAGTGTGTGTTAACTTTAAGGTCCATTCGAGTATAGAATAAGGGGGGGTTGCAGTGGAAGAAAAAACTGCCAAACAGATTTTCTCATAAACGGGAACGACGATTTTTTTGTTATGTTGATGATAAATTTGACAATTCATCATCTACTTGTTCACAAAATTTGAAGTCGATTGAAGCATTGCGTGGGGGTCATTTTGACAAAGAGGAGTAATATAAATTTGTTTATCTGTTTACCGAGGTAATGTCGAATTTTCCGAAGAAATATTTTTCTACAGTTAATACACCTTGCAAATTCCAACAATTGTTCCGTAGGTGTCTTTAAGATAAAATTAATAGATTATCGTGTAATATGGCATTTAAATTTCTAAATTTACCTAAAACACTTTGCTGGTGGCAAATAATATCGTCAACATTTAAAAATAATTATATCTAGTGAGCTTTTAAATATAGCAAGATATTCCCGTTTCTATGACATTGACATTTATGTGACGTTTTATTGACATTTTATGACATAATTATTGAAATTTCAGCGATATGTTGATCGATATATTATTTGTGAATTGCTTTAATAAAATCGCCTTTAAAGGTATTATTTCTGAGTTTTTGGTATTCAAAGTCGTATATAAATCTGAATACTAAATTAGTATGGGAAACTTTAAAATAATACCACGCCATTAGGATGGTACAGGTTTAGGAGAGCTGGGAGTTATATAAAATGAAATGTTGTATAACAAGGAGGTGGGATTCGGTAACAAATGATAATTAACGTTAATTCTGATGAAGTACTGAGTAAAGAATTAAATCCTCACGTTGCTCACATAATATTGTGATCTGAACAAACAGCACAAATTTTCAAAAAATAAATTTTTGAACATTTTGGATGCTATCTGAATGGAGTAAATTACATTCTTAAGGACTTTCAACGGTATACTAGAGATGTATAACTGGATCTAACTGTTGAAGGTCGATGATGAAAAATGGCGAATGCGACTTCGATTGCTGCTCAACACGTGTCAGTTCTAAATAATCTAACATTATTTATGAGTCCGTGATTTGGCGGTATGAGAGTAGAAGATTTATATTGTCGTGACGAATTGTGATATTGGGGAAGAAGTCTCCAAATTTAAGAAAAACCGTGACATATTGTACCTGCCCAAAATAGCGAAAAATGATTGTAAAATATAAATGGTTCGTTTCGTGATCTTTAACGGATGCTTTCTGAGAAAAGTGTCGTCCAAGAGTCGGATAGACCCAATTTTTTTTTTATGGAATCTTTAGATAATTATAATTTACTAGATAGCTTAAATGTAAGTCCTAAGTCACTACCTAAATAATTTTGATAATGGCCTTTCTGGAACTACTGGTTTAAATATACTTTATTGTAATATTAGAAGTTTAAGAAATTCGATATAACGATATAATTTTGTTGTTCATATAATTGTTTTAACAGAAGTGTTTATTTATGACAGCGAGATAAATGATTATAATATTGAAAATTATACCGTAGGTACATTGTGCTACAAGAGATAATAATAGAGGAGAGAGCTGTGGTATTTATGTATTAAACGGGATAATTTCTCACGTTGTCAAAAGTGTCACAATTAACGATAATTCTTTTCTGGTGGTAGAATTAAAAAAATTCAATTGTAATATTTTTGCTGTTTATAGAAGGAGCAAAATACTAATTTTGATGATTTTTTAAATGTGTTAGAAAATATTATCAACACTTTTAGGAACTCTTACGTAATAGGTGACTTTAACCAAAGAATATGAATTGTAAAGAAGCGAAAATTATAACCAAAAACCATGTTTTGTCTATTTCTTACTTAAAATATAAATTAGGCATAGTGCCACCTATGCAAATATAGTAAAAACATTTAAAATAGCATTCAGACAGAAAATAGAGATGGCGAATAGCATAACTGATTATTTTTTTTGTTTATACAACAATAAAAATTTTAAAAAGCAATTGACGAATGCAACGGTGTCCCCAGCGGGCAATAGTGAAGTATGTGATAGGCTGTAACAAAAATTTGCTATATGAAGTTATATGGAAATATTGTCTATTTAAATTACATTTTTATTTATGAAAATTGTAATGATTTGAAAATTAAATTAATCCCATATGAAGTTTAAATTGTGATTTTAGTATATCTGATTCATTTGGGACATTTTTTTCATTTTAAATATTAGAAAGTTGTACTTAAAAATTGCAGAAATTTAATGTTAAACTCACTATAAATATATATTTCGGCCACTAAACAGTTTTGGATGTTTATTAGACCACAGTTGCTACGCTTTGACTTATTAATATAATCTAAAATTTAATATTTTTAAAACATTTATGTTTTTGGTAACACTAGTTTATTTTGAAATTTCTGCAATTTTTAAGTACAAGTTCCTCACATTTAGAATGATAAGAATGTCACAAATAAATCAGATATACAAAAATCACACTTTAAACTACATATGACATTAATTCAATTTTCCAATCATTACAATTTTCATAAATAAAAATGTAATTTAAATAGACAATATTTCCATATAGCTTCATATAGCAAATTTTTGTTACAGCCTATCACATATTTCACTATTGTTCGCTTAAGGCGCTTTTTAAAATTTTGCATTCGTCAATAGGAAAGAAAAAGAATACCTACTATGTTAAAATTTTGATTAAAGTGTACTATTATTATTTAAGTTCTTTCTATGTATGCGGTTGTACAATATGTACGAACATTTCTTGCAAATGATATGAAAACAAACGAAATTTTGGTTTTGGTTGTTTTTGACATTTAGTGTTTGGTTTTGTGCCGTGAGTAACTATAAAAATTGTGTTTGCTATGTCTGAAGAAAAATATATATTTAGTGGTAAATGTCACATTTGTGGACGAACTAAACGAATAGATAGAAGTTGTAGATTGTTCGGATTTCCAGTAAAAAACGGAGCTAGGTTAAAATTATGGAAGGATATATGTAAAGTTCGGATTGAAGACCAACTTAAAGAAAAAATGTTTATTTGTGATTTGCATTTTGAAAAAAAATGCTATTGAAAAGGAACCTTACAAAAATCGTATTTCCGTCTCTGTTTTTGAATGCCAGTTCAAATAACACTACCCAAGCCACACATATTAGCCATTAAAAGTGTATGCAGGTCCAAATACAAAAATAGTAGAAAATGTTACCGATTCATGTGATATTAATATATTAACTGATTGTGACTGTGATATTTATTTAGACGAAAATTTATCTTTAATAGAAAATAATTCAAATGAATATAATGTACGAACCTATCCTCCAGCTAAAGGAAAGAGGCTAGTTCTTCAAAATTTTAATTTGAATGTGTTATCGAGTAATTAAAAAATTTCAAGACTGACCAAAATATTTGACGCTCCTCAAGATACTGATTGCCAGAATTGTCTTAAAAATGAAAAAATTACCCAACATTATAGAAGACTGAACACGAAGTTAAAAGTAAATGCAAAAAAATTAGAACTAAAACACACCAAATTTAAAAATCAGAATCGCCTCATCAATTTGAAGAATAAAATTAAATCCAAAATTTTAAACAAATATAAGAATTTGAAACGTAAGAATAAATCTGATCACATAGATGAGTTATCCTATGTCAACGATCATACCAAAGAGTTCTGTAAAATGCTGCTACAAAAACGAAGTCAAAATACACGTTATTCGAAAAATCAAAGTATTTTAGCTCAAACCATCGAATTTCGGTCGCATTCCACGTATGAGATTTTACGAAATACCTTAAAGTTGCAACTACCTTCTGTCAAATCTATTAGTAATTGGAATATTCTTAGTCATCTAAAACCAGGATTTAATTTACATTTACTAAACCAAATAAAAGAGAAAGTACGCAATATGTCAGATCTAGCAAAGCAACACATTTTATTATTTGATGAAATTAAAATACGAAGTGACTTGAAATATGACGGGGTCCTAGATGAAATCGTTGGACTTGTAGATTATGGAGATGGAAGAAGAGAACCGATTCCAGCATCTCATGTTTATGTATTTATGTCAAGAGGACTGTTTAGTTCTGACAAGTGTGTGATCAGTTATGTAGCAACACAAGGTACCATTACAGGTGTTAAATTAAAAGAATTAATATTAAGCAACATCGAGAAAGTACACGACCTTGGAATCACAATTTGGGGATGTGTTTGCGACCAAGGTTCAAATAATAGGAACGCTTATAAAGAACTAGGAGCAACTTTAGATGAACCATATTTTATTATTAACAATCGAAAAATTTTTGCACTGTACGATACTCGTCATCTATTTAAGTCTATGACAAATACCATGCTAAACAACGATATCTTAACACCACATGGTCTAATTACATGGGATGTTCTTAAGGAACTATATAGCTTAGATTGCAAATCAATAACGAGGGTTTGTCCCAAATTAACAACTAAACACATATTTCCGAATACTTTTCAACGTATGAGGGATAATTTGGCTACACAGATATTGAGCAGGAGCTGCGCAAACGGAATTAGAACTTTTGTTCATTTAAAAAAATTCAAAGGTAAGAAAGTAATTGACAATGCTTTTGCTACGGGAATTTTTATAGAAAAATTGGATCGATTGTTCGATGCATTAAATAGCAGAAGCCAATTATGTTCTAACAAAGCTAGTTCGGGTAAGCCATTTTAATAATTACAAGAGATCTTTGCGATTACTTAAATGTGACTTATATATTGACACGCAAGTTGCAGCAAGATGCGTTAGAAAATCTATTTTCTCAAATTCGGTCGAGAGGTGGTAATAATTTTAACCCTTCGGTTTACGACTTTAGTTTTATAATTGCTAAAATTATGTCCAGTAAAATTGTTTTCCATTCCACATCTCTTAATTATGAATCCGATAACTGTTCGTTTATTTTAGAACCTGAAGCTATTCAAGTATCAGAAAATCGAACACACGAACTAGAGTTAGATAATTGCATTGACGAGTCATGTGAAACAGAACAACCACCAGAAGTGGATTTACAGGAAATTGAATTTGTTGAAAATTTTATTAACAACAAATTTGAGATAGAATTATCTTCATTACGATATTTTCTCGGCTACGTCATTCATAAACTAATCAAGAGATCTTCATGCGATTCGTGTATTGGAATTATGACTAAAAATGAAGAGAGTTTGATATTACCATCGGAGTACTTAATCAAATTTAAAAATTACTTTAATCCGACAGAAAAAATATATTTAAGAAACCCAACAGATTTCTTTTTGGAACTAACCTGCCTGCACGTAGAAGTTTTTGTAAAATATTTTGCAAGAAGTTTGGAGAAAAAAAACATATTACAATCAATATACAACAAATGTGTTAACATCACTGAAGAAAATGACCAGTTTTCATCTTGGTTTACAGGAGAATGTAAACAACACAAAGAAAATGCGCTCAAATTTCTAATTCTAGTTTTAATTAGAAAGCATCGTGGTTGGCATTTACAAAAATTAAATCACAAGACAAATAAAATCAAGACCAAAAACCGCAGACTAAGAATTCTAAATGATTGAATTTGATATGCTTGATGCGTGTATTATTTAAAATTTGATTAAAAGGGGAATTTACCTATTGTCTTGCATATGTTTAATGCGCGAGTCGCGAAATAATAACTCGTAAATTTATGGTAAGCGGCTACACAATTTGGTTTCTGTGCACCGCATTTATTTTACTATGTTGGTTTGCAATATTTACTGCCTGATAAAATCCACCACCATTGTGTATAATTCACTTATTATTTTATCAGTACACTTTTTATTAATTATTTTCAAATCAATCGCGACACGATAATATGTAGCAAAAATTAATTATTTTAATTATTTTTCAATTCACTTTTTAAATTAATTTTTCTTAACTAGTTAAATTATGCGCTGATGCGGCACGAGCAAAGAAGAGACTGTATGTGTCAATTTTCTGAAAGACATTTATAATTAGCAAAAACTATGGACTCAATTTTGTTTAAAGCAAAATTATATTTGCTGATTTAGTAATTGCGGATAACGACAATAGATGTTGATGAGGAATTTTCGGTGTAGTGGGATGTATAAATATATGTGGAATATATTTGATTTTCATAGCAAAGACACACCCTAGTACATTTAGTGAGTCAAATATCCTAGGGGCGTCACTACATACCGAAAGAAGTTATTTACACACAATTATATTTGAAAGTCGAAATGTGTTGCATTTCAAACAATTGTGGAGATAAACGAATGAAAATAGATAATTTGAATGCGTGGATCACCACAAATTTAATTGTGTTTCATGTTGGAAAATAAATGTTTTTTAAAATTGCTGATTTTAGATTTTTTTTTTTTTTTAAATTTTATATATATATAAAGCAGGCCATTTGTGCCTAAATATTCTCTGCATGGAATAATGGAATAAGACATCTGTTCTATTTTCAATTGGTTTTTAGATCAAGACGTAATGATTAATAGAAGCAGTTGGGGGCATTAGTATTACGGCGCGAGAGGTAAAATTCGTGGTATGTAAATGAAAATAATTAGCTAACCTAACTATTGTTAGTGTACACGCACACAACTGATGCTAGTCATCTCTAGGATAAAGACTCATTCATTAATAATCGGGATGCTATAATGGTTAAACAAGATGTCAGGCTAATGATTGGAAATTTTAATGGCACAGCTGCCAAATCAAACTGATTTTTAAAAATCATACATAGTTCTGTCAATAATTCTGTATCTGTCCTATTTCTTTTTTAATTTTTTTTGTTGTTTACTCAGAAAAAAAGCAAAACATAGTACGTACATATTCCAATTTATTCATTGACAAAATAATTAAACTATTATATCCCTTTCGAACGTGTATTATAACACATGCATTAAAATTATATTCACCTTTAAAGCACCGCAAGAGGTGCTACGATCGCCACTAGTTAGAGGTGAACAACAATTCAGCGTTTATTTTTATGTGTGATATTTTTGAATTATTTTGCCGCTGAATAAAGAAATATATCTTTCATGTGCAATAAAAGATTGTTTTGAACCGAAATCAACAACAAAATTGTCCAAATATATATTTTTGTGATTGCTGTTCACCTTTAACTTTAGTGTCAATATAGTCCACCAGATGTCAGCCACTTTGCGTTAAAAAGCGAATAAGTGCATTTCGAATTCGATTGATTCATAATCTTTAGTTTACATTTTATATTCAAATTGTATATGTATTGTGTGTACAAAAATGCACGAACAATATAACCTTGCCAGATTTATAAATTTCTTGCTTACTAACATATGCATTCTTACAGTTCTATTGGTATTATTTAACTTAAATGGATATGTATAAATACAAAAATTATAAGTTATGCTATTCGCCATCTCTATTTTCTGTCTGAATGCTATTTTAAATGTTTTTACTATATTTGCATAGGTGGCACTATGCCTATTTTGTATTTTAAGTAAGAAATAGACAAAACATGGTTTTTGGTTAGGATTTTCGCTTCTTTACAATTCATATTCTTTGCTTTAACATAAATGTATCGAACACCGAAAATAGAAAAGTTAAAAAATATGTAAACGTAGTAAACAGCTGTGGATATTATTACTAAATAAAATTGATAATGAATATGCAATCCGTTTATCTGATAACAATTATGTTATAGACCATATCGTCACCGATGTTACATTTAATACGGTTAAAATATCTGTAATTGATTCGTATATTAGTGATCATAAACTTATTGTTATTAATATTTAGAATAGTATTGTAATATGTATACTGATTCGACTAAAACAGTGTTTCAATATGATAAAATAAATGTATCTAGCATTACGAGCCAGGTTAAATCTGCATCAACTCGATAATTTAGTAAGCATCTGTTCTAGTAGTATATCACAAAATACAGTTAACGTAATACGTAAGGGAATAAGGCTACCTAAAAAACTATGGATTACCTACACAATTACTCAATATATCAAGCTGAGAGATTACTTCTATAAACTTAATATGACTTATCCACTAACAGTAGTTTTTGGAAGTAAATTTAAATATTATAAAAAACTGGTAGAAAATCTATTGAGAAGGAAAAAAAACTATTTTTTATTAATGAATTAAATTCTAACAACCCAAAGCAAATTTGGAAGTTAGCAAATAAAACTGTATATTTTCTATAAAACTAAGTCTGTCAAGAAAATTTACTTGAAAAATTTCGCAGATGATTTAGTTACAAATGAAGTGGAAGTTGCCAATATCTTTAACGATTATTTTACCTCTTGTGTTAGAAAACTTTTCTGTGGTGTCACTCATTTTGTGGTGGGCATTCCGAATACTATATCGCCAGGTGATAATACCACAATTCAAAATTAT
The DNA here is from genome assembly GCA_963556165.1 of Tipula helvola. Lineage (NCBI taxonomy): Eukaryota > Metazoa > Arthropoda > Insecta > Diptera > Tipulidae > Tipula > Tipula helvola. The sequence goes on from OY744481.1 coordinate 305,415,055, forward strand.
CACCTTCATTTTACAACTTAATTGCAACTGTAAAATTATTTAGCAAGCCTGAATATAAGATCTAGTACAGGGATGATAAGATATCAGTAAGATTTTGCATTAAGTTTAAGGAGATTTTGATTCCAAAATTTGTAGACCTGATTAATTCGGGCATACGAGAAGGATTCTTCCTCGATTGTCTGAAAGTCTCCCAAGTTACACCTATTCACAAGTTAACTCCACATTCAGTAAATTGTTTGATAAGGAATTATTTAGTCAACTGAATTCTTACGGTACAGCTAATCGTGTAATTAGTCCTAACCAGTTTGGGTTTTGCCCACAGTCGGGCAATTTATCGGCGATATGTCAATTAATGTTAAAAGTAAGAAAGAATTTAGATGATGGACTACATACCTCATGTTTATTCATTGACCTTCGTAAGGCTTTTGATTCTGTTTGCCATCGTTTATTAATTATCGGACTTCGAGAAATTTTCCCAATTGTTTGAAACTTTTGTCAAATCGCGTTCAAATGGTAAACATTGGTTCTTTGACAAGTGCAAAATCGAAAATCGAATGGTATATACCTCAGAGATCAGTTTTTGAACCTTTATAATTTAATATTTATGTATATAGTGTATTTAGTATCGCTCTGGATGGTTTTCTACAATTATATGCTGACAACATGGTGCTGATTTATGGTGAGAAAAATACTCCAGATTTGATGGCTAAAATGCAACGCGATATAATCTCAATAAATCACTGCCCATTACAAAATCACTTAATGTTAAATGAAGGAAAAACCAATTAAATTGTATTTGAAATAAGAAACAAAATTATTAACGGTATGTGTCAATGCAACCTATCCATGAACAATGTTTTAATAAAAAGAGTTTTGTTGCTAATTACCTATTTGGCTATTTTGTGACGATAAATTGAACCGGGAAAAACATGTGGATGAGTTGAAAGTTAAATTGCGGAAAATATCACTCATCTTGTGCAAAATGAAAAAATTTTTACCTATGGCAATAAAATATATGATTTATATGCACATGATACGAGCCACGTTCGTCATCTGTTACCAGTCTGGGGAGCTTCCTCAGACCATAGATTAGATGAAGTCCAAAGATTGCTTAAGAGATATATAAAAGTTATTAAGAACCTGCCGTCTTTAGCGCCATCTGAAAGCTTGTATGACGACAAAAATCTTTCGTTGAACCTCTTAATAAAATATGAAACGATTTTATTGGTTTACAAGATGAAAAATCATTTTATCAAGCACAATTTTTTATTGAATTTTGTTGCAGAAGTACATGAACATTTCACACGACATAGAAACGACATTCTTATTCATTAAATGATTTGTAATATTCTAGAAACTATGAAAAGCTCTTGGCGATAGGGATAAATATATGTTCGTAGTATTTTATTATGTTCAAATTACAATCTAATCCATAATTGCCACGATTAAATCGGTTTTGGTTAGTTTTGTGGTGCACCTTCCAAATTTAATAGAAGGCTCTAAAAAATGTTTGCTCCAAATTATAAATAATTAGATATACATTGATGCTTGTATGAAAGAGTATGAAAAATATTTTTAAAATTCTTAATTCTTTAAGCAATATGTTTAAAGAAAGAATTTTAACTTTCATATCTCATTGTCCATAAATGTTTTGGAAGCAGTTTAGCAGTTTAATTTGAAATTCACTAAGTATCAGCGATAAGTGCTCGAAAACTAGCTTTTTCAATTTTTGGATATCAATTAAATCTATTTTATCACTAAAAGCAATATTCATAATGCAAAGAAGTTTCTGCAAAGCTAACCATTTTTTTATTAAGTCGAGTTTAAATTCAAAATCCACAAAAATGAAAGGGATGTGTAACTACAAGAACCAGCACTGAGATGCAGTCAAATTGCCAGATATTAAATAAATTGGGGTGATTTAACTTTCTTAAAAAGATAACCAAAATTAAATGAAGTGATTCTATCGTTTATATTCTCCAATGATCAGTAGCGTAACTACAAATTTCGGGCTCATTCCCCCCCCCCCCCCCCGCAAAAATTTGTTTGGGCCTTAAAAATGCTTCTTATACCTCTATAATATGGTGAAGTAAAACTTTTAGTTAAAACTTATTTCTTCCTATTTTCGACTCTCGTAATTAAAAGTATCTGGTTTCGAAAGTAGACGAAACAGAACGTGATTCAATTCAATGGCCTTAAACAAAACCATGCATCTTGTACCTCAATGGTATGACGATTTATAAATATTTCGATAACGCATCACAAATTTCAAATATAAATCGTATCTTGAATATTTTTGAAAGTATGTAAAACCAAATAAAATCGGAGAAATATCGAAATTTTGGCATAATCTCGAAAGATAAATTAAATATCAGCATTTAGTTTTATATGTGTAACTCTGCATGTTCTCACAACTCAAAATTAAGCGCAGATCATTGCCTTACAAAATTCGAATAAATTTGAAAATCTTTAAAAATTTCGAATAATCCTAGAAATGTCGAGACACTTTTGAAATCTATAATAAACCGCGGGACAATATCGATTTCCCCAGAAAACTTCGAATAATATCTATTGATTGATCTCAAGCAATTTCAATAATACCAAAAAATCAGAAATAATTTCGGAAAGCTCCTAAAAATCTAAAAACCCCAAGAAAATTTCGAAAATTCGTGTAAATATCGAATTTTTTTGTCAAGTAACATGTCTACTACTAAATGGTTTTTGAGGCCCATGAAATTTCCTTTAATAGTTAAATTCAAGATTAGATAGATTAAGCTTAAAGTAGACCACCTTTCTAAATTTGCAGAACAGTACATTCCTAGGAAATTTTTAAGAAAAGGCGGTGGTCTAATTCTCAGAGAAAGAAGAAATCGTTCATGTTACTAGTAAATATTTTCTTATGACATGCCCAACAATTCCTTCTCAGTTGCCGAAGGTGAATGTCCGAGTAATTACACGTAATCTTACTCCATAGAAATAAAAATGCCGTTAGGTCTGACAGATATTTAGATTTAGCAGAAAATTTGCTAAACTCGATTGAAATCATAGCTTTTGACATCGAACGAATTTTAGTGTTTATTGGGTTGATTTATTTGTAATATACGTTTTGCGTAACTCACAGGTTACCTCTTGTGCATTTCAAATTCAACCTTTACCAAATTAAGTTTTGATTAGAAATGGTTAAATTTCTTTTGAAAAAGCTTGATCTGATTTGTAAACAAGAGCCAATACTAATCTACTTTGCTGCTATGCAGCTGGCAAAATATCATTGTGATGTTCATAAAAGTCAAGAAGAACTGAAAACAATTTTTTGTTTCTCTCATTTGGAGCACCTTTCTCGTTAGAAAGGAAATCAACGGATGCTTGAACGAAACCAGTCAGTCTCTTTTATAAATTATCGTCCGTTCGGCTTATAGTTTCTTATTTACCGGATCTTTAGATTACTGGTAAACAAATAAAAGTGGAATATACCATATTATTTTGAAAAAACTATTTTAAATATAAGGAAAATCCACGCCGGGGTCTGGCAGTTTACTTGCAAACGCCAGCCAGTGCAAGTCATGTCCGTTCCCTAAAAGGGTCAGTGTATACACGACGTCGGTATTTTCGGAGGTAAATGAAAGCAGTTTTTTGTGTTTCTCGTATTTTTTCAGTTTTTTCATGGCTAAAATAAATGTTTTATGTAATTTGATGCTGTTTTGGCTATTTTTTACGGACTTGTGGTGGTTCACCCAATGAACCACTACAATATTCATTCATAATATTCCTCCGGCACCAACATGAGTTCGCCGCGCATTGGGTGTCTCCGGTGTCATCCGGTACACATTTTTATTGTACGTTTTCTACCGGGACCAATCAAAAACACACAAACAACAAAAGTTAAAACAAAATAAAATGTATTCAGTCTCGTCTCAAATTTATAAACAACAACACGTTGATCCATAGTGTTGCCTTTCGGCCATATTTTTAGTTTTGCGTTTTGATGGTGTTAAATAATAAAATATAAAATTGTTCAACATAATAAATTATACATTAAATTAATTTACAAAAACTAATTCTGTTTGCAGTTGGAAGGAAAACAAAAAAAATGTATTCTTGTGCATCGTTCGAAACGCCGCCGCCGGTTTGCGATAATCATCGAACGCACTTTTACCACAATTGCGCACTGTAAATTCCTTTTTTCTCACTAATTATTATTAGTATTTTAAAATTTTTGTATTTGAAACAATAAAAACTAATTTTGTGCCAAATAATTACCGTTCCGTTTATTATGACATGCCTGAATCAATAAACTATTCCCCACTTTCAGGTGCTTAAATAATTCAACTTTTTGGAGCCTATATTTTTTGAAAGCTCACAGTCTAAGCTACAAAAGTCTTTAACCGTATTTTTTTAAATATTTTTTTAGTGTAGGTACGAATTTTGTAACAAAATGCGATTGTATCCCCTTTTTCGGCTATTCCTCAATTTTTATTACCAACTTTTTTAAACTTTGGATTTTCGCAACTTCTGGACTATATAATAGACACTTTAAGAAGTAACCCAGAATTTTTTCAGATTTTTTGAAAGTTTAGAAAACTTAGAAAACCCAACTGTTCCTTAAAAGACCCAGTGTACACACCGTGTCCCAAAAAATATAGTGTAGATACGCAGGGTTGAAGCAAACAAGAAAACATTTATTTTAATTCGTATTACTTCCATAAAATTATTTTTTTATTTAATTTGTAAGCTAATTTTATTACACTCTAATGAAGCTCCGGAGCAGTAAAAAAGTAAGAAAATTCCTTATAAAGGTCGATTTCGGTTTTTTTTTCTCGTTAATTACAGCACGCCTGGCATCAACTTTTTAGAAAATTTAACTGATCCTGAATATTTTGTTCTGTTACTCCTTCTAATAATTTGTCGTTATCAACAACCAGCTTAATTTACTGAGTTTTGTGGATTTCCTTAAATTTTTTAATTTATTTGTTAAATAGCCACCTCCCGTTTTCAAATCAAACAATAAGTCCTACAAAAAATTTAATAAGTGGATTAGAAAGTGGTCCATATCCATGCCGTTCAAATCGTCTCTACCTTTACAAATTACCTTTGTTTTCAGAAAATCAGGAAACGGCCTGTAGTTCTTGTTCTATTTATTTTATTTTCGGGATTAAAACATTAAATTTTCATATACCTATCAACAGCACTAATCAGTATTCATTAAGTCGTTCACTGCTTTCATAGTTAACAAATTGTAATTAAATCTTCAATTTTTCGTTTTGAACAAAATCGTTTAAGAAAATTAACAAATTCTAAATTAAAATAGAAATGTTCCCATAATGGATTGTACAAATTTACAATTAATATTTTTAAGAGATAATATTGAACAATCGAACTTTAAACTTTACATATAAAGAATAACAACAAGCACAGTTTGAGTTATAAATAAACATTAACCATTATAAACATTAAGGCACTTCTCTCTTATCTATGTATTTTCAAATTGTAATCATGCCCAAACATCAGTTGTCAGTTTCTTTGTTAAAATTAGTTACGTCATAAGATGAAATTTTAATTGTGCGCAACAAAAATTATATTTAACCCTTAATAGCCCCGCTGTGGGGGCATATGCGCCATAGAAAATGAAAGGCCCAATACGGGGCATGTGAAGTAGGATGATTATTCAGTTTCCGAGCAAACATACAATTTGACGTCTTGGAAAAGATAACCTGAAATGATTTTTGAGTGAATTTTTGGAATATAGCCAATTAGGATGGAACTTGGCTATTTCTCAACCGATTACGTTGAAACTCAACAAGTACAATGGAAATGAAATAGAATTTGGATAATTTGGATGAAACTTAACTATTTCTTAACGGATTTGAGTGAAATTTGACATGCGCGATGGAACTTGGCTGTTTCTTAACCGATTATTATGAAACTGAATTTTAATATTATTTTTAGCTAAAGTTCTGGGATATGGCCAAATAGGATAAAATATTGCAATTTTTCAACCGATTACGATTAAATTCGACAGTTATAATATAGTGGTCTAAAACGATTTTTGGATAAAGTTCTGGAATATGGCCAAGTAGGGCGGAACTTGACTATATCATAACCGTAGTGTGCGTTGGAAATGGGATTTTGAAATGAATTTCAGACGAAGTTCTGGAATATGACCAAATATGATGGAACTTGGCTATTTCTTAACCAATTTCTTGACTATTCCTTAACCATTTATTATGAAATTTGACATGTGCGTTGGAAATGGGCTTCTAAAAAAAATGTTAGATAAAGTTTTGGGATATGGCCAATTAGAATGGAAATTGGCTATTTATTCGATGATTTCTCAACATCTGCCTAGTTTACAGAAACTTCAACGGACAATAGCTTTTATGAGATTGCCTTTAAAGATTGTAATATGAAGAATTTAGTTTCATCTATAAAATTATAAATCAACCAAATATCTTGAATTTATGTCTAAATAAACTAATTTAAATATTTTATTTGAACTTTCATTCTTATAAACTATTCATAAGCTTTCATCTAATTTTCTGTTGTCTTATGGGCCAGTATTATAAAACAAAGCTCTTGACCGTTAAGGGTTAAAAATTTCTTTAAAGCGAACTCCAAAAGTATTTAGCCTAATCTTTTGTCAATACACACATATTTTATGGTATACGAATGCAAAAACTGTTTTATGCACACTTCGATTCTTTTCTCATTACTGATACAGACAGTCATTGTCCAGGCCAAAATTTATTAGTGAGAATAGTTACGTAGTCATAAATAAAAATTGTTTTATTTAAAATCTTAATTATAGTGAATTATGAAATAATATTTTAATAAATTAATAATAAAAAAAAGAAAAAGAAAATCTGTAATTATTTGTCTTCTTGCCATTATTAGTGACGACTTGCTCGTAAGTAGTCAGAAAAATAAATTGATTTTCAGTTTTTTACGAGTTAAACAAAAAATGCAAATTAATAAAAAATGTAAAATAAAATTTATTAAAACTAAACATTTGTATGCCCATTTGTACAAAAAAAGAGCCCATCATCAGTTAAATAATATTATTTTATGAAATTGAAAAAAAAACAAAATATTGATCCTTCAGTTAAATATTTAATTCTCCCAGATGAAACAGTGGTGCTTTAAATAGTCGCTGAAACGTTGGGCGATAGTTTTAAAAAGAAGAAGATCCAAAATATTAAATTTACCATAACCATCCATGCTTAAAGAGCTTCACGCTGCTTACATGAAGACTGTCGACATTACTTTTTTGTTAATTTTTACCAGAAGAACTTGACAGAGATAAATGTTTCACATCCTTTATCAAAAATTACTAAAAATATATTGTCGATAGTTTTGATATAAATTTCGCTGGCCCTAGGCGCCTGTGAAAAGTTCTCTGTTATTCTTGATTTTAAATTTTTCATTTTCTGGTTAAGCTTCTATATTGCATAATTTAACTGCCGCTTTTTGATGACATCTCTGTCTTTTAGATGGTAAGTTTTGCATTAATTATAATATAGAAATTTATGTTGGCTTCATCAAAAGAAGCGCCAAAACAATTCAAAATATTTGATCCGTGTCAGCAAGTTTGACGAAATGATTTATAACGATAAAATAATTTTGCCATAATATTCTTATCAAAATATTTACGACAACAAACGCAAATTAAAAAATGCACTGATCTTTTTTTTTTTTATAAAATCACAGATAACATGTGAATAAAAAAATGGTTGTTTAACTTATGTGCTATTTGACACGGTGATTAAAAAAACAATAACAACTTTAACAGAAACTCATAAAATTTACAATCAAACAAAATGATTTTTGTTTTTTTTTTTTACAATGTTATGCAAAGGGATAAGCAAACCCACAGAAATGAAACGGAGAAGTGCATTTTGTTTGTTGCTTTATTTTAGCTAGAATGGCATTCGCCATTTTTTATCTAAGACTTTTAACAATTAAATCCAATTATACATCTCTAGTATATTATTGAAAGTCGTAAAGAATTTTCCGTTCAGAGAGCATCCACAATGTTCAAAATTTCATTATGTAAGCAACGTGAGAATTGGCTGTTATATTTCTTTACTCAGTGCTCAGTCTCGAGGTTCGCTGTGGATCATTCGAAAATGCAAAAACAATTAAGCAGCAAAAAATAGTAAGCAAAAATACAAAATCAGAATTAACGTCAATTACACAGGACCACAAAAAAATGAGTGGAGGGTTCCATCAATCAGACCAAGTGGATTATATGTTTGTTGGGTCGCTGAAACCGAATCCGAAACCTATTTTGCCCCATCACGTCAGCAACCTCAAAAAACAGCTTGAAACTTTAAAACCCAACAATATCAACTCTTAAACCGTATAACCCTATATCTTCATAGCTCAATAACCTTGAGATGGATAACTTATAATACCCGGGTACTTTGAAACTCTTTGTAATTTGGATACCCTCGACATCTTACGATTTTTATAATTTTATTTAGTACCTTAGCAGAGCAGAAATGATTTTCAGCCGTTTGATTTTTAATTCGGCTATAGAAACGGTAGCCTATCCGTATAAAAAAATTAAACAAAACCAGTAGCTACATATTATTCATATCCCACCTATGATGAGGTGATACACACGAATAATATAAACACAAAACTAACAATGACCTTGGAAAATGGAAAAATCTTTTTTTTTTTAAATTTTAATTGACTCATCTACCGTTGCAAACAAACACAAGATGTGAATAAATGTAAAATATTTGTTTATGGGTTTTCCGAATATTTTAACTTTTCCGATTAGTTATTTTCTTAATAAGCAAATAAAAGAAAAACAGAATCAAATTTTTAAATACATACATACATACATACATACTTTGAAGTAAAAATTATAAAAACACTGGTCGAAATTTAACGTTTCTCGTTTTGTTTATTTATAGTTGTGTTTATAATATTTAGATGAATTTCGTTCGTTTTTTTTTCCAATTCTGTGTAATTTAAATAATAAATTAGTTTAGTATCGTTAAAATAAAATAGAAACTATTATGGGTAAATGTGTTATTGAATAGTTTAAATTAGGCGATTTTTACGTTTCGGTCAAAATCGATTACAATTACAAAGTGAAAATTTAAATTTTTTTGGTTTGTTTTTGTGTTTAGGTTATATGTATATAATAAACATAAACAAGTTTTAATGAAGTTTATTCGGGCAAACCGCTAATTAAGTCGTTTTAATGTTCGGTGACATTAAGCGAGTAAATTGTAGATGGTCAAGCCTTAGAATGCCATTTACATTCGAATTTCTAACAAAAATTTCAGTTCCAGTGTTGAGATATAAAATGTGAAATTTCGATTAGCCATTGCTTCATTTATCTAGATCAGTGCTTCTCAAACTGTAGGCCGCGGCTTCCTAAGTACCTGTGGAACTGTTGCTTGGAGCCTTAAAATCTCGCATTAATATCTCTAATAATCATTTAACCAATTTTACCAAGTAAAAACCATTTCACGTTAAAATTAAAAACGAAGCAAATTCGGGTCGGGTATCCAGAATAGTCAGCACAAAAATGTTTATCTTTAACCTTAACTAGTCATTTCTTGATATATTCTGCTTAGGGTTTGCAATTTCTCGAAGTTGTTAATTTACCGAGAAACCGAGAATCCAATTTGATTCCAAATCTCGAAAACCGTTCCTTAGTATTAAAATCCATAGAGAAAGGGAAAAAATTATACACAACGAATCTCAAGTTAATTACTTATATAATTACATCACGTTTATTAATCAATTTGAAATATGCAGTACAAAAATAGAACTATAAAGTAAAATATTTTATGAATTCCTTATTTTAATTTAAGAAAATACGCTTTCAAGCAGCTAATTGCGTCAACCGATTTGTCAGAGAAACGATTCCTCTTTTTCGAAACCACATAATAAGTTATTGAAATTCCTTTCGCTTTCGGTTGAGGTTGGTTTAACATTTCCTAGGGCGTGGTGTAGTTTGGTCAGATTATTGCTCATTTCGCCCGAGATTAAATTCTCTTAGCAGAATGGGATACGGGGTTGCGTGTTCAAAATTTTGATGATGAATAATATCCCAATAATTATTAATTTTGCTACACTATGTAACCTTGTAGTGTTTTATATTTATAATGTTTTAAAGCTATACAATACAATACTGTTAAAGTTAGCCGAAAGTTGACAGCCGAAAGTGGTAAATCGATAATGCAGATTGATTACTCCCGCCGAAAGTTTAAAGAAACGGTAATGCAGATTGCGTTATCCCAGTCTAAAGTAAAACAGCATCGGTAATGCAGATTGTGTTATCCCAGCCGAAAAATAAAAAACGAAGTCAATATCGATCGGTTCGGTAGGATTAAGCCTAAAAACTACTAAGAAATGTAGTTAATATTCATATATGGCAAAACCTGGCTGGTGGCTGTAGTTCCTCTTGGAAAATTGTAGAAAACTCGAGAAACCCAAAAAAATATTTTAATTGGAATAAAAACCGCCTCTAGAGTGTTATGTCTGGAGATGTATTTTTTTGATATGACTTGTCAATAGCTATTGCAGGAAAAAAATTCAGTTCAAGTTTCCCGTGAGAAATCTCGGAAAATTCGATTTTCCATAAATCATTAGAAAATTTGTATAAAACGTGTGTTTTGGAAAGTCGAATTTTCTGAGATTTCTCACGGGAAACTTGAACTGAATTTTTTTTCCTGCGATAGCTATGGACAAGTCACATCAAAGTAATCGATTTCCAAATATAACACTCTAGAGCAGTGATCGCAAATACGTGGCACGCGTGCTAAACTTGGCACGTTGAGAAAATTGTCTGGCACACGAAAAAAAAATTGAGTTTTCAAACGTCGACCTTTTATGCAGTTATTCTTACAAAAAAAAAAATGGAAAAGGCGTTTTTGAGTTTTGATAAAGTCCAAATATTGAAATGCTGGGAAATGAGAAACCATGAAATCAATTGTGACATATTTTAACTACCTTTACGAATACCAAATATTTTCGAGAAACACGGAAAGCACGAAAGAAAACTACTAGATGACAAAATACATGGTTGGATCAAAACATCGAGGGATTTTTAAACTTCGGGGGCTGCATGTCTAGTTGTTACAAGTTTTTTTTTTTTGTCGTATTGGTTCACTGGTCCCCGACGATTCATGAGATTTCTAGCTATATTGGATGCTTAGTTTATTGCTGGCTGTCGAAAAGGTTCTCAAAAGTTTAGTTTTTGGAACAGGAATCAGTTACATACGAATACGGAGGGTGAGACATCATAACGATGTCGTTTTTGGCCAAAGATTTACGAATATGCAAAAAAGTGTAACTTCTAGGTAATACTCTTTATTGTTACTGCCTGGTAGGAAGAACTCTTTATATATTATGCCATTGAAATCGAAGCTTACTGTTGAGCAGAATCTTCATGGTCTTTCGAACATGGCGAGCGTTTTGCGATGTTGCCTCTTTAGGAAGCTTCTATTACGACCATGAGACACTAGTTTCGACGTAATATTCGTACAATTCTGTTTTATCACCAGTTAAGACCCGTTCGAGCAGTTTTGAATCGCCGTTCACTTCATTCAGCGACTTCTGAGCAATGTCCATTCAGTACTGCTTTTGGTAGAAATTCAACAATATCGAAGCCAATTATGCTACCACAGATTTCATGTCCAAAATATTTCAAAAAAAGTGTGTAGCATGATCCAAATGATATACCAACATCGTCAGTAACTAATTGTCAATAACCATTTTGCTGACTTTTCGACGATGTCGTCGGTTGTTGGTGTGCTAGGGCGTTCAACGCGTTCGTCATCTTCAATGTCTCTAAGGATGTCTTTGAAGCATTTGTACTACTCATAAATGTTTGGTTTATTCAAAGAAGCCAAAACTTTCAACAATACCGTTGTACATTTTATCCAGGTTCTTCATTCCATTGTTTCTACAGGTAAAAAATCACCGAGCACATCAATCCACATATAACTTATCGTTAGCTAAAAATTCCACGTGTTTTGATTAAACGCGTTCAAACCTCTCGCATAAATCTCTCTAAACCAATTCCAGAACAGTTCGACTTAAAAAAACCAAAACAGTTTTTAAGTTTTGAAATTTTTTATGTTTATGATAACAAAAAATTGCTATATAAAATTGGTTTGGTGTTGACGACTGAACACGATCCACTGCGGTTAAAAAACAGATTATAGTGAAACCTCTTCTAGAAATGTTTTAAAAAACGCCATCTTGATTCATCATCTGAATATGCCGCAACTAATCATTTACCATCAAATATGTTAGTTAAGTCAGATACCAAGTGTCAATGGAATTGGTGCATAATCGGCGAAGTTCCATTTGGAGCAGGGATGGAGTTTTTTTTAAATAAAACTTAATCAGAATTCAACAAATATTCCGGGACACTGCTAATTATATTTTGGCGCATATGTACATTTAAACCATAAATCAAAAAATTAGATTTTCCGAAGAGAAATTGGTTTTATTCAAATCATTTAATCAATTCAGGCCTTTTCTGTAGTTCCAGTACCACATGGAACACGCACGTTTGTCAATAAATTTTAGTGAAATTGTATCATATATCTAAGTTATTCAGCTGTATAATCTATAACTGGTTCCTAATATAACATTGAATTATTCACGTTCTGAAGAATTTCCTTGTTTCATATCATTAGGGGTCTGATTTTTTAAATAACATAAAAGTCTAATCCATGGAATGTTGCGGAACACATTAATGTTATTATGGTTGGTAGCTTTAATCAAAAAAAAAAACTTCACAAAATTTTTTTTAAATGAATAACCAATCGAAGCAGTTTACTATGTCTCATCGAGCCAAAATGGAATTAGGTAGCACTTTTATGGTTTGAATTTAATAACAATTTACATCAGAGATTTGAGATGTACAATTGACTCTTTAAGAATTCGTTATCGAGAATTCCTCCGGCCACATTCAAGAAATATTGCGGAACACTTCCAATGATATCAAATGAAAAATTATATTTGCCAAATTTATTTTTTATATACTGAGCGAATTCAGATTTTCTTCTCACTCTCCAGCATCAAATGGGACCAGCATATTTGTTGGCGGATTTTAGTGAAATTTGTTATCTGAAATATGTTGTAGATATTACAAATAGTTCCTAATAAAATACCTAATATTTCATGGCCTGAAGAATTTTTTCGGCCTTAAGGTTGAGCTGGGATATTTTATATTGAAACATAGCCCGACGCGACGGTATGATGTATTTTGGAACACTACTCATACTAATGATATTATGGTCGATAGCATAAATCAAAAACTAGATTTGCCAATTTTCGTTTTCCAGCACCATACATTTGTCGATATACTTTTTTTATGACTGGAATTTAATTTATTAAATAAAATATTTAAATTGTATGGACATTTTTATTTTTCTGGTCTCTCCTCTGAGTTTTTAGAGGTCTAATCCAAATAGCAGAGAAATGCGATTATCCTACCAAAAAATGTATAATCTAGGAGTGATTATACGCATTCCACACAAACTAACGAGGATGCGCTGTATTACACCCGGTACTGCCTGAACAAGGCTTGGCGGACCAGCAAATGTATAAATAATGGACGATTTATACATCCACAAATAATAAGGCAAAAAAAAACCCGCACTTCAAAACAAATTATTTATTTTAAACAATATTTTAACTTAAAGTTGGGTTGGTCAACAGGTGCCTGGTTGGTAATTGGAAATGAAATATTTATTAGTCGGTGGTTTGGACGTGAACATGATTAATTAACAGACTGGATTTCACTGCAAATGGTGAGGGATAAAATTACGTAAGGTATAAACACGATAAAATATGCGTACGATTAAATAACACACTGGAATTCACTGCACTTGGTAATAACGTAATAAATTGTGTACAAGTGAAGCGATTAAATACTCAACTGGTTTTCACTTCACTTACCGATAACGAAATAAATAAATTATGACACAATAAAATAAAATTAACTTATTAACTAAAATGGGATATGTAACAAAAAACAGATTACTTGACTTAGTACAGGTTTGTTGATTATTTAAATCACCGTTGGTTAATAATTTCCTGGCTGCAACTTATGCACTGGTTGAAAAACACCGTTGGTAGATCATTTAAATTAATCTAAATCTGATTGCTTGCAACCACTAGTTGTAATGATAATAAAACCCAGGTTTGTGAATCGGCACACAAGTAATCCAATAAAATTGATGCGTTGGACCGCATCCAGCTCCGGGGGAGATTTGGAACTTTAAGTTCGTATGAAGATCAAAAATTCAGAATCGTTATACTTCATCTACTGCATAACTTAGCCATTTATTTTACGATGTTATAATATATGATAACAATACCTGAACTAACAGATTTTCCTTCGTCAAATCTTTGTGAGTTTCTATTTTTACAGACGAATATTATAAAAATAATTAGGAACCGAACGGCCAAAGAAAATTGTCTGAGATAAAGATATTGGACCCAACTCCGAGATAATAAAATGTATTTTAAATTTTTTTATTCGTCTCCTAAACAAATTTACTTTAAACAAATTTACGTTTAAAGACAAAAATAAAAATCTGACGTATTATGGCTCGATTCTTGACTTTTCTTTAATATTTCAAATAAAAAAAATTATTTTGCGGAATTAGCTGGCACGCAAAAATAGTAGATTGTTCGACAAGTAAAGAAAAGTGATAGTTTTCCAGCGAGTAAAATTGTTTAATTTACGAGCGAGCGCTAGCGAGCGAGTGGATTAACAATTTTACGAGCATGGAAAACTACTTTTCTTACGTGTCGGACATGCTAGTTTTTCTTGTATTTGACGACAAATCAGGTAAAAATAAAAAAGGTAGACTCAGTTTGGATCAAAGTATTTATGCATAGCATGTACAATCGCAGTAAGTAAATAAATAAAAGTCAAAAATTCAAAAATCATTTGGAAAAAAGCGTTTCTATGAAGAAAAGTGTTTTTCTCAAATCGGATAAAATTCGTCAGTTTTCTGGTTTGTTATCTGTCAGCAAAACGAAGTATTCCCCGACACTACATCGTTGCTAGGCAACTTACTAAAAACAGTACTGGAAAGTATTCCTTGCCTAGGCAGAGAATACTTTCTAGTACTGATTATCATCTGTTTTTAAGAAATACATGATATAATGTATAATCGCACGCGATTGTTATAATTCTAAGGTAACTTTGATAGTGAAATCTATTGAAAATATAAATTGGAAAATTTTGCGTATTTTAAAGAATATAATGAATAAAATGGATAATCTGATATACTGCCGATTAGAGAAAAAATCGTATGTGCAACTCGTGGAAAAACTATAATTCCCGGACTCTTATGGTTGCTGGAACTCGGCTGACGCCTCGTCCCAGCAACTTCCATACTCGTCCGGGAATATATCGTTTTTCCTACACGTTACACAATATACTATTATAGTGAAGAAATGTGTTGCTAAGGAGAAAAGTAGCAGTTTTCTTTACTGTTTTCAGCCAAGAAATGACGCACTTTTCTATTAAGTACACGAAAAAAGCAATTGTTTAAAGAAATAATTTTATTGGTACGCCGATAATCAACTATTTGCGAATACTGCTCTAGAGGCTGACATTTATTTAATACTTTCGGCTGGAACGTTTTACAAAATTTTCCGAGATTTCCAACGGGAAACTTGAACTGATTTTTTTTCCTGCGATGGCTATTGACAAATCCAATAAAAACAATTCAACTTGAGATATACACTCATTGATTCCAATGTTTTCCTCGATTAGGTTAAACAAAGTTTTCCACGTAAGACTATTTACAAAAGTTTTTATTACAAGCCATGTATCCTATTTACTTTCGGCTAATAACCACAAATTTTTTTATTTTCGGCTGGAATGTTAATAAGGTAATCTGCATTATCGACTTTTTACTTTCGGCTGGAAACATTCGGCAAACTTTAACAGGGTATTGACAAGTCACACCAATTAAATACATCTCTAGACATAACACTCTAGAGGCTGAATTTATACAAATTTTCTGATAATTTTTGGAAAATCGAATTTTCCGAGATTTCTCACGGGAATCTTGAACTGAAATTTTTTCCCGCGATAGCTATTGACAAGTCACATCAATAAAATACATCTTCAGACATAACACTCTAGAGGCTGTTTTTATTCCAATTAAAATTGTTTTTTGGGTTTCTCGAGTTTTTCATAATTTTTCACGAGGAACTGCAGCCAGGTTTTGTCATATAGAAATATTAAGAAAGGTATTCAATGATAATCATGCATCCTTACATTCCTTAGTAGTTTTTAAGTTAAGCACTACCGATTGATATCGACTTCATTTTTTATTTTCGGCTGGGATAACACAATCTGCATGCCCGTTTTTTTACTTTCGGCTGGAGTAATTCAATCTTCACTATCGACTTTTCACTATCGGTTATTGGCAACTTTTGGCTAACTTTAACAGTATCAAATCTTGGAGCTTTATCGACTATAAATCGTCCCACAAATCCTCAGAATAACTTAGCAACTCTTTCGGAATAAGGTTTTCAGCTAAAACGACTTTAAAATATTCAACGACTGTATCGGGATGAACGAACACTAGTGCTGCCAGCAATTTACAATTCATGGCGCAAGCTGGAATGGAAAACGTATTTGTGGAATAGAATTATTCAAGAGAGAAAAATAAAAATTTTCTATTCTAATTCGTTTCGCAGAACCAGAATTTACATATAGAACGGTCATAGTAACGCTGGCGGAACATTCAATTCTGCAACTGGCCTGTCCCACCGAAAACGGGATGATTGGCAAGTCAAATTTTAATCACAGTACAGTAACAATTCATACTAAAATCGAAACACAAATGAATTACGCTGGGAACAGATGTTCAGAAATTTGCATGTAGCGAAATTAGATTTGTACTTCATACATTTTAATTTTTGACAGATATACACAAACAAACATTTCGATATTATTGTAAATGAAAGTGAATGAGTTTTTTCAAAATGTAAATGGAATTGTCAGAAATAGATCCATGTGTATTTTATACACTGGTCCACTATATTTTGAAAACAAAAACCTGTTACTGTGATATTCGCTCATTTACATTTTTTTATGGTTATATACGCTAAATTTGTACAGGTGATAGACGTGTACTTATTACCAAAAAACTCTCCTTTTATTCGTTTATGATTTGCGGAATGAGTTAGGTTTACTTTACACTTTAAATTACCATTTGAATTGCATGTTTACGAGAATATACGTTTAGAAATATATTTTAATTGTATCCTTATAAAAATGTTTTTTTTTTTAATTAGGGTTAATTAAAATTAAGTTATGTTTAAGAAAATCTGAAAATAACTTGTTGATAGCAATTTCTGTGTCAAATTCACCTTGCTTCAATTGATGTTAGACAAATTTGAATCATTCCTAATTCAGAAAATCGTTGGCAAGTTCTAGCTTAACATTTACAAGCAAAAATAGAATAGTTTTCATATTCTTCATCCTTTCATCCATTTAAGTGATGATTATCTCAAGTTTCCTAAATTGAAATACGGAATCGGCACATTATACCGTTAAATTCTGATGAAGAGACGTCCTAGTTTCTCCGTTCTGTGGGGGTCCAAGGAAATGTTTTACAATTTTTTCAATAAGATGGAATGGGATAATTTATAGAAGTTCTTGAAAATAGTCAAAATATTTCAGACTACCGCGAACTATTGAAGTTGATTCTAAACTTTAAAAATGTGCGCCAATACGTGTTTGCCCTTTTAAACATAAGGCGCAAGTGAGCGAACATTTTCCTTTATATCGATAAAATGGAGCAAACAAACGAATCAAGAAGCCAAACTCTACTCCATATGATACTATTTGTACTATTTGTAGAATCAGTTTAATATGTCAGATAAAAGATTTCAGTAAAATACATCGACAAACGTGTGTGCTTGCTGGTGGTGGAGAAAATTGTCTGGTTTGGCTGTGTATATGTACATACCATAATTCCATTAAACGAGTAGTGTTCCAAAATATTTCTTTTAGAATTTATGTTAGAAGATGTTTATTAAGTCTACAAAATATTTTAAATTTCACTAAAATCCATCAAAAAATAGCTCCATTTGGTGCTGGAGATTGAGAGAACTACTATCTTCTTTAATTGACTAAATATACAAAAAGATATTTGGCTTATATAATTATCGGCCTAAATACCATTGACAGAGTTCCACAATATTTCTTGAATTTAAGCGCATTGTTTAATTAAGAAATCCGACCCCAGATTATATAGCCGTATAAATTCTTCAGAGCCCGGAATTATCAATTTAATATTAGGAACTTCTTGAAGGATCGACTACATATCTCAAATCTCAGATATAAAATTTTATTAAAATCCATCCACAAATATATTAATTCCATTTGAAGCTGAAGACTTGGTAAACTGCCTCATGTTAAAAAGAATTGGTGAAATAATTTGGTTTTTGATTAGTGATATTCCGCAATATTTCCTAAATGCCCAGATGATGTAACTCAAGGAATCCTTCTTGAGTAACTCGATTTTATATTCGGAACTAATTGTACAATCTACTTAATACCTTAGATATAAAATTTCATTAAAATTCATTGGCAAGCGTAAATGTAGTAAAAGCCTGGAAAAACAAAAACAAATTTGACTTTGAAAAATCTAATTTTATGATATGCTTTCTATTTATGGAACAGTGTCCTTAGTCACAAATCACTTATAATGCTTATAATAGATTACGAATTGCTCACTTTGCCTATTTGGATCATAAAATAAACGGCATAAAATTATGACGTCAAATGAGAGTGAACAGTTTTGTTTCACTATATTGTTGTATGTAATTGAATTCAAAAATTAAATTAAATTAAATAAATAATTATATCATCATATTATAAGTGATTTGTGGTCCTTAGTAGTGTCCCGTAATATTTCTTTAATTTTGGTCATGTTTTATTTAAGAAACTCCATCCCAGCTCCAAATGCAACTTCTACATTTGCGGACCAATTTCAATCATTTTTGGTGTCTGACTTAACCAACATATTTGATGATCGATGAATTAATCACAACACATCCAAATAATGAATCAACGAAGCGGATTTAAAACTTTTTTAGAAGAGACTTCACCGCAAATCTGTTTTCTAATTATAGTCGATGGTTCTCGTCCCCAAACGAAGTACATTGCTATTGTGTGCTGTAAAATATTTTTATTGTACTAGTATATTGTCTCATGATGGTAAGTGTCAAAAATAAGCGAAATGGATAAAATCCGTTCAAATTTTTGGTAAATTTTTTTAACAACTAATTACAAGCGTATATCTTTGGCGTCAAATACTCCCATTATTTTACTCTCGTAATTCACAGTTCCAATTTTCTTCCAGATTATACCCTTAACGTACTGAGGTGCAATTTAGCACAGAATTTTTTTATAGCATCACTGATTCCGTTCTTTGTAGCAGTTTCGGTTTTGGTACCACCCTTATAGAAGGATTTTAATTTTCCGTTTCCCTTGCACGATTTACATTATGCATATTCAAACGCCTTTGATATTCTTCAGTAAGATTAGTTACTGACAAATTGTAAATTTGGGTCTCGTATGAAGTGGATTGCGATTTCATTTTTGAAAAAGGAACTGCTGCGGAGTCCCCCAAAAGTTTTGAGATTGACTATTAATTTGAAGAGCATCTCCTCGAGAGAGAGTCTCTCTTTGATTAGTGTGTTGTTTCCCAGTTTTCTTGTTATCTTGCTCTCCCGTTGGACTTGAATTAGTGAATTTGGCATACCTATTAAACATCCATGGTTGTGATTTACTCCTTCGCCAAAAGTGTTAGGTAATTAGTGGCTCCAAACGATCTGTATTATGTATAGTTTTGGCGAACACAATACTCTATACTCCCCATATTGATCGGTTTGTTTAGAAATTTTCTAATAATTGGCAATGCCAATTTGCGATTCCATTTCAGGATTGTCTGGTTCATGGGACTTAACAGGCTGAAACGTTTTGTCGGTCTTTGCAACATTTGGAGCGTTTATCAATATTATACTAGCATCGGATGCTTTCCTTGATAATCCTCTGACTTGTGACTCGACTTCTAACTTAGTCTATCTCATCCGTCACCAATTTTTACTTTCGCAGGTTTGTGTAATGTCTCGCTTATTTCAAAATACTCATCTCTATTAATGATATGGTATGTACAACCTCTATCTTGTAACCATTCTATTTGACCTCTTCTTGGCTTCTCATTTTCACTCGTTGTAGTATTATTAGCAATAGTAGTGTGAAAACTATTTCCTTGTTGCTCACGATGGTAATTTCTTTGTCGCCCACCTCGACCACCATTTATGTATATTCAGTACGGGAACTACACTTACTTTTTCAAATTCAACAGGTACTATGAAAATGGGATTATTTAATGATTTTGAGATGAAATTAATCGAATTTGGTAATTTTGAATACGATTATGATGAAATTGTACAGGTAATATGGAAATGCGAATGTTAAACGATTTGTTCATGAAGTTTCTGAATATGAAAAATTTGCCTGTAACTTGGCTATATTGTAACAGATTATGGTGAAATTTGCCGTGTATGATGGAAGCTTAATTCTCAAATGATTTTAAGCTGGAGTTCTAGAATATGACAAATTAAGCTAGAAATAATGGTGATTAATGATGGTTATGACCATGTTGATTATTGAGATGATGCACGGAAAAAAATAATTTCTAATATGAAGAAAAAATCGATTAGTTCAAGAAAATTTGTACATCATTTTTCAGCTAAACGAAATTTTTCTCACCACAAACTTTACGTTTCTCAATTTGAAATTCTGCTAAAATTACTTGACTATTCAAAAACTTTGTACTAATAAGAAAAAATTGTTAGTAGTGTTTAGTGTGCCAGTAATTTTTTGCAGTTTCTTATTTCTGTAAAATAAAGGAAATATGATTTTTTTTAAGTATTTATTTATATTGTATTTAATAACAGAAATACTTACATATGTTTTCAACATCTGAGACCTTTGAATATCGAGCAAGGCGAGAGAAAATATTAAAAACATTTTTAAATGTGTCTAGTTTAAGAAATCCATTTTCTTTTGTCACTTTACACCACTTTGAGGCGGAAACACCACCGTTTAAAAAATCTAAGTTTTTCACTTTTAACAAAAGAAAATTTTCACAAAATCCTACTTTCAAAATCACATAACTTTTTCACGCTTCTCACTGTTGAAGGTTCGCGATAGAATGCTTTTTTTCGGTACGAACATCCATTATATAATGGTATTTATAGACGTACAATTATAACAATTTAACGATAATTTTCTCGTCTCAAGAAAGGCTTACTTAGTTGAAATACTTTATTCTATTGATATGAGAAACAAGCTTTTCATATTATGAAATAATTTCTTGAATTAAAAACATTTTCTCAGATTAAGAAATTTTTGTTCAAATGAAAAATGCGATTTTTAAATAAGATCGTTTAAGAGAAGAAAATGTTTTCTTGTTCTGAGAGACGTAAAATAATAGTTTTCTTGTTAAGAGAATTTATTAAAGAATAGTTTCTTCAATTGAAGATTTTTTTCTTAGTTCAAGAATAACATAAAAAAATTGGTTGTTTCGAAGAGAGAGTAAACTTTTCCTAATTAAAAATAATCTAAATTATTGGGAATACTGTACTATATTTGTCCAAATTATTCCATATTCTGAACCACACTATTACACCGGCTAATCAAATTTCTAGACATCCAACTTAGTTGTGTATTGTAACCCAATTATTTCAGCTATAAAAATGAAAAAGTTAGCAGAATGTGTACAAAATACCCTAATGTCTCATTGCATACTCTCCACAAATGTCTGCAAACCATAAATAATTAAATTTGAATAAAAAAATAAAAATGTTTTTACGAAATTCATTTATTTATTTGAATATATTAAATTTTTAAATGGATGATTTGAAGCAAATTGGATAATACCTACATTTTGAGAAAAGGTTCTATTTCTAGATTTAAGAAAAATTCAATCTTATCATTAACATTTCAATAGTTTCTTGAATCAAGAAATTGCATTTGTGTTGATCAAGAAATTGTTTTATTTTTAAAATAACCAATTCCAAGAAAATTGGACAATATAGTTTGAGAAAACAGTCAATTTCTACTTGCAAGAAAAATTGAAAACAAAACAATCGTATTTTTCTCCTTTCGTTGTTTTTTTTTTCTTCAATCAAGAATTTTGAGCAGTTATAGATACAAGAAACTAAATCTCAAATTACAATTAAGCAACAAATTTTAACTCAAGAATTTTTTTATCATTTCAAGAAACACAAATCTTACATGAAGAAAAACGCGAAAGAAATAAGAAAATGAGCTATTAAATGAAGAAAAAGTACATTTTCTTCAATTAAAATTCCGTTTTCTTCGTGGTAACAACTCTAGTTTTTTCCGTGTGATGGTCTTGATGGTGATGATGATGATGATGATGATGATGATGATTTTTTTTGATGATGATCATGGTCATGGTGATGAAGGTGGGTATTCAGATGATGCTGGTGATGATGATTGTTGTCGTAGTGATTATCATGGAGATTGTTTTGGTAGTGATCATCATGATGGTGGTTATTATTATGATGATGATAGTCATGGTTATCTTGGATATTTGTTCACCATAATGTTGAAATTTGTCAGTTAGTAAAATGTCAGAAAATGACCCGGCTCTTTTCTATAATATATTACTAGAAATATCAGTAAATTCCCCCTTTTCCAAAATAATTTTAAAGACTTTCTCTCAAGTTTTTTAAAGAATATGTCTCGGCTATTTTCCCCCAGAACACAGAAAATTCCCCTTGTTTCGAAATATTTTTATAGAATTTTTTCCAGTTTTATATCTTCCGAAGAGCTTCAACCACTCGTATGGAGTGATAAGAGGCAAACCAATAGATATGGATACTAAAGAGTTTTTGGAAAATTACACAACTAAAACGGTAATAGCGGAAGTAGAAAGGGCGAAACGATTCGACCATAAGAAAAAAATAGTAGTGGATACAGAATCGGTAAAAATTACATTCAGATCAACCTACAAGCCGGATAACATAAAGATATACGGAGTCAATTTTAGAGTCACGTTATATATACCCCCGCCAATGTTCTGTAAACGCTGTTTAAATTACGGTCAAAGATGCGGTAATTGCACTAAGAAACATGAATCAGAAAACAACCAGATATGCGATGTAGAAACGGTATGCCTACACTGTAAAACTAACCACAGAACCAGCAGCAAAAATTCTCCTACGAAGAAAAATAAAATGGAAATACAAGTTTTAAAAATAAAACTAAAAAAATCATATAGAATCGCTAAAAGGATATACGAGGAAAAGTATCCGGATACAATTATGACTCCTATAATTTCCCGGTCATACAATTACCAAGTAATACATCAGATCAATTAAGAAATAACTTTGGCTCGGAAGAGGAGAAGATAACCGCACTACAAAAAGAAGACGACAAAATAGTAAAAGAACAAGAGGCAAACGAGAAAAGACATTAAAAACTTATGGGACTTTTCAGTAACCTATTTAACATAATCAAACCGCAATTGAGAAAATGGGAACAACAAATGAAGAAAAATATTTAACAGGACCACACAACATACTCCCCACTTCAAAAACTATAGACTAATTATAAACAATAGATTCGATGGATATGGAGGTTCCGGATTCATGATTAATAACAATACATAAATTATATCACATAAAATAATAGACACTAATCTCATAGAAGCAATTAAAATCATAATTATGAAAAATAATAAAAAGTACAATATAATCTCATTCTACAATTTAACAAGGAATTTTAACAACATAAAAGAGATAAGTGAACAATTTGAGAAAATCATTACTACATACGAAAATAAGAACAATGTTATAATAGGAGGAGATATAAATGCTATCAGTGAAATATGGGACAAAAACAACAAAAGCAACAGATTAGGCAAAATTATAGAAAATATAATACTAGTGCATCAATTATCAATAATTAACGACGGAAACCAAACACATCAAAACCTATATGAATTTAAGAATACAGCAATCGATATTACCTTAATATCAAATGATTTAATTAACAAGGTAAAATGGGAATGTAAGGGCGAAACAATATGTTCGGACCATTTCATAATTAACATATCTATAGGAGAAAGATTACAGGTTACACAATTAAATAATAAAGGTACAAACAAAATCAACAAAACCAAAATATTAGAAGAGATCAATACGCTCAACCCTAGACTAAGTTTGGATTTAGAGGATTTTGAAGAAAAATTGGTAAACATAATCAATAGAAACAGCTACACATTAACAGGGAGAAGGCAAAAAAATAGAAATAAACCATGGTGGAACGATGTCATCGACAAAATGTGGAAAGACAAAAAAGAGGCCCAAACAAATCACAATAGAAATAAAGACCTACAATCGGCCATAATACTAAAAAGATGCAAAACTAAGTTAGGAAGGGAAATTAAAAAGGAGAAAATCATATCATGGAAAAAATTAACGGAAAGGATTACTAATGAGACAGATAATAAGAAAACCTGGAGGTTAATCAACCTATTAAACAAAAATAAAACAAAACGATTCAATATATTAGAAGATAAAAACAATATTATAGAATTCCTGAACTTAAATTTTCCAGAATCAATAGAGAAACTTATAAAACCATTCAAAAATTCCTTCCCAGCACCATCAAGAGAGGAGTTCAACTATCAAGAATTAAACAAAGTCATACAAACAAACAAATATACAGCACCCGGTTCAAATAAGATCTCCAACGAAATATTAAAAAAATTACCGGTAGAGCATGTAGAATCGTTAAAAGAACACATAACCAAGATGTGGAGCAGAAAGAAATTCCCAGATCATATGAACACCATAAAAATTGTAGCGATCAAAAAAGCAAATGAATCGGAAGACATCCACACACAAAAATAATAAACAAATTAATAAAAAATAGAATAAACAAAAAGATTGAATACAATAAAACTCTTCCAAAGCACCAGTATGGCTTCAGAGAAAGGAGAAGCACGATCGACTACTTTGTAACGCTAATGAATAAAATAGAAGATAATAGAAAAAATAAACAAAAATCCCTCCTAATAATAACGGATATTACAAAAGCTTTCGATAACATAGACAAGAAGATTCTAATAGATCAACTAAAACGACTAAATATAGATCAAAATATAATAAACTGGATTTATGGTTATCTTACAAATAGAAAAATAATAATAGAAAATAATAGTGGAAATATTATACGAATAACTAACAAAGGGATAACCCAAGGGTGCTCTTTAAGCCCACTACTATTTAATATACATATATACTAAAATAATTCACGAATTAAACTCGGAAGCAGTTAAAATTATCCAATACGCAGACGACATTGGCATATTAATAAGAGCCAAAAATGACTCGGACCTTGAAAAACTGGCGAACGACAACATAAAGAAGATGAGTGATTTATTAATTAATATTAAACTTGATATCAACCCGGAAAAAACAAATATTCAATATGAAAGCCACAAGTTCGAAATTAAAAACAATATGAAACTATTAGGAGTAACCATCATAATAAACTAAATTGGAACGAGCATTTTCAAAACATTAAAAGAAAACTCATGAAAATAATAAATATAATAATAGCCTTCGCCTATAGAAATTGAGGAACACATCCACAAAAATTAAAAAATATCTACAAAGCATTAATAAACACACAAACAGCCAACGCAGAAATATTCATGACGGTGACCAAGTCAAATTTAAGAATAATACAAACAATTCAAAACATCTGCTTAAGACTTTGTCTGGGACTGCCAAGGACCACACCCGCGGTGGTAATATTAGCGGAAGCCGAGGAACTAAACTATAAGAAGCAGAATGAACTTAAAACCATTAAATATATAGGCAAACAGATAGCAAATAATACGGATATAGGAAGAAAAATATTGAGAGAAAAATCACTAAATAAATTCAAGGACATTATCAGAAAATACCCCGAGATTGAAAAGACAGGAGTAATAAAAAATATAATAGACACAATTGGTAACGTAACCATTTATGATAACCTGAATAATAACAAAAATAAAGCAGATATGAATACCATTCAAATGAGAAGCGAGTTTAACATAATAAAAGATAAATACAAGAATTATGCAATAGAATACACCGATCACCGATGGATCAAAAAACAAAACAATTGCGGACTAGGCATACATATAGATGATAACACTAACACAGAAATAAAACTACTTAACCATACATGCATCAAAACGGTAGAAATTATAGCAATCTTTATGGCAATAATTCATCTATTGAGTAAAGAATTGGAAAGAGGAATACGAAATTGTAACAAGGAGCAAAGGAATATTCAACAGAATAGTGAATGGGACGATCTCCCCAGAAAAAATTTGGTTTAAAAACAGCAATTGGAAATCAAAAGACATCAAAATAATAAACAGATTAAGGGCGGGACATTCCTTCAAGAAAATTTTCAGACATAGAATGGGAATAAAGGAAAATGATCTATGCCCGACCTGTAATACAAGAGAAACAGATTTACACGTGATAGACAACTGCACGAGATATAAAGAAATTAGAAAAAAGTACAATGATATTAAGGACGATAAATTTATCGATATTCTCAAGGAAGGAGACTCAAAGAAATTAAAAGCGCTAATCAAATTTTTCGAAGAATCAAAAATTGAAGCCCAAATATAAAAAATGTTGGTGTTGGGAAATAGGAATTAAAACAAATGAAATCATAAATAGAAAGTAAAAAAGTCAATAACAATTTATGAATAGGATTGATTATGGTGATATAGAGGATAAAAAAAAAATGTAAAATTACATCTCTTACAAGAGGAGACAAAATTAAGAGCAAATCGATATATTGTTTGTCGGGCTCATAAAATATTGAGTGGAAATAAAAAAATAAAAAAATACAATAGACTTTCATAATAGTTTTGATAGGTGGCATCAATTAATGATTGGAAAATACTAAATGCGACACCTATAGGAAATAATGTAAACCCTTCGTTCGGCAAGAAATGCCATTTCTCTTCATATAAAACAGGAGCGTGAAACTATCGGAATTAAATTAAACCCTAAGCTCTACATACCAAATCATGACAGTCAAATCGTCCATTATTATAGCAATGATTTTCGAAAATCATGTCTAAAATTCGATGCGAATTTCAAATTTATTTTCTTGTTTTGAATATTTCGTAGCAATGTTTATATATAGTGATGGATTTTGATCGCTATAAACGTTGTTACAAACAAATCTTATAGTGAGATTTATAAATACGAAAACTATTACTATAACAGTAGTTATAATTGTAGCAACAACTATAAATTCGGTTTTTTTAGTTATAGACTTGGACATGGTGACAGGTGACGTTCTTCCATTTTGTACCGCATGCCTTTTTAAGGGTTGATAATTAACCCTAAGATATGAAAAATAGAAGGGTTCTTGGCCGCTGCATGCTTTCCGAAAATAAGGAAAATCGCTTTTCTTTTTGTGAAGAATTTTAGTATTTCTCGGTGATAGTATACTGCCTGCCTTTGTAACATAAGGTACTACAAACAAATGGAAGCTGTAATAATTGAAGGCATGCAATCCGCACTGGCCGAAAGGTCCCAAAGGGTTACGCAATTAATACTCAATCCAAGATGTAGTTTGCTCTTATTTCGCAGTTTAAAAAATGGCACTTTCAAATGGTACGCTCTGCTAAAACTGTTCCCAATTTGCAAAGCCATCGATTTCTTCTATATAGTTAGTCGCCATTACATCTTGCTCATCCCATTTATCATCTTCGTCGATCTTTTTTTCTGCATTACCACTTCTTTACACATTTTAAATTGTAAGATTTTCATTATACGTACTTTCCAATTACTGTAGTCTGCTCCATCAAAGATAGAAATATTTATATTACTTTTATTTGCCGCCATTACCACGTTGCCCTTCTCAACACAAATTATTTTTATATTTTACTTCTCGTTCTTTTCTAAACCACGATTTGCTGCCATGTTATAATATTTTAATTTAAAGAACTTTATTTAACATTTACTTCATATATTTTATTTATATAATAATTACTATCTTGAATATATAAAATAATATGTTACTCGGAATTCCCTGTAATTATTACTTGTCACTACAGCGCTTACTTGCAGATGCAGACTAAAAAAAATCAGTGTTAACATTTTGACAATATAAACGTATAATAAACCAACATGACCCATAATTTTGTATTATGTGGTTGGTAGTAGTGAAATGCACAATAAAATTAAATACCGAACTCATTCTGCTTGTTCACACGAGTATTTTATTCATCATATTCTTTTCTCATTGGTCGAGGAAAGAAGCAATAAAGAATATGTTGAATATAATACCAGTATGAATAGGCAGATACTAAACGAAACGAAACAGAAAATTGACATTTGCTACATACATTTTGGTATCGTTTTATGAGACATGACCTAATCTGGATCATATCAAACGTCAAAAAATGCAATATTTAACATTATATTTACAAAAAAAACATGTAAACGTTATGCAAAAATTTGTTTAATATAAATTTCTTAGACCATAAGTACATTTTGTAACACACCCTACTATTCGACTCACTCACATGCAAAGACGTAATCATACGTCAAAACTCGTTGAAGTTCTTAAGTAAAAAATTGAAATCATGGACAGAATATACGTTCTCCAACTTTTGTTTATACATATTTACTGTGTCTTTCTCCTGTCGCCCCAATTTTGAAATCTGTCATAAGTACATGTTAATTAAAAAGTCAAAGTTAATGTAGTTATTTAAGTAGATGTATAATAATAATGAGAGTAACAACAATTTGACACGGTATTAAAGAATGGAAATTAAACAAATATTATGTACATATGTATTGTGAACTGAATCTGAAGATATTCAGACGTGTAATTCCTCAAAACAAAACATTAATTCATTATTTTCTTTTATATACATACATAGCTACTTGTCATCCTCAAATCTAAACAAACAGAAAAAATTATTTAACACAAAGAACAAAAACAAAATGAAAACAAAAACTTCTCGTATGCCCACAACAACAGTTATAATTATATTTTTTTGCCATTGTGTTTTATAAACTGTAATAATTCCTTCTCCCGTATACATTTTTATATCCGTACGAGAGCAGACCAATCGTGTGTTGTGAAAATTAAAGTAAACAATTTTATTTTGAAATTAAAACCTTTATTTTGGGTTAAAGGATCTGAGAGCAACCTCATTGAAATTTTTGAATCGATCATTTTGTTTGTGCCAGTAAAAAAGCTGCTTTACAAATTTTCAATCTATAACTTGGACGAAAAAAGCTACTAACCGGCGACTTTACAGAAAGGTTTTAAACAACATAACTGTATAAAATAAATAAAAATCTATTGCTCCTATTTTGCATGCTGTATAATTATTATTAATCCGAATGAAAAATAAACAAAGAAAACCTAAGGACTATAGAATAACGGTTTAGAAAATGATGAGTACGTATGTATACAGTAAAAGCAGATAAAATGGTGGAAAGGTGACTTACAATTGGTTGGATAAATGTGAAAAAAAAAAATATTTTATGGTTAAGCAAAAAATTGTAGTATTCGATGGTGTAGTAGTGAATTGCTCTCCACAGTTGGTTTGGGTTCTGATGGATTATATTTTGGCTGACGTAACGATTTTTTTATTTTTTTATTTCATTATATTGAATTATTCGAATTTTGAGTTATCATCAATTATTTTTAAAAATGCAACTCTCGCTGAAACGAGTCCGTCCTTTCCCACTCTCTTTTACAGTTTCATAAATGATCTGTTGCCCTCAACTCTTAATCCAATTCATTATTTTGTTCTAAGTTAGGGTAAGGCTGATAGCGTAGAATTCAATCAAAACAAATTTCAGTTCTGTGTTTACACAGGCGAAATTGACAACTATTCCGCATTTTTGACTCTTCGAAATCGATCGACATGCTTGTCTTAACTTTAACCAGAAAGAAGTAGTTAATAGTATCAAACAGGGTTTCGCACTGTATTAAAATTCATTAAATCTAAATCGTATAATAGTTTCAAACTGCGTCTGATCTAACGAATTCTAAATTATTAGGTCTAATGGAAAATCATTGTGAGATTGGTATCAATAATGTGGGAATTTAGAAAATACTCAGTTGAATTGCGAATATCAGATTAAACTTATTGGGTCTACACCCGTTGTTGGGTGGTAATCCCAATTAAATTTTATTTTAATAAATTTGTCACGGTATAAATAATGCTTTTCTTAAATTTGGGTGTACACAATATATAATTTTTATTGCAAACGCAAACTTTTGAACGTATCAAAAGCTGAGAATAGAATGTTCACCAAAATAACATCCGAGTATAAATCGTCTTGTTTGTTGTGTGAAGTTGGTTGCTGTGATGGTTAAAATTTAATAGTATAACAGAAATAGGTATAATAGGTATAGCCGATGCGCAAACCACTGAAAGTTAAAGTCTTATTATAATTTTGCCTATTGTACGTTAAGCAGCGCTGCGGTCAGTAAAAGTATCAGTTTGAATTTAAATATTTCGTTAATATTTTGGGGCGATGAATGAAATGACCGTTACAAACTCATGAGATTCACGACTATATTTGACCATGCTATCCCAGAGCGATTAAAAAAATTTGCCGATTATTCGAGTAAATTTATACTCACCCATTCCCGTTACTTGCAAGGTTCAATTGCTACTAACCTCTACTAACCTTTTGTAATCTAATCAATAAATCATGCTTCGAATTGTTATAGTAATAATCTGGAATATTCGGTTTATTGTGATGCCAAAATTATTGTGGAGTCTTTGAAATCTTTCCCGAAACATTTATAACGTGAACATTACTTAAAGCCAAAACGTCTAACGGTTCGAATCATTTGATCTTGTTTCTAAAAAAAATGGGATAATCACATTGAAGTCCTTGACTTTTGACTACCTGATGGGGTCACAATTTTCCCGACAAATTCAAATGTTGCTGTTGTTTTTCGACGTTCGATTTCTTTCAGGGGTCTCATTCATTATTTATCAATAAAAGCATTGCTTTGACATCAGTTAGCCGGATCTCCTTTTAGGGCATTATTGTTTCGTTTGCATCGTATCACCAAATTTCCGAATGAAACGGCCTGCTTTAGGCACCTCTAGCATACCGTTAAAATAATTATTTTTGGGTTTAAATTCGGTATCTACTGATTTTGCCTTTTTGGTGACGATATCAATATACACGTACTTGTGATTCTCTTAGATATCTGCCCAAACATATTGTACACGTCACTTTCGATTTGCAGCTAAACCGAGTTTTCACATTCTGAACAATTTTTGCTAATCTTTAGCAATCAAAGTATCATGAAAACTTGCTAACGTGATTTTGCGATGGCAAATCAAATTATGTAATATATTTTTAGGTTATAGGTACACATAGAGACATTTCTCAACAAATTAGCCAATCTTGCTTCAAAAATTCTGCTATAAAAATCTTTCGATAAAATATTTGTATTAGGTGAAAGAATCATTCCGACATTCTTTGAAAAGTATTTCGTGACTGAGATAATCCGCAAAGTGTTCACCACAGATGTTGCAAAATTTATTATTAAACTTCTTTCAATAAACCAAAAACAACGAACCAACGTTTTTTGACGGTACTTATATAGGGAAAAAAAGGATATTCCTCGGTTTAATTCGTTCGCCGTCATTTTTGGTCGAGCTGTCTATTATAAGCAGTGCTGCCAAGTCGACAGATTTTATTGTTTTTGACAGATTTTTTTTTTCTTAAAACAGAGAAACAGATTTGATCCTATATTTACAGATTTTTAATAAAAACAATATTTTTACCAGATTTTGGTAAAAATAAATTAAAATACCAAAATTGCCTAAAATTTCTCAAATTTGTGATAAACGAGGTTAATAACCTCAACCAATATTTCAAAGTGAGTCGCCTTCGCTTCACAAATTCCAAGTATCACTACTTCAAATATATTTTGATTTTTTTTGGAACTGAGTTCCAAGTTTGAGTTCCATTTTATTATAAGATTGCCTATGAAAAGTGAAACAAAGATTCTAAACCCTATGGAACTTGATAGCTGAAAAAAAAACTTGGAACTTATGATAATGAGTTCAATTTTTTATACTTGCGATTATACTCGGATTATACTCTTCAGTATTTTGTGAAAGAACAATATATGATATAACGGAACAAATATTGACAGTCGTTGAATTACTCAAGAACCATGATGTTATGTTAGTGATAAAAAATATTTAATTAGAAGATACACTGAATTCAAGCCACAGGTTGCGGCCAAAAAAGACGATATAGAGGTTCAATCCAACTGCATGAATTTTTATAAAGAGCTCTGTAACCATTTATTTAAAAAAATTTATTTTAGCGATAATTTATTGAAGTCGTTTAACTTCATATCACATAAATTTACATTAAATGGAATCCTATAAACAACAATTTTATAAAAAAACATCCAAAACTGTACGTAGTTTCATCCCACAAAAAATGTGTACCAAAAATTTAATGCGTTTTGGCATATTGAAAAACAAACCGATTTTTTTGTTCAAAAACAGAATTTTTTTGAAAAATTTACAGAAAAAAATAAAAATTACTTGGCAGCACTGAAAGGTCACTAACGACTTGTTGTTGCACAAAATTCTAATGTTAAAATTTAAAACAGCATCGCGCTAAATAAAAATAAAATTGCGGATTTACTAGATTTATGGAGAATTTATTTTCTTATTTCCAAATTTGTGAAAAGCAGTTCTCCCATTTTTGCTAGTAGCAACAGTCTTGCTAGATATCCAAGAAGGTAGTCCTTGGTACATCCATAAGATAAAATAATGGTATGAAAGGGTGGTGCAATGCAATAAAGACCACGGAAATACAACTCTGTGTTATTTTTGGGCAAAACGCCCTTAGAATTTTTTTTTATGATTAGAAATAAAAAAACCTAATTAATGACTTAATAATTACCCTTAAGCAACTATCGAACTTTAGCCAAAATATTTCTGCTTCGCACGTTTAGTATTTGTATTGAAAACATTTCAATTCAATGCAAAGTAAAGGGCAATTTGTTGCGCCCCTTGTGGTAAACGCGTGCTCCATTTAGTTGCAGTGGGAGTTCTATCGACAATTAATTATTTATTTACAAACTTTAAAAAAAATCTGGTTACAATTTAAAATATTTTGAATTACATTACACAATTTAAAAATACGAAAAATAAACAGTTTACCAAAAAACAGAAAGAAAATCAGGCATCAAAACCTTAAACGATTCTCTTGACAAGTTAAAATCAAAAATCGATCGTACTTTATTAAAAGCAACCGAGACAATATAAACAGGTTCATTCCTAGCTAAATTATTCCCTCCGTATTGGTAATTTAAGAACAAAATCCCGAGGAGAGGAGATCACGAACAAAAGTGGTAAACGTCGCAATTCTACGAATAGAGTGAGGTTCTAACTCAATAGTTTACATCTTCCCCTATAAGGAGGAGGAATGTAATTGGGAAGATTATTGTCCCTCGGTAATCTACGCAAGGCATTTTTTAAAAACTGTTTTTGTACCCTTTCGACAAGATCCGGAGATGCTTGATAAAATGAGTCCCAAATAACTACCCTATAATCTAATTGCGAGTGCACTATACAAGATTCTAATCACATAAGGATTCCAGAAATCTTTAGAGAATATTTTACCAAAAGCCTTGGGAACAATGCCCTGCAAATGAATGTGGAAGGATAAATTAGAAGCGAATGTGATACCCAAATCTTTAAAAGTGTCCATTTTCTCAAATATGGTATTTAAGAAGAAATTCGTAGTTATTCAAATCATTCCTTCTACGGGAAAATCCCATTGATTAACACTTCTTAGTATTCAATAATAAATTATAACAAGTAGACAAATTTGTAAAAAAATATTTTGCATATAATTAGCAATCTTAACGATTGAGTTCTGCAATCTGTAAACTATTACAATCCAAAGACTTTAATTTATCCAATAGTAGTTTGTGATCAAGTTTGTCAAAGACCTTGCTAAAATCTGCATAAACAACCTGTACATCCTACCCCAATTCAAAAGCAGTTGGAATACAATTGATCAGTAAAAACAAATTTGAAACAGTTGCTCTGCCCGCAGGAAGGAAGCCATGTTGCTTAGAAAAAATAAACCGACAAGTATAAAAGAAACTAAAATCTTTGACTAATTTTTCAAAAAGCTTCGGTAAAACGACTAAAATACTAATGGCTCGATAATTTTTAATATCACTTCTGGAATCCGATACCCGAATCGAAACCTGCACTTTGATTAGTATCAAGCAAGAGTAGTCGATTCAAAATGGGATTAACTTCCAATTTGCAAGGAACATTTTTTTTTCAGCGGCTGGACAATAGCTCGATATCGAATCTGTCGTTACCAGTTTCTTTACAAAAACACTTTCAAAAAAGTCGGCGAACAAGTTACAATCCTTGAGAAATGAATTCCGATTATTGAATAAATTTCTTTACAACAATTCAAAATCAGCATACCTATCAGAAGTAGGGAAAAGTTTAAATCTCTTATGAGCCTTGTCTTTACGGTTTTTCAGATTAATAACCTGTTTATTATGCAACGGTTCTTTTTTCTGATGCGGGGATTTAAATTTAGGAATAAATTTCTCCATTCCTATATTTAAAACATTATAAAATTCATTCAACACTTCATCTAAATGATCGTTACCTTCAAATGAACTCCAATTATATTTGTCAAGAAAATCATTAAAGGAATCGTAGTTCCCAATTTTAAAATTAAAATGTTCAACAATTAACTCATCCTTAACAATTTCACATATGTCACACGTATCGACAATAACTTCTTGATCCAACGGCAAAAATACCAGGTCCAACACATTCTCACAATTATTCTTAACGTCCATACATTGTTTGAGACCCATAGCAAGCAATCCAGTCATGAAGTTATCATAATTCGTATTCAAGTTCAACGAAGTTAAAAAATCATCAACTGGGGTGCGATTCCGGTTCGATGATATGATAATGAAAAAACAAAAATATCATCGAATTTATCAATTGTTTTTGTCATTTTGCTTTCGCCTTTGCTTTTTATCTTTTTATTCTATTTGATCATCAACATATCAAAAGCGATTCTGGTTCGATGATAATAAAAAATGATAAAATTATTATTCTTCAAAGAGAGTTTCCTCTCTTGATGATAGTAAATATTGGTTAATTGGTTTCGTTTTCCAAAAAAATGAGTTTGAGTATGCGCACTGCACATTAACATTTTGTCAAGAGAGTTTCTCTCTTTACAATCATAAATATTCATATTGGTTTTCAAATCGGAAATATTTATATTTTCATCATAGTCGTTATATCGGATAAGAAATAATACCCCAAAAATTATTTAAAACTGTTCAATCTTCTTTAAAATTAAGATCTATTTTACAAATATTCTCGAAAATGGACATTTAGATTTAAAATTAGAATGAAAATCTCCATTTTCCAGAATATTTCAAAGTTAAATCTTCCTTTTCCATTAATTATTGTTTTTAATTTTTAATAAATCAGTAAAACTATTAAATATTATTTTCTTAGAAAATTATTTTTACTTTTTCAATGTTGTATAAATTGTATATTTGTTAATCTATTAATCTAACCATGCGCTACTAAAAACACGAATAGGCGAAGAAAATAATTTTTATCATCGGCCATAAAGCGACAAAAATAAAATGAAAAAATATTCATTTTTTTCACAAATTTTGACATAAGTTTATCATACATCGTCAAATCGGAATCGCTATTTGTATTTCATGGATGATAATGATATAATTTTTAATTATCATCGAACCAGAATCGCTTTTTGTTATGGTGAAATCTACTATGATAAAATACAATGATAAAAGCAAATAAAAAATCCGATGATATTTTTGTTTTATCATTATCATATCATCGAACCAGAATCGTACCCCTGGAAGCCAATTAACATTTGGTAAATTGAAATCACCAAATATACATAAACGACGCTCTGGACTTGATAATATCAATGAATTTATCATAGACTCCAAAGTTAGAATCGCATTGAATATACATGACACAAACAATTAGTGGTACCGATGACAATTTATCCGCAACAGGAATTAGCACACCTCCACCTTTCTCACACGTGTCTTCCAGAAGATACCTGTCTCGACGATGGACAATGAGGATATCGAAAAATATTCTTCAGTCTTTAAATTAGATGTCAGCCATGTCGCCGATATACAGACAACTTCGTATTCTTCCTCAAGTAAAGATAAATATAGATTCCTCGATTTAGAACGTATACTGCTCGCGTTATGATAATAAATATTTAGAGCTGAGTGAGCTTCGAGAGAAAATCACTCAGCTCACAAAGAACCGGACACCAATCTCGTTTTTTGATCTACTCGGATGATTCATAAAAGGTCGAATTAGAATACCTGGAGGCCACGTGCCTGAATTATTTAATTTATTGTAATGCTCCTGAGTCAAACCGATTTGAAAATAAACCAAAGTCAGAGATTTATCCGCAGCACGATTCTTTACCAGCAATGATTTACAATCCCCCTGGTCCGCTAGCCAGCCCGGTAGTTTCAAGCAAATGTAGGTTAGTATTGCTTCCTGTTTCACCGAGGGATAGATCCTACTAACATAAAGATACCTGTTTTTCTGTTGAACAGCTGCGGAATTAAAGTATTCACAGGCTGCCCCGTCCCGGTAATGCCCTGATTAGAGGAAGGTAACAGCAATCCTGAAAAGCTATTAGTACGGTTCGCATCATTCACATAGGATGACTGATCATACAATTCCGATACACGGGTAGCTTTATCCATTAAGGCACCAATTAACTTTTTGTTCTCGTCCACTTTCAATTCTATTTTTTGTAACAGCATCAATTTTTTTAAGCAGATGGCCGAGTTGATGGCCGAACAAACTATTCCATACTATAATCGTAATGGTATTGATTGCTACAAAAATTACAGCATACTACATTCATAAAAATAGCGGCAAATTCCTTCGAACAGCTGTTACACGTCATTATAAAAATAAAGCACTAACTTATTTGTAACTAAAATGTTCGATGGCATGTAGTAGTGAGCTACGACACAGATAACGATGCACATATAAATGACTAAATGTTCAATTGATGATATGAGACATTAATACAACTGCTTGAAGGTCCACAGAAAATGGTTATCAATTTTATGTTTACACAACAGCAATTTTATTTTACAATCACGTTTATCATTACACAACTCAAAACAGGCATTAGTTATAATTAGACCACAATTTACAAACAACTAGCAATTTACTGATTTACTGATACTGTTTCAGATTTCACTTCAATTTAGGCTTGCACTTTTTTTGTAATTAATAAAAGACTTCGTTCTTTAAAATATTCTGAATGCTTGGCCCATTTCTATTCAGAGTTTTATGAAACAGATCAAAAATTCAATGTTGTCATTGATATTGACACAATTTCACAAATGTTTGTAGGAGTTCGCTGGGATTTTATTGGCATGGCCTTGGAATTTAATTTCACAAAGATCAAGAGATAACTAGGATTAAACTCAGTTCATAAGCAAAATGAAATGAAAATATAATCAGAATTGAGGTTAAAAATGTGAATTTATTATTAAGTTGAATATAATATGTATAGCTGATGGTAATCACGCTCTTTCCATTTTTTCAGTAAAAAAAAGTCTAAAATTAAATATCTACATATTCATAACTGTATTATAATAAATAAACAATTTTTCAAAAATAAATTAAAATCCAAATCCTAATTAAAACGTTAGTTTAAAACATATTATTTTTTTCATTATGTTGAGTGGGTGAAAACTTTGTTTTTAGGGTGCTCGAGGAAATTTTATGATTTATTTTTCCGACCGTGATTATAGTGCATTGGTGTTGATAATTGCTTATACACGTAATGGTCGTTTATTAAAAAAATTGTGGATACGTATTTTTCGCTGTATAGCGTGATAAATAATCTTTAAATTCCGTTACTCCTGTTTAGTAATATTAATAACTTTATTAAAGGTATACTTTTGTCCATGAAGAAAATAAAACCAAACTCACCTTGATTTATTAGTATCGCATTAATTTAGTAGTCATGGATTGCATTCATTTCTAGAACATATTCCAATTTCTTTCTTCCACTGCACGTTTCATAATATTTTTAATGTGTTACAGGTAAAAAAACCGTATGACTAAACAAACCAAATCACTATTTTCTGGTGACCGGTATTCTTTTTTTTTACTTTCAGAAACTGGGGAGGTTCTAAAGATACATATTTTTAAAAGCAGGAAACCAGTACAATTCATAAAACAAAAATCATCATAAGGTTCTCTCACGGAAGTGGAGGGTCGCCCAACGAATTATTGTTTTGTGGGTGGTTGGGTGTTATGTCGAATACAAAAAAAAAAAACTAAATCGCCCAAACAGGAGACACAAGGCCCCCAAAACTCAGAAATTAAGAATCGCCCAAAATTTGTTGGGCATTTAATCATTTTTGATTTGGGTGATTATGCGTACTATAAGCAGAGTTGGAAAAACAGTTTTTTTTGGGTTTATTCTTTTGGTGTTAATTCAAAATGAAATAATAAATGCCGCTTGAAACAAAGAAAGAGCGAAAAAAGAGATTTCCTTTTTTTTTCTGTCTATGGTATATCTTCTCTATTGTATGTACCCACATTATACATACATAGACATACATACTAAGCTATTCGAGGAATGTTTTTGGCGAAAATTCGAGAATAAGTAAAATTTAAATTTTGTAATAGTGAAATTAGCAGCAAAGTAGAGCACATAAGGGTACATTAAAATAAATGCAGCAAAAAAGTTGTGACAGACACTGATACCGATAGGTCAGATGCAAATCCCTCCAATAGCAGCACTTCACAGAAGAAACAAAATACAAAACGGTCTAAAACGCAATAATCTATTAAGGATTTCGCAATTAAAACCACATCTTACCAAAAAGAAAAGTCGGACAAAATCGTTATAAAGTTTTTCTTTGTTAGCAATATTGCCTTTAACGTTGCTGAAAGTACAACTTTTAAAATTATGATTAAATATTTAAGCCCTGGATACATCGACCCTATAGCAGAAAACAGTTAGCAGATAAACACCTTGGTGAAATAGGTCCAGAGATATCTGAGAATATAAAAAAAGGAATTAGAAAATTCCAGTTTGACGCTCATTATTGATGGATGGTCCAATACAACAAACGACCCGCTTACCGCTTGTTCAGTTCATACAGGTGTTAATAGTTATTTAATAAGTACAGATGACGCAGCTTCCAAAAAAACTGCTGAATATTGTATTTCTGTATCAGAACAAGCAGTTGGTTTTATAAAAAATCATGGATGAAGGCTGAAAGAAAAACATGGGATTATGCCCCAACTGCCAAACGATAAAATATGGAATTCGTATGAGGATTACTTAAGAACATTTTTTTCTAATTTGAATTACTATGCACAAATAAGGTTAGCACATCTCAACGAATTTGATAATACCATCTACAAAATCTTGAATAATCTTTAATTGTACAATGAGGCACTGAATCTCCAACAAAAATTATTTGTAATTTCCACAGCTTTAGACTCATTGCAAGGTGATTCCATTTCGATTGCGATAGCTTTTGAAATCGGGTATATATGTAGTTTGCTGAAGAACGACGAAAGATTTTCTGAAACGGGTATCTGA
Organism: Tipula helvola; assembly: GCA_963556165.1. Classification (NCBI taxonomy): domain Eukaryota; kingdom Metazoa; phylum Arthropoda; class Insecta; order Diptera; family Tipulidae; genus Tipula; species Tipula helvola. Next base: position 305,454,865 of record OY744481.1, read on the forward strand.
TAGTCGTTCATCTTCTTTTGGACGATACACACTCTTAGTTTGGTATCGAGTTTGGAACCTACAAAAACTAATCTACTAGCTAAAGAACATGCAATCTAATTACCCATAATATCACAATGAGCCGCAATCCATACAACCATATTTTAAAAATGTTCACAGTTGAAATAGTGGAGGAAAGTCGGGGAAAAAAGTAATTATTTTTAAAAATCTTACTTTCATTTGATCTCAACCAAATATTTCAAATTTTGACATTAAAATAAACAAATGAGTCAATATCTCAATGAACACTAAGTTACAACCATTTTAATTTAAGGTTGCGTTTTGTTATTGAACTATCTCACAAGCTGAAAGGGATCCTATTATTGGGTTATTCGACATTTTTGGTTTTTGGGGATTATTTGTTGCGCGTACATATAGGTACTGACTGATAACGGAAGAAACAATTTTGGAACCTCTTGCTTTTCATTCATAGACTAGTTGCGCACAAATTTTACTTTCCCATTGCACAAAACAATTTCCCACTGCACATTTTGAATCTAACTGCATATTAGAGAAAAGCTTGCATTACTCCGTGTTTGGTAGCCCCATGCCAATACCATAATTCTTTTTTTCTACTCCGTTTAGTAATAAGTTTATTAACCCCTCGATTCTGACATACAGTCACTAACTAAAAAACAGTCTTAGGTAAGACAATTTCTGTTAATTACGACTTTTATCTTAGTTAATATCCATTTCTTATTCTACAAGAAATCTTAGCTGACATTGGTATGTCCCTTTAAAAAATGTTGAAAACAAATTGAATAAGGATAAAAATTTGCATTTTCCAGAATATTTAAAATAAAAACAATCTTCCTTTTCCAAAATTACCAGATATTGGCCTTAATAGCAATCCGAGAAGGTAATAACGACAGTGGGTCTTTTGCCAGATCGGAAAAGAAATAACACCCATGGACTTTAATTCCTAAAAAACAGGTAATAAGGCCCGTAGGCGTTAGTTCACCCCACCGATTATTCATAAATCATATTGTTTCTCGATGTGCTGGATTGGATGTTTTACTAACTGTTTTGTTAATAAATTAATACTTTGTAAAAAAACATCAAGTTGAATTGGGAAACAAAATAAAGAATGGGGCGTCTGTCATGTCAAACGGAGTATTTTTCAAGGGTATACATAGTTCTCGTGTATTTTGAGAGATTATCAGGCTGGATTAATGATATGGTTTTTCGAGGGTATTGAAATGTTTCCGAAAAATCGTTGACCACTGTGTCGTTTTGGATTATCTTGTGCCTCTTAAAATAATTAAGACCTCTAAAGACCTCTCCTAATTAGTAAACTTGACTAAACGTCTGGTCATCTAACAATGATAAACATTTTCTTAAACTTTTCCAACTTTACTACAGCACAATTTTGTTATGTAGCCTGTTCGATTGTTTAAGATCTTTATAACTGCCATCGAGAAAGGATATTTTTGAGAAAAATTAGTTTTTTTTAAGATTGCATTGCGTTTATAAAATAATTTCAATAATAATTCAATTCAAATAATAAATTCAATTCTTAAAGATATCTGAAAGTAACTACGTACTAATATCTACCAACAGGGCCAAAACAGTGAATTTCAAAGCAAAATTGCCATGGTGAAATGACATGCTACAAACAACTGAACAATTTTGTATGGACCCCATTTTTGTAGGAACTGTGAAAAAAGTTTAATTTTGTCTATCACCAAATGTATACGACTTTTGAAAGTTGCAAAACCGGTGTATTTGCCACCAGCTCTATAACGATAAATTTGATAGTTAAAGTGCCAGAAATAGAACGTTTGTTGGGGTTACACCCCAACAAAAAAACTGTGCAAAACTGTGTGTTGGTTCCGGCTTCCCGAAATCATGACCTTTATTCCAACGACTCCTCATCACATTTGAGAGAAAAGACTTGTTGTCTCATCGGACTGCACCGGATGTACATTTACATGTGTGGTAAATAATGTTAAACTTTCCTGATGGTGCAAGCTTGTATCTTTTTCATCTCCAACGCTATTTAGCCTACAAAATCATATTTTGGTTCTATAGCCTCGAAAATTCTATAGTTTAACTAAAGAATATTTTTCAGATTACTCAGATTTTCTGGATTTTTCGGAATTTTCGGGATTTATCGAAATTATTGACAATTATTTCAGGTTCTTAGATGTCGTTAGAGATTATTCGAAATTTTTCTACATTATTAGAATTCTAAATTTTTATTATATCATATATTATTACATATTTGGGAATAGTTGTGATATTTGTTTGAATCTTTTATTTGTTTTTAATAATAAAATCTTCATACATACACCTTCAATTTTTGCCTTAAAGCATAGAGTATAGAACAGAAAGAGTGCTGACACTGAATAAAAAATGTAATCATGTATATCACCAACAAATAATAATTTTTTTTTTGTTTTTCTGTCACTTGCAACAACAAAAAATGTTAATCAATCATTTTTTCTGCCTTAAATTTTCCGTTCGTTTATGTTTCTGAAATTGAATAAACATAACATGCGATTGTATAGCCCAATGCGTAACCCAATAATTAACTAGTTAGCATGGCATTGTGTCGTACAGGATATCGTATAAAATATAATCTAAAAATTATTTAAATTCAAAAACTGTAGTTTGATGACTTGCCTAATTTCAGTATTAAAGATAATTTTTATATTTAATAGTTTTTAACGCCGCAGTTTTTAATCTCAATATGCAGCTGAAAACATATTTTGAATATTAATAATGAATTTACGTAATTTTTTCTGCAGAAAAATGTTCAGTAGAAAAAAATATTAATAATCGCCGTACTCCATTTCATAAACAAGTTTCCTCTCCCGACTAAAATATTTTTATCCAATTTTGATGTATAATAGCAGAGCCTTCTAGAGTATACAGCCATAATCATTATGACGTATTTTTTAGAAGCTTTTTTAGTGGTATAACTATTCACTGATTTCCTTGGGAATCCATAGTAAAAATAGTGTTTTTTAGCTTCATGTTTTTCATTGAAAAAAGCAAAAATGTTACAAAATGTTTATACAAAAGTGTTCTACTTATCTTTAGCAATAATATACAAGAAGTGTATATTGGTATTAAGTAAATATTAATTGCAGAAATATTAAAATTAAATTATTTTTAAAATATATTTTTCGAACTTTCATTTTGAAAAATACATCAAAGTTGGCTCTGAATACTACTTGTTAAATTTATCTTTAGTTTTACTAGTGAACGTTAGGTGTCTATAATTGTTGGCAGAAAAATACGAAAAAAATTATTTAATCTCACAATTATGACATTTCTTAATATTTTGTGAAATTGTTTTGCATTTTCTATAATTTTTGAACTTAAATTTCCCAGGTGGCAATTTTTGGTACGATTTTTCAAAATGTTTACTGTCATCACTGCCATCTATGTTTATTGACTTAATGCACACGATTTGTAGTAAGCTTTTTTTTTTAATTTGACCAGAATGCTGTTGTTATGAACTTTTTTTTATATTTTGGTTTAAATAAATCAATTATTACAAGAAAATGAAAACGATTTACTTAAACGAGATTTATATATGTTGAAATTCAAACATTTATGAAAATATTTCAGAAATCATAATTAAGAATTTGCAACGTTTTCATTTACAAATTTGTCTTAGAAAAAAAAATGATTTCCCATATGTTTTATGTGTTTTACCACAGACAATCATAATAGATTTCTCATTTGACTAAAAACACAAAATAAAAATAAAAATTTTCCATTCAAATGTTATCGGTGTATTGCATAGACGTATTATATTTGCAACGCATTCTAAAATCATTACCTTATAAAAGATACATACAACACAACGATACATTGGAATTATCAGAAGTTTTGTTTTTTTCCTTTAGTTATAATGAAATGAGAAATCTAGTATGGATGTCTATTAGTATTGTGTTGCAACTCATGATGGTCGGTTGCTCATGTCCGATGTTTGAGAAATTTTATTCTAGCATATACATATAAACCTAAAAATATTTTCTGTTACGAGTATTTTTCATTCATAAAATTGTAATCAAAAATGATCAATTTTACATGGGTCCTTATGGGAAAACGTAAAATGTATACCCATTAAATTAAGCTTCTTAATTTAAAGGGTCGATGCTGATGGCTTGTATATCTAGGAGCTTTGGCTCGAAATATGTAAACAAATGGCCATCTTTTTTTTTTTGACGTCACTCAATTCTCAATACGTATATAAATTACAACAACAAATAAAAAAACGAGTTTTGAAAAATCGAGCTTACCTGGGATTTATAGAATCATGGGTTACGTTTATGTATTTTGGTTTGGTTTTTTATGAACGAATCAGCCACTTTACACTTGCTTCCTTGCATTACGTTTCTTTCCTCGTTTCTTTACCCCTCTCTCTATAAACTGGTTTCGAAGGTCATATTTTCGTAATTCTTTTTTCAACAAATTTTTTTTGTGATTTTTGTGATTCTCTGCACTAACACAAACAGAAAAGAAATATAAAATATTTCAAGGTCGCATTGTTTTTGTTTCGTTTACAAATTTTACTAGTTTAAATTTGCTTTGCTTACATATACATAGACAAATAATTCAAAAGAATCACGTTTCAAGAAAGCAAGTGTAAAATGAAATTGATTTCTTGAAAGCAGAGAAACGTAATGCAAGAAAGCAAGTGTAAAATGGACTAATGAATTCCACTAGTAAGAAGAAAGGGAAAAATAACTCAAGGCGAGCGTAAGCACCAAACATTTGAACCGATTCACCCGCTTGGCTTGTTTTTGATACTTACCCCATGAGAAACCGCATGAGAAAATACACTAATACAATACAAATATTTGACGGCACACAATAGTAAAATGTATATTATACACCAACACCGTATACATATACAAAATTCTCAATCCTCAATCCTCATTTTGCGACCAAAATCCCTGATAAAAAATGAGAGATTCGTTGATCTCACGAGACTTTCTGAAACGGGTATCTGATAATCGTTCATCTTTTTCGGACGATATACACTCAAAAGGGATGATCCCGAACCCGAAAATTCAAAAAATTATGAAACTTTGGGAACATGTACATCTCATACTACGTACTACGCAATACGTATGTACTACGCAATTTTTTTTTTCTGCGAAAAAACACTCTGCCTGGGTGAAATGGATTTTTGAAAATTGGAAATTTCCCATTCTGCCTCTGCGCATAAATCGTTTAACTCGTTAACGGTAAGAGGTAGAGAAAAAGTGTGTGCTTGCTTAAGACAGCAGGATGGTGAGCATGGAAATAAATAAGCTTTTATAGTAAGAATTCTGAGCGAAAAACCGTCAATGACTGAACTATTAATAAAACTCATCCAAACAAATATTTTTTGTGTTTTTCATTAATGAAGATAAAAAACTGACATTTCTAAAACCTTATTTACTTTCATGCACACCGTCCTGGTGTCTTAAGCAAGCACACACTTTTTCTCTACCTCTTACCGTTATCGAGTTAAACGAGTTATGCGCAGAGGCAGAATGGGAAATTTCCAATTTTCAAAAATCCATTTCACCCAGTCAGAGTGTTTTTCCGCAGAAAAAAAAATTGCGTAGTACATACCTATATGAGATGTACATGTTCCCAAAGTTTCATAATTTTTTGAATTTTCGGGTTCAGGATCATCCCTTGTCAGTTTGATATCGGGATTGGAACCTACAGGCAAATAATCTACTGAGCCGCCATCCGCACAACCATAACTTTATTGCCAGAACGAGGAATATTTTAGAAATGTTCACGTACGTAATTATTTTTAAAAATCTTACTTTCATTTGATTAATAATGCCTCAAGCGACCAAACAATTTAAATTTTGACATTAAAATAAACAAATGAAGTACAAAAATTTGATCTAAAAACTCTGCAAGTCAATATCTCAGAATGAACACTAAATTACAAACATTTAATTTAACGCGATTTGTTAATGCATAAGCTGAAAGGGATCCTATTATTGAGTTATTCGTCATTTTTGGTTTTTGGGAATTATTTGTAGCGCGTATGCATAGATAGGTACTGACTGATAACGGAAGAATCATTTTTGGAACCTCCTGCTTTTCATTTATGTATAAAGACTCGCTGCATAAATTTTACTTTCCCATTGCACAGCAGTTTCCCACTGCACATTTTCTGTCTATCTGTATATTAGAATAAAGCTTGCATTAGGTACTCCGTGTTTGGTATCACCATGCCAATACAATAATTCATTTTTTCTACTTCGTTTAGTAATAAGTTTATTAACCCCTCGATTCTAAGTTCTGGCGTACAGTCCCTAACTAAAACCAGTCTTAGGTAAGACAATTTCTGTTAATTACGACTTTTATCTTAGTTAAGATCCATTTCTTATTTTACAAGAAATCTTAGCTGACATTGGTCTTACAAAATAGGCTTATGTAAGACTGATAATTTTGGTGGCCTTAAATAGTCATAATTTGACACTTCCTTTGTAGCAAAATGATGTCGCTTTGACAATAAAGTGCCACCATACATTTGGCGTACCGGCATAAAAATGTCAAACTAATCTAAAAACCGCTATTATAGTGATTTTATGGCTGGATACAGGCTCATTTTGGTTTGTCACTGCTTACGATAGGAATTATACGTTAAACTGTGTGAGAGAAGCGTAATATAAAACTTATAAATTTGTATAAATTCAACCTTTAAAGTGTCATGTCCAGAAATTATTTCAATTAGTGTCCCCAACCAACAGTTATCCCTAATGTTTACTAATGCTTAGTTTGAAATTTAGGTATGTAAGTTTGTTTCTTTCCACGTTGTTCGGTAATAAAGTTGAACAACTGACGGCAACATCCTCATCGAGTTTAGATTGTACGTATCGAATAATATGTTGCTCTGTGGTTGTAATATTTAAAAGTGGAACAGCAAAATGTTTGTATGAGTTACCTTGCGACTTAGGCAACACTAAATTTGAAGATAATCCAATACCAACAATTACTGCATTTCGGTATATTTTTTTCTGTTGGAAAAACAATCCAGTTTCCTCCGAGACACATGAATTTACCTACGTTTTATGGAAATTTGATAAAAAGTTCCCAAACTGCTCAAGTACGTTGTTAAATTTATTCATCGTATCTTCAATTTTATTTACCAGAATATTGTATTTATCATTCGACTGATTTAAATTTTGAAGAACTTTAGAATTTTGATCAATTAATTTGTCAATTTTACCAAGCATGTCGATAAAATGGCTTTTAGAAATAGAATGGTCATCCGTAATTAATTGATTCGCATTTGATTGAGCAGCTACTGGGTCGTTAGTGGTACGTGTAAGTTAAGTACGTTATTATATTCAGAGCTGATTACTAAGGATTTGCGACCTTTCCTGCTTTTGTGAATTTTATGTTTTTAAAATTGTATTTGTAGAATCACAAATTCAGAAGTATTGGTTTCCATTTTGAAGTAGAGAGGTAACAGAGACACAGGCAGGCACCTTTTCTTCTTTCTCAAAACACCCCAAAACATGTTAATCCACATAAAATGCAGGCCAAAAATGTTCTTAATTACTTTACCTTATTTTACTATCTTAAAGGCCTGTGCCTGAAATTGACTATCTTAGAGCCGTATCAAGTAACTACATTGAGAAAATTATAGTACTTCAAAGTTAAAGATTGGGTACTTTTAAAATAAAGAACTGTGTTTTTCTTAAAAATGAATGTAGAATCCATTAAATTCATTGATTTATTCTTAAATTTAAAGTACAATGAAACTTTAAAATAAAGGTTTAAAAATCTTTATTTTTAATGACTTAATAACAGTATACAAACTAAAATTGTCCATTTCTCTTTATTTGATATTTTTTTGTATTTCATGGGGAGCGAGTAGACAAGAGAAAAGAGACGCAACAACTTCAACAACGATGTCAAGCAACATTTGCTTACGGTTAGTACAAATTTAGGCGACCGCTTGGGAACATGATTTGATGATGGAACGAAATCTCGCCCCTCCCACCCGGTATTGGAAAAATAGTGGCAACAGAAATAATTAATTAATTTAAAGCTTTTCAGATCTTGTAGTTACAACTGGAGAGGGAGGGAGGGGGTGGGTGGGTACTAAAGAGGAAAACTAATGTGAATATTTGTTTACTTTAAATTTAAAGGTTTAGTTTCTTAAGTTTAAATTTATTTTCTTGGAAATTGAATAATTTTCAAAACTTAAAACCAAAGATTTTAAATCCTTAAAAATAAAACCTAAATTCCTTTGCGCAAAAAATATAGGAAAATATCTTAGTTTTAATTGGTAAATTCTTAAATTTAAAGGATTATTTTTCTGGGTGTAGGGGAAAAACTGCAACTGTACAATAACCGGATATGTATGTATTATCACGTCATTTCTTTAAATTTAAGATAATATAGCTGTTTCAAATGATTATTGGCAACGATTAGCAATTCAGTATAAAATTTTCGCTTTAACTTTCACATAAAATCAAAAAAAAAAACACACTAATGTATAAACTAAATTTCCGATTCGAACATTTTTCAACGTAATTACGACAATAATTATTTTTCAATTACTGAAGTATGTGGTAAAAACATGTATTTAGACAAAATCGTACACTTGGCACAAAATACTAATCAGTAAATGAAAACAACCTGCGGTATACTTTTGCGTTGCGCGTTATTAACTGGATTTTACCAATAAAAAAAAAAAAATTCAATTTTTATAAAGTCTACAATAAATTATTATATTGGCAAGACAATGAATATTTGTGCTATAGTGTCTTCCACAAATTGTTCGCTGCCCGCTGATATTAACTCTATTAAATAAATTATTTAGATATCAACATATGGTTTTTTTTTATAAAATAGATTTTTTCGATAAACAATATTTTTGGTTTTCTGTTCAATGTTAATAAAGATGTTGTACAACGTTTATTCGCCGCTTTTTGAATTGTTTGTTTTATTTTTCTTCTTTTCAACGAGACTACAATAATTAGGCGAATTGTGTGTGTATGAGTAGAAATACATAAAATAAAAATAAACATACATAATATAGGGTGTTTCATAAAGCCGGTGGCGAAAGTATATACTACCATCTTCCATGAAATTGAAAACTTTACACACATCGGTTCGGTTTTACTTTCACTTCCTGACAACGAACCTCAATATATTTATTTTTTCAAAAACGGTAACATTTATATGCTTTTATGTGAAGGTCACTAACAAATTTGGTGTCACTCTACAAAATTACGATGTTTACAATTTTTGTTGCATAGTGGTGAGCTAGATAAGTTATCTTCCCATTTGGCGTTTTTAAATAAGAAAAGCAAGTGGATTGTCCTCCAGAAGATTTTTCCATTGTTGTGGGACATGTTAGGGTTAATTAACCTTGCTCCGACAGACGAGATGGTATTGACACCCAGTACACTATAAGCATAAAAAATTCAAACACTTGATGTAACTGACCGTAAAATTATTAGAATAATTCTCGGTCAGATCAAATGGGGTAGTCACGAGATCCGGATCTTGTTAGGTTTTAAATAATTTGTACTCCTTAACTCCGCCGAATGATCAATTTAAAATTTTAACAAGAATTGTTGCCATTTCCAACCCCAGAATGACCGACCTCCCTGCCCAATCGTGATAAAAATAGCAAGTACGTATCTCCATCTTTGTGTAAGGAAGCAAAAAAAAAATCCTAGGCTGCAAACTGCAATATCATTTGTATATTAACTAAACATCGCCTAAACCCCATCCCAAATTCCCAATACCTTGTTTTATACACTATTACATTCCGATTAATGGGCCGACATGAACATTTATGTTTAATCCTTATTTAGACCTTAAAAAAGTAAAAGCTTTTACTTAAAATTTTCAGAATCTTACTTGTTAGCGACTGGATATCTTCAAGTTTTTCTTGTTGGACAACACAATAAGTGTGGAGTGGATAAAAAAGGAAATGCTTGACTTGAATTTTGCAAGTGTTTTACTTAATAGCTAATCAATGTTCTAACAAACCTGATTTACTAATCATCAGTTTTTACTTATCGGATAAGGAAACATTTGAAGGTCAAAGTAATGCTTATCTCACATGGAATAAAAATCGATTTGAATCATCTACTACAAGAATTTTGTAAAAATTTAAGTAATAGCGTTTACTTTTTTTTATTCACTTCACCAAATGGAATACCCTTTATCGTCCGTGATGCACCAAACGGAACACCTTTACTACTAATAGTGTCAGTGTAAATCAAGTACCGTTCTCCACATCATGTGGTGCATTATTTATCGATTATTACGGCATGACGCCATACACTTACAATCGGATAAATGAATAATTTTAATGCGTTAGGCCAGATGAACACAGAGCGCAGATGAATATTCATAAAACGTTTTGAAACAGGAATTGCATTCCGCAAAATACTTGCTCAAATTTAAATTGTATGCAATGAATACTAATCCAACCACTCTCTCACAACTAAATTGAAAAGAAAACTCGCGAGGAGAGTCGGTGAATAGCATAAAAGAGTCTTGAAAAATTTAAAAAAAAATAACGAAAAATACAAAGTGAACTGCCCCATCGAAAGGGAAGACCTCAATATATTTTTGATAACTAAAATATTAAAACAAAAGGAATCTACATATGTAATTTCATGTCATCCTTGCGCGGAAAGGACCAATGCTATGCGGCTTTGAGGAGTTTTTTATTTTAGTATGTGAAATACAAACGTAAATATTTTAACAAATGTCAATAGTTTTGAAATTTTTCTGACGTTTTCCTGTCATCCTTGCGCAAAGGGTCCAATGCTAAGCGGCTTTGGGGGTTCTCTATTTTAGTATGTGAATTATTATTAAAAAATACAAATTTTTCAAAAATGGTTCCATGACTATGAATATTAGAATTTCAAAAAATCGTGAGGGCGGGAGTTTGGGGGCGGCAGCCTCTAAAGTATAAATCGTATTAAAATAATATTTCCAAAATTTGTTATTTTTATAAAAACTTGATTTTTTGGGGATTTTTTTTTTTTTCTTGGGGATTTTTTTATTTTGGATAACAATACCAACCCGCTTTAAGGGATGATCCGTTTGCCCAAAACTTTTTTACCCAAAACGTAAAAAAAATCTTTTCCAAAAAACACTTTCCCAAAAATTGTTGGTTCGTTTGTCGTTAACAACCTAATTTCTGCCAAACCCAACAGCAACCTTTCATGACCGCGGATCCACGTGCTTCAATAATTCTTTAAAAAAAATCTTGAATTTCATGAAGAGGCCCGGATCATTCGGATATCAAGAGCGACAGTCTCATTTGTATCGCATGTAGCTGCGAGTCCTTCTTTCTGTACGCGGCGCCAGAGGATTTGGCAAAGACGAAAATAACAACCACGGAAATAGTTGACGAAGTACGCATGGAACAACATCAAATGTTCCATCCATCAGCCAACAGTCTGCTTCGAGCATTCGTAATGACTTAATTGTGCCCATAAATAAGTTATGCTCAATGCCAAACTGTTTTTCAGATAAAATAAATACTTCGCCGTCTACTGTTCTTAGATTTTCAGGAATATTTATTTTACGAACTGCAGTTGGCTCTTTAACAAAAGATTGTCGAGCTCGCTTTATCTTGGATTTCAGTGCTTCTTTATTAGGTAAATACATCCTAGATATGGTGGGACAGTTGACAATACTGTCCCTTATTATCGCAGCTGGATGTTTGTTTGTAGTGCTGGCGATCTCTTCTATTTTATTATTGTCGTAGCGTACTGGCAAGTCGCTCGCCGTCGTACAATGAAAATGTGTTGAAGGAGCCTTAACGATAAAATGTTGTCCATTTTCATTTGTTGTTGGTATCCGTGCCTTATATTGGTGTTTGCGACGATCCATACAACCCAATAAAAATGAATTTTATCCACGGCTTTAACATCAATGTATATAGTAACTTATCCTACATAGCACAGCAATTCTTTGCCTTTGTTAGACTTCATAATAGTTAACCCGTAAAGAGCGTTGTACGGTCCTATTTTTCAAAAAAATAAATTATCCCCACTCGGTTTAATTTTTTTTCTGAAATTTTTGGTATCTTCCTAATCGAAATTTTCAGTATATCGTTCTAATTGAATAAAAACTAATTAATACAAAATTGCGATCGCTGAAACCAGAGCCTTCTAGAGTATAGAGCCATAAGCATTATGACGTATTTTTTAGAAGCTTTTTTAGTGGTATAACTTTTCACTGATTTGCATAGGAATCCATAGTAAAAATGGTGTTTTTTAGCTTCAAGTTTTTCAATGAAAAAGACAAAAATATTACAAAATGTTTATACAAAAGAGTTCTACATATCTTTAGCAGAAATATATAAGAAGGGTATATTGGTATTAAGTAAATATTAATTGCAGAAATTTTAAAATTAAATTATTCCTAAAATATATTTTTCGAACTTTCATTTTGAAAAACACATCAAAGTTGGCTCTGACAAATTAAAATAATACTTGCTAAATTTATCTTTAGTTTTACTAGTGTACGTTAGATATCTCAGATTTATATTGAAAAATACGAAAAAAATTGTTTAATCACAAAATTATGACACGTTCTTAATATTTTGAGAATTTGTTTTGCATTTCCTACAATTTTTGAACTTAAATTTCCCCAAGTGGCGATTTTTGGTACGGTTTTTCAAAATGTTTACTACCCACTGCCATCTATGTACATTGACTTAATGCACACGATTTGTAGTAAGCTTTTCTTTTTAATTTGACCAGAAAGCTATAGTTATGAACTTTTTTTATATTTTGATTAAAATAAATCAATTATTACAAGAAAATGAAAACGATTTACTTAAACGAGATTTATATGTTGAAATTCAAACATTTATGAAAATATTTCAGAAATCATAATTAAGAATTTGCAACGTTTTCATTTACAAATTTGTCTTCGGAAAAAAAGTGATTTCCCATATGTTTTATGTGTTTTACTATGAAAATTTTGGTTTTTTCCTCGTTTCTAATTCCCTTATAAAAGCTTCGTTTTTTAGATTATGGCTTGTATAATCAAGGTTGCTTTGCTGAAACGCATCACTCATTCCATGAAACTTTTTCCACGACGCACTTTACGGATTAAAGCTATTTTATTTTAATTTTTTTGTAATTATGTAAATGGACATTTTTTTAATAGTCACTCATTCACAAAGGAATCAACGCATTCTGTTATCATTTTGTATTTTATTACTATAACAATATTAAACACTTTAATGGTATCTCCATAAAATGTCGAATCATAAAATCTCGAAAACATAAAATCCCGACAAGAAAACGAAAATCTCGACTTTACAAAATTTCGACTGCACAAAAGCCCGACTCTAAAAAATCTCAAGCTAATCAAATTGCTTATAAAAGTAGCTAGTTTTCAAAATATTTTTATAGAATATGACCCGGATTACTAGAAAGAACAGTAAATTCCCCCTGTTCCAAAATATTTTGAAAGAATTTATCTCAATTTTTTTCCAGAATATGTCTCGGCTCGTTTCCAGAATATTTCTCGCGCGAGATTTTATTTTTAAATGTCGGAATTTTTTTCGAGATTTTCGAGATTGTGTGCCGTCAGGATTTGGTTGCGTTAGGATTTTATTGAGTCAGGATTTTACTTAGAGGAGTATTTATTGGATCGAGATATCGTTCAGTCGTGATTTTGTCAGATTTTATTACTCTGTATATTAACTGACATCCTACCCCACTTTCATACTTGATGCATCATCAAAAAGATTTGTTGCGTTGCGCGAAACATCCAATTTAAAATTTTGGGATTTTGGTGATCTTTATGGCAAAAAAATGTTGCGTAAAAAATTTTTGGGCAAACTATATTTGACGAAACGATGTTTGGGAAAACAGTAATTGGGGAAATTTTTTTAAAAAAAAAATACATTTTGGGCAAAAAAACCCAACCCGTATCTTTCTTTGCTTTATGGGTTGGTATCGTTATCCAAAATAAAAAAATATCAAAACAACCAAGTTTTTTAAAAAGAACAAATTTTTGAAATATTATTTTAATTCGTTTTATACCTTGGAGGGTGGGGGCTGCCGCCACCAAACCCTCGCCGTCACGATTTTGTGAAATACTAATATTCATAGTGATTGAATCATTTTTGAAAAATTTGTATTTTTTAACAATAATTCACATACTAAATTAGAAAACTCTCCAAAGCCGCTTAGCATTGGACCCGTTTCGCAAGAATGACAGACAAAAATAAAAAACTCCTCAAAGCCGCTTAGCATTGGTCCTTTCCGCGCAAGAATGACATGAAATTATGTAGATTCCTTTTGTTTTCTTATTTTAGTTATCAAAAATTTATTGGGGTCTTCCCTTTCGATAGGGCAGTTGACTTTGTATTTTTTGGTATGTTTTTTAGGATTTTTCCGTTCGGGAATATGATGGTATCCCTTGCTTTATACATAACATACATAGAGGCACATTAATATTGGATATAAGTCTACAATTCTAAATCCCAAACTAAACTATGTAAATGACGACTTTTCAAACGTCTATGTGTCTTTTTTTATTTGTTAGGTTAGTTATAACATTTTCCGAATTATTGGAAGAATGACAACTAAAAACTAAGCTACCTCGCGATGAGGCTAAATGATAAAATCTGGTGTTTAATAGTGTAACTAGTCGTCAATTTAGTTTAGTTGACGATTTAGCCGAAAAAATCTGTATCAGATCAGATAATTAGAGTTTTCAAGTTATGTTGCTTTCATGATACGATGCTTTGATATGATATGTTTTCGTATTATATATACGTTATCAAAATTGTTCGAGGCTTTCGAGAACTGTTTCTGGATTGCATGCTGTGTCTTGCCTGTAATAGTAATTGATACTGTCCCGATTATTTTCGAGTTTATAAGATTATTCGCGATTGTTACAGGTTATGTCGCGATTATTCACGATTTTCGAGATCATTCATGATTATTTGAGATTATTCAAAATAATATAGTAACTTTCTGCGAAATTTGCTTGATATTACAGATTTAAAGGCAATTCGAAATTTTTTAAAATTCTGAGATTATTCAAGGATTTTAGACACTTGAGATTGTCGAGATGTGCTTAGCTACTCCCAGATGCCGTTACATTTGGTTGAGATTTTCGAGGCTTTATTGTGGAGTTTTAGGCTATGCCTATTTTCCATGTATACAATCAAAATTTGCTTTTCGGATAACAATATAAGGGTTGAGTTCGCAAATCTTGGGCGTTACTAAAAAATTGGACAATTTTTCGATTTATTTGTTTTGTTTAAGAAATGCCCCCAAAAATAGATGAAAGAATGCCCCAAAAATGTATGTAGGATTGGGATATTTTAAGAACATGTAGAAATTCCTCAAATTTTGGGGCACTTCTAATTGCTTCATCAATCTTGTAGATACGAATCAAAGAGTTTTCATCGTTCTAACGCCTTTTTCTGATAGTTCCACAATTTGGGGCTGCGCCCCCAAACCCATACTTTATAGGATTTTTCCTGTTTCAATTATTTGATTATTATTCGGTATCAAAAGACCAAAGTATTAAAATCCGGTCAAAAATGAGCAAAAATTTGGTTAGTCCAAAACTACTTGTAGCCATGGCATCTCGAGAACGGCTGTTCCGATTCCAATTTTTTTTTCGCCATCAGTTTCTATCATCAAGGCGGAGATTTGAAAAGCTTTTGGAACGTCAAGAGAATCCGATACCTGCCATACTAATTGGTCCAAAATTTACCAATTTGTATGTATGAATTTAGAGTTAGGCATTGAGTTTGGGGTTGAGTTGAAGGTTGTATTAGAGGTCAATTTGCGGGTTGAGTTGAAGTTGAGTAGGAGTTGTGTTGGGGTTGGATTAGTATATTGTGAACAATTGAACAATTTTTTATATACTGGTTTGAGGATTGAGTTTGGCGTAGAGTTTGCGGTTATGTTGAGGGTTGAATTGGGTTCCGTTCACGGGTTGAACTGGGGATGGCCAAGAACAATGGAACTTGGCTATTTCTCAACAGACGACGATGAAATTCGACATGTGTGCTGGATCCGGGATTCTAAAATGTTTTTTGGATTATGTTCTGGAAAATGACCAAGTATGATGGAACTTGCTTATTTCTCAAACGATTATGATAAAATTCGACATGTGCGTTGGAAATGAGATTCTAAAATGTTTTTTTTTTGTTTAAGTTCTAGAAAACGGAAGTTGATGTAGTTTTCACAGACGTTAAAAAGGCATTTGATAGAATCTCTCACGAGATTGTGTTATCTAAATTGCATAAAGTCGGTGTTCACTCATACTTGTTGCTGTGGTTAAAATCTTACCTCTGTGACCGTAGACTGTTTGTCAAATTTAATGATTGTCTTTCAAGCGAGTCTAAACCAACGTATGGAGTTCCTCAAGGCAGTCATTTGGGTCCGTTGTTGTTTTCATTGTTTATCAAAATGTTGTTATCTGCATTCATTCATCAAAATTTCTGTTGTATGTGGATGATATGAAAATACTCATTAACATTGATAGTGTACGCGACTGCGAACGTCTTCAGCACGATTTGGATAGATTTTTCGACTGGTGCGAACTCAATAGATTGAAACTAAATCGAATAAGGTGAAATCGAATAGGATGGAAATGGCATTCTAAAATGATATATGGTTGAAGTTCTGTAACTGAGTCATCATTACGAATTAATGGGATGCTAAAACGATTTTTTGATAAAATTCTGTAATGTGGCCAATTAGGATGGAACTTGGCTATTTCTAAAGGAGCCTACACACGAGAGAGTAATACAGGCATTATACAGTGTTTTTAAATACAGTGTTTAACTGTCTAATAAATTCCAATTTCAGTGCATACAGTACTCTAGACATTACTGTCTGTACAGAAACCAAAATATTACTAATTTAAACATACAATTTCTTAATAAGTCAGTGTTTAAAGATAACTGCTGCAAGAAGCATTGCGACTGCAACTGTGCTTATATTTTATTGAAAAATAAAAGGCATAAAGGATCCAAAAAAAAAAATTTGTGTGTGTACTTATCAGTGGCGGAACTTCATATTTTGGGCCCCCCCCCTCCCGCAGATTATTGGCGAAAATGTTTCAAAGCAATTAACGGCACTTATTTTGCATGTAATTATATAAATATTAATGTTTTTATACATACTTATAATTTTAATTCACATTTAAAAAACGATTTTATTAAAGAAAAAATCTTGAGTGGCCCTTATCGCTCTGGGCCCCCCCGCGGCTGCGGGGTTTTGCGGGTATGTAGTTCCGCCGCTGGTACTTATGTACGCGCGTTAGAAGTTATATTCTTTGGCGATAATTAAAAGTCTAGAGTATGATTATAGATACGGTTGGTAAAGTCTAAATTCAATCAAATAATTTAAATTTCAAAAGTTAATATTTATTTTCTCATATACGGATGATAAAAATAAATTTTATTTTGTTATCTTAGACTACAATAATTATCATTTAATAATTAAAAATTGATATACATATGTACTTAAACATCTAATAAATATTTCTATAAAATATAATTGATCAATTATTAATTAAAAAATAGAACAAATATATTTAATTCCTAAGTTACCTCGGCTTATGGTAACTAAAATAAGATGTGAAGGGTTTTGTTCTGAAGGCGTCCAGGTATCGCGTAAATACAGCATCAATGCTGGTACCATGTCGTGTTCTTAGGATCATTACTGATAGTAAAATTCCCATGTTTTTGGAGAAAGTCAATACCAGAATCTTCTCGGGAAAATTGATGTTGAAGTCTCCAATATTAGAACCATTGGTAACTTGTCTTCTCCTTTGCCAAGAAATTCTCCTCCGCGGCTGTTGTGTATGACCATACTAACCGTTTCAAAAAATAAATAATATCGTCCATTATTTGATCTGGAGTTATGTAAATTACTATTAGTATTAACCCTCTCAAATGCCTTGTACAATATATTGTACATCAACTTTCATCGCTTCGACCAACCGTAATTTTTAATTTTTGTCTCATTTCTCTTGTGCGATCGTTCTCTTATGTATTTATGTTTATACTACAGTTTTATGAGCAATGTCATATCATAACAGTGCATAATTGTGCTACGTATTTGATTTTTGGAAGAAAGTTAATTTTAAATGGCGTTTGAAAGGGTTAAAACAATTTTTTGTCATCTAGACTGTCTCACAGTCATCGATATTTGGAGTAATGATATTGGTAGTTTCGTTTGCATTTTGATATTATGGCAACGCCTCCAGCTCGAACGTTTGATCGCTTATGCTGAACTATACAATTGTAATTTTCATTTAAAAATAAAACATTTGATTGTTGGATAATGAAATGAGTGAGATCAATGGAGTGAGCAGGATTTGACAATTAAACTATATCCTATCAATTCTTTTCTGTGGCGAATAAAATCTAACATATCTCTGCTGATAGCCTGTAAGCGATTAAGCGAAAGTTTACGAAATTCATCATTCATCAATTCATTTTTTTATTTTTCAAATTTGTATTTTATTTCACTTAATTGGGAATTGTTCAATTTTTTAATTTATTAAAATTTTTTGTATATCTAAAAATGGAAAACTTTCAGATTGTTTGATTTGTATTCACTGATCACTTATATTTTGTCAATAATTGTTATGTTGGGATTCCTGTTGGAATCATACGTTTTTTTAATTTCTACATATACATAATATGGCCGTTATCAAAAGTTTGATTTTGAAAACATTTTATCCGAATTTATTTTCAATTTTGTTGATTCACTTATAAATTTTGGAAAATGGGAAATTTAATTTTAAAATTAAAATAAATAAAAACCGAGATTAAAACCGAAATTTTTTAAAACCGAGATTTTAAAACGCTCCCTAATTTTCAAAATTATATTTTTATTTTATTTTTCCACCCTCCAATTTTTATTTATTTTGGTTTTATTGCACTTTTATTTTATTTTTACTTTTCCCACTATAACGAAGTTATATTGGGTAAGTATTGTAATCGCGAAAAAAATTTTGTTCCTTACCAGGATCCCGAATATTTCGATCAGAAAAATATCGTGTCCGTCCTTCTGTCCTTCCAAACTTCCGTCCTTCCAGTCGCACATTTTTATTATTTTTGTTTTGCCTCCCATTCACATAAATATTGATAGTTTTGGTCGAAATTTTGTAAAATGATAGAATTTAGTAATAAGCAGTTTGTGTTAACTTTTAGATAAATTTGATAATTCATCATCTACTTGTTCACAAAATTTGAAATCGATTGAAGCATTGCGTGGGGTCATTTTGACAAAAACGAGAAATATAAATTTGTTTATCTGTTTACCGAGGTAATGTCGAACTTTCCGAAGAAATATCTTTCTAAGCTAACACACTTTGCAAATTCTAGCAATTGTTCCCTAGGTGTCTTCAAGATAAAATGAATAGATTACCGTGTAATATGGAATTTAAATTTCTAAATTTACCTAAAATACTTTGCTGGTTGTCAATAATATCGTCAACATTTTAAAATAATTATATCTAGTGAGCTTTTAAATATAGCAAGATATTCCCGTTTCTATGGCCTGTATTACATTATCACATTTGCATGTCATAGAAAAGTAATAATATTTTTCTGACATAAAACTACGATAAGAAAAATACTATAAATCATTTTGCTGTATTACACTACAAGTAACATTTTTCGTCATATTAAACCAAAAATGGATTGAAAATAACAAAAGCATAACTTAAAAAATAATGCGTTTAATTTTGTAGAATTACGTACAATAATGTACGAGAATTTTAATTTTACAACGTAATAATTAACTATAAATGATAAATAATAATTAAAATTCACTTATTTTCAATTTTTCGTTCGTAATACTCCAATCGAATTTTTTCGCTATTTTGAGCCGCTGTCAAAACAAATATTATGGTATTTAGCTTCATAAAGCTAAATATCATTTGAAAAATACTTCATCAGAAAAATACTATTATACATCCCCATTACACTATCATATAAATATGTTGAAGTTTTTATATGACGAATAAAAGTGATAATGTAATACAGGCCTATGACATTGACATTTCTGTGACGTTTTATTGACATTTTATAACATTTTAATGATTGAAATTTCAACGATATGTTGATCGATACAGTATTTGTGAATTGCTTAGCGAGCAACTTCATCCTGTTAAATTTTGTTGCATCGTAAAAATTCACTCTCATCAGGTTTTCATAACGCGCCTAAAGAAGTATAACTTCAAAAATAAACGTTCGGAGCTTATAACCAATTATTAATAGAACTTAAAGAGAATGATGGCGAATTGCTAAAAATTTTGTCTGAATGTCAGCAACTGGCTTCGAAAATTTGCTGCAAAAAGTTGATACAGAACGCAGATACGCTTGTGGTGATTCGTATGGATAGATTTCATTTTTATTTCGAGTGTTTATCTCAACAAATTTCAGCAGCGCTGGCGCGAGGTTTTAAGGCGCCCTCTCCATTTTAAAAAAAAATCTGAAGAAAATAAATTTAACGATCAACTTCCATTTTTTTTTTTCCAACTTCCATGAGTTCACAACCGATTATACATAGCATGATGAAGGTTGAAATAATAAGAACTTAAAAAATCTTTACAGCCAGAATAACACCACAACCATTTAAATTCTTTCGATAATAATTATTGCTTATTCTTTTTAACTGGTGTTCAAAGACTATTAGAGATTGCGATAGAAATTACAGTCTCGAGAATTCTCGAAACTTTATAGAAATTTTTAACACCGCTATTACTTTAGTCGTGTCACGTGTCGATGTCACTTGTCAAATCAAATGTTGATATTCTCTTAATCGATTGAAGCTACAATCGTCGTATGTAGTGACAAACATCGTTTTACCTTGCATTCTCTAATACACGCCACTTCAAATGACTAAGAGGGTATCAATTTATAGTTGAAGTGACACGACAATTGTCACGTCGAATGAATTTACACGACTAAGGAGATTAGGGGTATTAATCTCGTTTCTCCAGAAAATTGTGTTTCATTAATTTTGGAAATACTATACTTCTCGAGAAATAAGCATTAAAAAAAGGCACCGATGATATTATGTTGAAGGGGTGATAGAGGACAAGATTCTGAATAACAAATAATACAGCGGTTTTCTAAATTCGATATCAATACGTATAATCTATTAAAGTAAACGAATAAAAATTAGATTAAATCATGAAATCATTACCTGACATCATTGGATTAAGAAATTATTGTTCTTTTAAATTCATGCTCAGCCGATACTAAATTTGACCAAAAAATTTATAATTATTATAAAAGTCGAAATAATCAAAAAAAATGAATTTCATTTCACAAATAAGATCGTTCAGCTGCTAATTTTTCACTATACAGGGCAGACTAAGAATCCGTTAAGAAGTCTGTGGGGATTCATTTTTTGAGCTAAAAATCTATGATAAGGACTCATTTTGATACCTTCTTTTGTTGTTCCAAAATATTATATTTGTTACCAATTCATAAATTTTGATGCGAAAATATTTGTCGCCAGAATATTTAATATGCCATTCAAAAATATTTTTTTGTATTTTCATTCTTTTGTTCCAAAATATTATTTCTGTTGCTAATGTTTTTGTTACCTTTAAGAGTCGCTTGTTTAATTGTTACCTTTAAGAGTCGCTAAAATCTATCGTTTGCTCGGTCAATTGTAAATACATATGTTACTGATGTGCCATCTAATATACGATTTACGTTAGTTGCTACCAAAAATTGTACATTAGCTTCGCAACCTCCAATATGGACTTTTGAATAGTTCCTTTTAGTTTTCTTTTATTATCATCTGAGGCCAAATTTCGGATATTAGAGGCAACAAAATACATTTCTAGATAAAGTTTATGATTTGATATTTAAAATTTATTGTACTGCTTTGCATTGTTGTATTGATGATGGCAAATATTTTCGTCGCATTATTCAATTTATTTTTTACTTAATTGAGGTTTTGTTGTTCCCCTTTGTTGTGGGAGTAAATTTTTTCTTAATTCTTGCAACACACGTCCTCTTTCTTTATAGTTGGTATGATTTTCATAAATCTTGGAAATAGATCCCAATTTATATTTGTTTATATAATTGCTCAATCAATTTCTAGTATTTACGTTTCGAAAAATTGACTTGTTATCGAATGCTAGGTTTGTTTTGTCGACTATTATGTTCAAAACCAATAAAATCTAAGCAATAAATAAATCGTGAAATGGCATCCGTTACAGCATTTTATTGCTTAACACGTATAACAAAATATACGTCTAATAAAATGTTAATACACATATCACTATAACCGTTAAATTGAAATTTTTAAATATTTCAATCAACAGTGTGATTTAAGATTTTGTAGCCTTGAAACAATTTCGCAAAAATCCAAACATAAAATAGGTAATAAAAAATTGTCGATACAATAAAATTGGAACAAGAGCACACGTTTAGTAGCTATAAGTAATTTATTATCTTAAAAATTACGTACAGCCGAGAACAAGTAGTTCATCTTTAGATTTTTTTTTATACTATATATTCATTAAAATTCCAATCGTTCTAACGTTCTATTTTTAATCTATTTATTATGTGTAATTTTTATTATTATGAATTTGTACAATATTTTGTGGTATTTTTTTTTATTTGTGCTCAAAACCACGTTTGTTGATCTTTCTGGCTATAATATACTTTCGAGTTTTGTGTTTAGTAATTTAACATTTTAGTGGTGGACGGAACGTGTGAAGGCGTCTTTATTATTTACAGGTGTGCTAATAGAGCTTAAAAACACCATTATTTTGTCTTATGTTCCATCTTTTTTAAGTACCCAACATTGAAATTTACAAAAGTGAAAATTCCAACGAAGTTCACCATTCACCAATAAAAATGGATTTCATCTAGATAAAAAGTATATAAATATTAAAATAATGAATAATGATTATGACACAGGAATTTCTTCATTTTTCTCGACGTTGATTTTTTACTTTATCAAAAAATAAAAAATATAAAAAAAAACATTTGGCTAACCGCCAAAAACAAGAACCGTACAAAAAACAATTAAGCTGTTCGTATACCCATGTATGATTTTAGACCGCATCATAATCATAAGCATTTATGAGTTTATACTGGAAATATCAGTAAATGTTTTAAATAAACAATAAAACAAGTGAATGTAAAAACAATTTGTTTTTCGGGTACAACCTTTATACATCTATACACAACCTTTGTACATTTATACATCTACATGAGCATACATTTTCTTTTTGAGATCTTCAAAATAATATATTTTTGCTCTAAACGCCTTAAAAATAGCTCGTTTTAATACTATTATTGGCTATTAAAGTTGACGTTTTTATTACGATTATAAAAATGTACGTGTTGCCAGGCTACACTTTTAACTCTAGGCGTAAAAAGAATACTGTTTTTGTATATTAACACTAAATTTACCGAACCCGTCAATTTGACGGGTTAATGATTTCAAGATTAAAATTCCGAACATGATATTTTTTTAGAAACGTGTCCATTAAGGTAGATTTAGATATCCGACGATTTTTCGGCGCGACTGCCTGCCGCAGGAAATTCAGCGAACGCTGTATTATTGATGATTTACATATTCGACGTATTTTCGGCGTAGTTTTTTCACACATAAACAATATTTTGACATATAATTTGGAAATAAAAACACAAGCTACTTGTAGCAATAGTTACAAATCGACAAACGAAAAAAAAAAACATAGGATGCTAAAAAGAATGTTATTGTATGTATGTGTCTGTGTCGTCGCGTCGAAAAGATAAATTTTGTTCATGGCTTCGCCGTGCCGAAAATTTGGCGAAGAAGTTGTTTCTAATTGGTTGAATGTGTCACGTGATGTTCGGCACAGAAAAATCGTTGGATATGTAAATCCACCTTAAATCGTCGAATATATAAGTCGAAACCGTGTAAGTCCAGACGATGATATCGCGTTCCGCGTAACATGAAATCGTGCAACTTTTAGTTAGAATGTAAGAGAAAGTTTCAAGCAAAAATATCTAAATTTACAAAACTTCATAAATATTGAAATGAATATCATTCAAAATATTTTCCTTGTAACCAAAATTTCTTTCGTTCGTAAATCTGCTAACAATTTTTTATATGGATCACACAAAAAAATATATTGCTACCACAAACATTTTAAGCAGCAAACACTAGAAGTGTTTGGAATATTTTTTGAGGGGAACACACAAAATGTTTGGTAAAAACAAATTTATGTTTGCTGGTGAACATTTTGAATGTTTCTGTTGAATTATAAGTATTTTTCGGAAATGAAAAAATATTTATAGTAAAATGGATAATTGTTACTTTTCAATATTTAATTTTTGTTGAAAAGCATAATTTTGTTCCCTTGAACTAATAAAGTAATTTTCATGAGACCAACAATTATTTACGGGTACTACTTGCTTTATTTCTGCTAAATACATTCCAAAAATTATAGTTCTCACAAGTATATAATTATGTTTGAGGTCAATTATTAAAAAAATTGTTATAAATTATATTTATTAAACTGGAACAATTGTTGGCAGCAACCAATAGTCAAAAGTTGTTGTCTAAAAAATTAATTAATATTTCGCGACCTTAGAATAAAAAGGTTCTCTTGAACAATTTTAAAAATTATGTATTTATATCGCATTCAGCGAGGCTGTAGAATTCTAAAATGTCGTAATTTTATTGGTTATATTATTAATTTTGAATATACTAATAGATTAGAAGAAAATACAACGACATTTTCGAATTCTACGACCTCAAAAAACTCGAAATAAATACTAACTTAAAAAAAATGTAAAAATATCTGATAGAAACTTTCATCTCTCCTAAGGTCGCGTTCTTAAAAACAATATTTCGTCCAAGCAAAATTATAAAATTGACCCACAGGCTCGTACTTAGGAAATAAAATTCCTCCATCTAAAGCTTTACGAGTTAAATATTAAGTGCAATTGCTTATAGTCATGGCGTTTATATGTATTAAACCAGACACTAGACATATTTGGTGGTTTCTACATAGTTGCAGCATTGGAATATAGACCCCGAGATTTTTTAAATAAAACAAAATAATTGTGATTGGCGATATCATGAACAGATTCATTCAGCGTGTGATGCCGATTCAAATAAAACTGAAGATGATATTTTTAATTCCTTAATTTTGCCGACCAGAATAAAAATAAAAGTGTAATTGAAATATACAAAAATGCCATTTTAAAATTTAATTCGATAAATTCTATTAATTATAAATTTTTCATCACTGCGGCCACAGTCAAAATGTTGGGGACAGTGCCCACTCTGTAATAGAACGACATATAAATAAGGCCAGAAAATCGGGTCCTATTTATGTTTCAGATCAATATGTGAATTCAAGAAAAATGGTATATTATATTACACTTAATTACCAAAGGTGTCATCAAAATACTATTTAGAATTTTATAAGTATTTATAACCTTTTATTATATCAAAAATACAATTTTTCGTATTGAATGAAAAGTGGCATAAGTCGAATAGGAAGGGTTAATATTTAATTTAAACTACAAGTTATTACACACATTTTTAAAATTTTTTTAAAAACACTTGTTAAATATTTCGCAAAATTGCAAAAGGTTTAAAAAATCACTCGATCGATTTCGGCTTATTAAAAGTAAAAGTAAAGCATTGCTGCTGTCAAAAAAGAATTCACACTATATCACTCCGACACTTGTTTTGGAGGATGATAAGATATTATTTGTTCCGACGGTAAATAATTTGGGACTAGTATTGAATTCCAACCTCACTTGGAGTGATCATGTGAGCTCTCTATGCCAACGGGTTAACTATAGTTTATATTCGTTGAGATTGATAAAAAAAATTTGTTCTGTTCAGTTACGCATATACTTAATTAAAAGCTTGATTTTGCCAATTTTTACATATTGTGATGTAATTTATGGTAATTGTGACAGTACTTCATCGCGATTACTTGAGGTGACATTTAATAATTGTGTTCGTTATGTTTACGATCTTAGGAGGTTCGACCATGTATCGGCATTTAAGAGTTCCATACTAGGTTGTAATCTTTTAGAGCATTATTATTATAGAATTGCTCTATTTCTATTTAAGGTTATTTATTCAGGTTTACCGTTGTATTTACATGAGAAGTTGAGTTTTTCCAGGTCTCTGCGCACAAGAAATATTAACTTGCCGGTTAACAAAAGTGATGTATATAATGGTTCGGTTTTGGTAAATGCAATTACTGTTTGGAATGGCTTACCATCCGATCTTAAAGGTGTTAATTTGCTAAATATTTTTAAAAAAAAAACTTTGGTATAATTTTGTTCTTTCTAGGAACAATTAATTTAATTGTACGTCATATTGCTTGATATAATTATCTATGTTTATTAATTTTATGTATTATGTATATATGATTAGCGACATTTTCATTTTCTTGTTTTTTTTTTTTTTTGTGCTCGAAGTACAAAAGCTTTGGCTTACACTTTGTATATATGTATAATAATAATAATAATAATAATAATATTAGGCCATCATCAGGAGTATCTACTAAACTGTAAAAATAAAAATGTAGTTATATATATATAGTTGGAAAAAGCAAAAAGTGAAACCAAAATATACCAATAAAAAAATGTGGGAGTGGTAAACAATAAAATTGGTTACAGCAATAAACATTAAAAATTAAAAATTAAAAGGGGGTGAGTTAAACACAGGTATATGATTATTGATTAGTCAACGGTCGAATAACAAAATTCCAGATGTTGATTTTTTTTTTTTTTTTTTTTTTTTTTATAACCCGACGAATTAGTAATTTTATGGTATGGAGTGAGTATGTGAATAAAACAATGCGGGGTCGGTAACTGGTGAGAAACGGATTTCTCTCGGTTCGTTGAGGATATTTTGGTTAAG
The DNA here is from genome assembly GCA_963556165.1 of Tipula helvola. Taxonomy (NCBI): domain Eukaryota; kingdom Metazoa; phylum Arthropoda; class Insecta; order Diptera; family Tipulidae; genus Tipula; species Tipula helvola. Next base: position 305,481,780 of record OY744481.1, read on the forward strand.
AAATATAGCTTTTCGGATTTCGTAAGATTCTAAGTTGTCTAAACGTCTGCTTTTTGGCTGTACATGCAATATTTCTAAATTGTTTAAACTGGATGTGTGATTTTCTAACGTTAAATGATTATAAAGGGATGATTCATGGCTACCAGATAAATGTTCTTTAACTCTAACTTCAAAATTGCGCCCAGTCTGTCCGATATAAGAGGAACTACAATCATTGCAATTGATCTTATAAACGCCAGACTTGGAAAGGCGATCAATTCTTGGTATGTTGTTAAAAATCATTTTCTTAATTGTATTATTGTTATAAAAAGCAAAGCTAATATCTGTATATTGTGTCACGATGTTACTAATCCGTTGACTAGTTTTTCCTATATACTCTAAGCGGCGCCAATTTTTCGGCATTGGGCTATCAGGTGGATAAATGTTAGCTAAAGCTTTATGTTTCAGTTTTCTGTTTAATTGCTTTAATATAGTCTTAGCTGCATAACCGTTATTCGCTGCTATTTCTTAAATTATGTTAAGCTCTTTGTTATAATTGGATATGGTCAAAGGAATGTTTATTAATCTATCTAAGAATGAGTGGAAAGCTGACATTTTAATATTATGGGGATGGTTTGACGAGTTAGGTATAATGGCGTCTGCGTGGGTTTTCTATAAATTTTGAACTCTAATGAAGAATTAATTCTGGTTATTATTATATCTAGAAAGTTAATAGATTTGTTTTCTTCTTTTTCTACCGTAAAATTAATGGTGGGATATTGAGAATTTAACCGAGTGAGAAAAGAGGTTAATAGCCTATCAGTTCCATTCCATAGACATAGTATGTCATCAACATATCTGTACCAAAAGATCATATGACGAAAATAAGGATTATTGCTTGATACAATCGTTTGTTCGAAGAAATTCATGAAAATTTCTGCTAACAAAGGTGACAGAGGGGAACCCATCGGTAGACCATCAGTGAATCTGAAATACTTATTATCAAAGCAAAAATAATTTTGTTTAATACAAGTTTCAAATATCAGCTTCAGTTCATTCCGAAGGCTTCCATCTGCAACATCCCTATCTAAGTAAGTATAAACTATTTGAGACAAAATGTTAATTGGAATAGAAGTGAAAAGACTAGCAACGTCAAACGAAACTAATTTTGAGTGTAGTGGAATATCAACATCTTGAATTTTGCTAATCAATTCTACCGAGTTCTTAACCGAGAAAGCCGAAACGAAATTGGTATGACTGTTGAAAAAGTTTATGAAACCCTTACATAGCTTGTAGGCAGGTGCATTGCAATACGCTACTATTGGTCTAATTGGAATACCTTCTTTATGGATTTTAGGTAAACCATAAAGAATTGGGGCAGATGGATTCATAACCGTGTACCTCCAACCAGTGCCATCAAAGAGCTTTGGGCAGTTGTTGATACACTTACTGACCAAAGTCTTAAATGACCTAGTAGGATCTCTATTGAGCTCTAATGCGTTGCTTTCTGTAATGAAATCAGAAATTTTATTGTAATAATCGATTCTTGTGAGAACAGTGCTCGTATTGCCTTTATCCGCTTTACAGGCTATCAGGTCATGATCACGTAACTTTTTCTTAATCGTACCAATCACTTTAAGGTTATTATTAGAAGAAGAAACAGAAGAATGAGAGGAGATAGAGGAGGAGGAAGCGTTACTCAAGCCTTTCTTAATCTGTAACGCACATATTGCTTTTAGTTGGATTGACTGGCCGGATAAGGCAGTTTCGGCATCTATAGCGAGACTCTCAAATGACTGAACGCCGATTGTATTTGGCACAGGAGCAAAATTTACTCCATTGTTTAGCATTTGAACCTCTACGCCACTGAAGCCAACGGAAGACAAGTTCTTAAAACGTGAATGGAATTGGAAACCAGACATACCACTATTACCTCTATGGTTACGTGGATACGCCTTATTTCGCAACACATCCAGTTTAGCTTTTTGCTTTACATATTGAATATGAGAAATTTCGGCTACCTCGGCACGAAACTTATTATCCAACCAGTCAAACTCAACAGAATGCAAGCGAGCCGCTAACTCAGTGTGAACAACTTTAAGATGGAGACATAAGTTGTTCCTGGTAGCATACCCTTTACGTAGCTCACTATTCCTCCAACTACTACGAGCTAAATTAATAGCTCTTCTTTGTAAAATCTTCTTTGTAAATACTTTGTATATACAAATAATTAACGGTCGGACGTTTGTATGAACGATTTTGAAATCCCGTTTTAACCCGCCCAAATTTCCGCTTTTCACGATCCCCTTAAAATTATTAAAGAAAAATTTAATTTTTTGATGGTAAATTGTTGTGTACCATTAAAATTCAATTAAAAATGCTCCAAGTAGAAGGATTGGATCTATGTAAGAAGTTTGAAAGCCTTGTGTGGTTAAAAATTAAAACAGCTTAATTTTTAGAAAAAAGAGACTTCGATTGGCCACTAAATGTGATTTGTCATCGTGTCTTTGTTCCTGAACGTTCAAGAGCCGAATCTCAAAAGACCGAATGAACCAAAGAGCCGAATATCGAAAAGCCGATTGAATCGAAGGACCAAACATGTTGAAGGACTGATTATCATTTTATAAAGATTTGTGTAGAGATTTGTAGAAATTTGTAATTCGTATTTTATTTAAGACCCGTTTTAAAATTTACCGTTTGTTTTTCAACAATCACAAAGCAATCACTGATCAATACACAGCGATCGATCTCTTATACATCACTATGATTACTACTTTATAACATATTTCGTAAAAAAAGAGCGTAAATAAGGCGAATGTGTAATTTACTCCGATTAAACTAACAATTTACACCCCTATTATGGTTCTCACCTCACCGAGAAATACTATGCAAATGTGACTTGATTTGTATGAAGTTTTTCGGTGAGGTGAGAACCATAATAGGGGTATTAAAGAGTCAAAGAATTCATTTTATATACTTTATACTTCCGTTTCATGTTTTTAAAGTGTCATATCAAACAAAATGTCTCGATCGGTAACACACGAATAACAAGGGAACAATAAAAAGAACGAAAAAATCGATCTATGAATGAAATGAAGAGTAATATATTTTCCGTCTGTTTTGTTCACTGCTGGATGAATAGTTAATTAGTGAAAAAATTGTTCAATAGCGTGTTGATACATTTTTAAGGCAATCTCGACCATTGAGTTTAGATAGTGATAATTTTGGCCAGAAATACGATAATTTTATGAAAATCTATCTTCTATTCTTTTGCTTTCCTCTTCCATTAGAATAACGAATGGAATAGCATGTAGTGTTGAATTGACTGACTGAGTAGAGAGTAATTTGTTATTCTAATTTATTCGATGGCAAGTGAATCATCGTCACAAATGTTTTGTTTTACTATTCACTATTCTGATCGATCAGTTTTGCAAATTATTATTCGATCAGTGGAGAGCGAATAATAAATTTTAAATAGCGAGTTTTAAAACGCTGAAATACTAATTAGGTGACATGATTGACACCTCAAACAACAGTAATAGTTGGGATATTAAGGAGTAATTCATCTGAAATAACCGCAGGGAGCAGAAAAATTACATCATTTGACATGACGCATTTGAGTATTAGGGCGATGAAATATTTTATAAGAATAATTTTCGAGAAGAAGAGCCCAATGCATTATTCTATTGTTACAATTTCGCTTGTCTAGGGTGAGCTTCACTGAAAACGTTTAAGTGCGTTTACTATGGCTAAAGTTTCAATGAGTGATATCGTTGTTCGTTATCTTACGTGCGTTTACTATATAATGCGGTCGGATGTAGCAATTTATCAGCTTGTTCTTGCAACAAAATAGCGCCGAATCCTATGTGACTTGCATCTCTGTGCAATTCAGCACGTGCATTTGGATTATATAGCGGTAGTACAGGACTATTCGTTCTGCGTATAGCGGTAGTACAAAACTGTGCGTTCACTTCAACTTCAGTAAAACGAAACTGTTTATCGTCTTTTATTTTTATGACATCGTAAATTGTTTCGCGATTGTCCAAAAATTCGGTACGAACCGCCTAAAAAAACTAGCTACACTTACGAAGCGATGTAGCTCATGTGAATTACTTGGGATGGGATAATCATTTATAGCATAAATATGCCGGTCGGTTGGGCGAATCCCGTTAACACTAATCTCGTATCCCAAGAAATCGATGTTCCGTTTGGTTGGTTGAATTTGTAGACAATTGTTGAGGCAGTCGTCTATTAGAGGCAGCGAAAATCTGTCCTTAATGGTAACTTTATTTAAGTCACGATAATCTACAGTCGAACTTGGTTATTTATAACGAACCTCAAGGGACTAAAAATTTAGTTCGTTTTAAGGAAGAAACGTTATATCAAGAGATCAATTTACCTGGGGCATTTGCATTTAAATCTCACATTTTAATGTTGTCAAATCTCATGCTTTATGAATTATATTATACATATAATAAACCAATTAAAAAAAAAAATTTAAATATAATTTTTGAAACATTTATTTATTTTTCTTTTAAATCTGGGCGTGAACAGAATTGCGTTTTACATTTTTCTTTGTAATATTTTGTGCTATTTTAATTTTTTTTGTCATGAACGTTACCTAAAAATACGTTTTACGTTATTTTTAAAATTATTAATTTGAAAATACAAAAGAGTAATATACCATTTGAAAGTAGACATATCACCAATGTGAATAAACAACGATAAATTAAATTTATGTTTTTGAATTTCACAATTTATCTAAAATAAGTATAGTAACGTTCATGACAAATAACTCGTTTTTTTAAAAAAGTCCAACATAATTTAAAAAAATACATTTTCATAAATTTCTGTATTGTGATCAAATACTTAACTTATACCCGTTCAAAAATTATCTGTAAAATGCTAAGGGGACAAGAAAAATGCTTGAGGACAAAAACATGTGAGATTTAAATGCAAATGCCCCATCTACATTTGTATATAAGCTTGGATATACAGAATCGTGATAATAACGAAAGTCTTGTTATAAGAAACTTATATAAAATCCCAAATTTCGAGAAATATGTACAAATAAATCCTTATAACGAACAAAATTTTTAGTGTATTGAGGTTCGTTTTAAATAAGTTCGACGTATTTATCGAAGTTTGGGATTTTATATAAGTTCCTTACAACAAGGCTTTCGTTATATTCCGATTTTTTATATCCAAGTTTGACCGTATACACATTCGTGGCGAACCATTCTTTTTATTGATTATAACTACGCGACTAGCATAATCACTCTTGCTCGGTTGGATTACTGGTCGAGTTAAAAGGTTTTTAACAATTTCACTCACAATATTTGGATCTTTGATAGACAAACGTTGAGGTGAGACATAAATTGGTTTAGAAGACGTTAACTGAATATTTAATTCGTGCCTAACATTCGATAATTATTACGTTAAATTTAGTTTCGATTTCATAATCTTTACCAACATTATTTTCACACGGCCCGATATCAAAAATTGGTTCACTTTTATCACACGAAAAATCAATGCTTAAAATTTCATTAAAAAGCAAAATATTACTTGCTCGTTTCTTTATATCCGACATTCTTCTCGGCACTTGATTCAATCTTAAACTTGACAGTTGGATCCCGCATGAAAGCCCTTCCGATCAGACAATCATAGCCCATTGTTTCGTCGTCGAACCCTATAAAACAAATAAAAAAGTAATCTATGAAACGTAAAGGTGAATTGTTTGCACCGCTATACTTATTTCCCGTATATGATTCTATTTTGCAATTTTACGGCACGTTTTTTTAAAGAATCAGGTTGATCGGGCTTCCCGTATCTATTACTGATACCGTATCTAATCCACTTTTGCCATGTATTTGTATGAATACAAAAACAAAATCTGCCGTTGTTGTGAAGTTATTGTCGACTGTTGTGGCATGCTGCTCTGATCTGCATTACTCAAACATTGGGTAGGCTTTCCTTTGGGATGCACTTTATTATATTTGGGGCACCGTTCTCTTCGTGAGGACAGAGGACACGCAGATGACATAAGTCCGACGGCAAAACAGTTATAGCAAATGACAACATTCCTATTATTAGGTCGCGAGTATGTATTGAAACTTCTCGATGCCGATCAGTTAATTGGTATATCCGTTGATGTAACCGATTTATTGTGCTGCTGTTTCCGCAGTATTCGATTTGGATATTCGTGTTGTCGTATATTAGCTGGACGTAAATCGTCTAAAGTTATTTCCTGTGTTATTCGCAGTGGCCCTAGCAGTTCATATTCATTGAGACCATTTATTATACACTGAATCATAGACTGCACTGAAATATTCGCTTGATTACCAAAGGTGATCATCTCGTAATAGTACATACGCAAATCCACGTTAGACGGTCGTATGAACATTCGCAACTTTTCATTAATACTTGCTTCACTTATTTGTATACCGAAATTTGATTTAAATTGAGAGGAAAACTCACCAAATGTTTCAATTTTGTCCTGAACCGTTCGGAACCAAATTTGTGATGATCCTCGTAATTTTGAGATTAAACCAATTAAAATTAATCTAACATCGAGACAATATATTTGACAATATATTTTATAATTTAAGTAATGAATTGCGTTGCATTGAGAGACGTTAGCGAGGCAGGGACGTACGATGGTAGAAAATTCGCAATATCACATGACACACATGGTTTTAGATGTAGAAGCTGATTTGACGTTCCATTTGCTACATTATTGTCATGTGTAGCATATTGAATTTAGTGGTTAATCATGTTAAATAATGATGTTGATGCACTTTCGTTATTTTCGTTCGATTTTGCTTGTGTATTTAATCACCAATAACACGTGCTTTTCTTGTTTCCACTCGATGATAAACCTCGTTTTTCTAATTCGGTTCCTATTTGTTGCACGTCCATTCTTGATTTTTATTTATTTGTATGTTAAATGTTTGAGTGGCGTAAACGTGGGTTTTTTTTAAATATGAGGCTCTGTTTCCAAAAATATTTAATTTGCACACTTTTTTAACAATCAAACTTTTGATAATGTCGTATCTTGGTATTATAAAACCATATACTTCGTAAAACTTTTAAATAAAAGAACAATATCGTATTTAATTTAATTAATTTATTAGTTTTATTTGAATGTTACCTCGTTCACGTTTCTAATTCAAATTTTCTTTCTTTTATTTTTCGCCTTCCGAGAAAACTTTTGAGTTTTAGGAAAAACAACGAAAAAGCATGTTACTAAGATTAATAATTTACATTTACCAACATATATAAACCTAAAGTAGTTTTTAAAAAAAAATCAGAATACTACAGTACTAATGAGTTTTCTAATTTACCTTAAATCTCACTCAAATACTAATTATTGAAATGACGCTAAATCTTTAATACTTCCACATCATTAAACACAACAATTAAATAAAAAAATAACACAAAAAATATTTTTATTTATTTACAGGTCGATAACAATCTTAACATCTCAGAAACTATCAAGATCAGACATCTCAGAAGTGCACCGATCAAACTACTACAATGTTTTATTTATACATAAAGTGCTAAAAACAATAATAATAGCAACAATTAATCAGTGACAATCAATCACCTCGACAAAGCATTAAAAAACGTGTTGGGTCATCCAATGCTTAAAAATGGTGCATCCATTTTCCGACTCACAATCAGATTTAGAAAGTGAAACCAATTTTAATGCATTACAACAGCGACACGGTTCACGTCCTTTACACAATGAAAATCAGTTAGCATCAGCACCGGTAGCGGGAAGAGGATCCATAAATCGTACCAATGATGACAACTGTAATAAATTAAAAAATAACGATAGAGGTGGTGGTGGTGGTGGAACCATCAGTGATACGAAAAATGATTGCAATAATAGTACCGGTGATAGTAAACAAAGTGATATTATTAATAGTGGTAATAGCAATATTAATAGTAATAATAATAGTAATAGAAATAATAATAATAGTCAACATAATAATACCAGTAAATGTAATGAATCATATGCTAGTTCAAAAACTAAAAGTACAAAAACATCACAATCGTCGAGTGCCTGTTCCGACAGTACATGCAGTGATGGTGAAACAACATCATCTGGTGAACCAAATTTACCATATCCAGGATTTCCGGAAGTTTCACTTAAATATTTAACGCAGGATACTCGACCACGTAATTGGTGTTTATGGCTGATTACAAATCCATATCCTTTTCAAAATACAATAAATATTATTTTATAAATATCATTAACAATATAAGTTGTTCGTATGTACTATTAATACCCTTCTCATTTATATCTATAATTTTATTTGTTAATTATATATAACCCAAAACAACAATAGCAAGTTCCACCCGAATTGCTAAAAATGTATGTACATATATAATGAAAAATTGTAATTCATCTCGCTTGCCTGTCGCCTATAATGATGAATCGAAAATCAATAATGAAAAGTTTTTTTTTTAAATAAAACAAAACAATAAATCTCTCTGTACCAATATTTAAACAAAAAAAATTGTAAACCCCTTGTTTATTAGATAACAGCTATCTAACAGCTTTCAATGTTCGATGACATCCATACATAATATTCTTGTATCTCACTCAGATTCGTAAATCACAGACAAAAGTTGGTGAATTTGAAAGCAGACTTGGTAGGAACCGAAATACATATATTCAGGGGTAGTTTTATCATTTTAATACTCCTACTCTTTCAAAATATGTAATTAAAAAAAGTTGCCATTAGGCCATAAACATTATTGGGATTACCCTTAGTCCGAAATTGTTAGGTCTTGAAATGAAGACATTTCTGGTTAATGAAACATCGCCCATATTTACAACTCCGCCCAAAAGTAAAATGATGAATCGTCCAAAAATGTTTAGTAAGTAGGAACCTGAGGGTTCTGTCTGATGTATGTACGAAACCCAAAATTTTAACATTATATTTAACCTAAATATTTAATTAATGCAAATTATTTAAAAAAAAAAAAAATACAATTTTCCTTAACTGATGGCCTTCATTATTATTCGTAAACACATGGTTTGAACGTACCTCAATTTTAGTCATATTATTAAATTGTATCACATTAGGAATGTATCAGCCGTGTGTGGATGATGAGTGTGTAACAAATCGATGCAAAATATTACAGGTAAGTTTATGATTTTTACTTAACCTAAACAATTAGAAAAAATAATACACTGCAGATTCAATTGAATAAATGTATGCCCTATCATATCAACCTCAACATTTTCTTTTAATTAAAAGATAACAGAATGAAGAGAACATAAAATAAAATAACCAAAAAAAAAAATTTTAAAGTAAACAACTAAAACAATTCTTCTGTTTTCTTTGCCTTTCTTTGCCATTAAATAATTTAAACTTTGAAATAATATAAGTAATAAAAGAAAAATATTATGTTGGTGGTTTGAAGAACTTGTTGTGGTACATAAAGAAACATAAGAAGTAATATTATACATTTATTTATGCTATTTATTGTTTTTTTTTTTGGGCTTTGTTGCAGAGCTTCGATGACATCATCTTCTTATTTTTCGCATTAGAAATGACTATTAAAATGGTTGCTATGGGCATTTATGGCAAAAATACATATTTAGCCGACTCTTGGAACCGTTTGGATTTTTTCATTGTATTAGCCGGAGCATTAGAATATAGTTTACATGTGGAAAATTTAAATTTAACCGCAATCCGAACGATAAGGGTATTAAGACCATTACGCGCAATTAATCGTATACCAAGTAAGTATATAGAGTAACTATAAGAAATTTGTATTTAATATAAGCTGCGATTAAGCTATCAGAAATAGATTAAAGAAATCCCAAAAATATTAGGATAATGTTAGATATACCAATCAATCAGCAAACACAAAACAATAGAACCGATAGAACGATTTGTAAGTACTTCCGCTCCAAACTGTTTTGGTCGATGAGGTGGAAAAAATAATTGTATGACAATAGACAGTGTAAATATACAAAAAGGGTAGAATTTTCCGGAAAATAAGCAACCATAAAGAAAAATCTGGAAATGAAATAATGAAAACCATAAAAACCACAATAAAAGTTCAACTAACAATAAGAAATGAAACAACAACAATTAAAGGTTTATTTGAATGCATTGCTAATTTATTTCCTATATGTTTATAGGAATTTAATTATAGCATCCCGTACTATATTTTTCGTAAAACATACTATGTAGGCACATAGCTGACTTTCCACTCTGCATAGCATGAAATGTAATATTGGGATCGCGACTACACTACTCCAAAAAATTAAAGGAACACTAATTTTTTTCAATTTTTTTAGTGTTTTTTGAAGAGCTGTATCTTTGTAAAATACGGTCGAACAGAGATGAAAAGAAAAGCATTGTAAAGCTTCAAATCTCTAGTTTTGAGACTTTTGAGCGGAAAATTTTTGTGAGATACCGTTATCACGCAATCATAAGAAAGAGCGGGAAAAAAAAATTCGAATTTTTTTTTTTTTTTTGTAAGGATCCATGGGCTCGGGAAACTTTTTTTAAGTTAAACCAATGCATAGGTCGTTTAGCCTGTTAATTAGACGTAAATTTAATTTCATTCTGGTCTCTCTATGTCAACTGTATGCTGAGATATCTGACTTTGAATCAAAAAAGATCCTTTTGCCTTTGATCATCGACATCTCAGCAACCAATGATTGCACAGTAAACTTCAGGGCAGCGTTAAAAACTTCAGTAAATTTCCTACAAGACCCTTTAATGATTAGTTGACAACAAATTTTTTTTCACCCTCAATACTGATTTGAAAAAGTACGAAAAAACGACTTTTTAGGTTGTATTAGTAAATCTACCGTTACTTTACAAATATTGATGAAAAGACTAATGTTGCCAGGTCATTTTACAGTTTAATGTACTCCTAATAGCCCTGTATTATTTTCAAATTGATCCATCCAACCGTTTTTCCGGACAGATTGATCAAAGTTTTACAAAACAATTAAAGGAACAAGTGATGATCAAAATAAAAAGTCGGCATTTTTCACATTTTGCGTTAGTTATTTGTTAACCCTTAACGGTCGTAAGATTTTTTGCAATACTCGCCCATAAGAGACGGCAGAAAATTAAATAAAGTTCTGCAATATGACCAATTATTATGGAACTTGGCCATTTCTCATCCGATTTTAGTGAAATTTGGTATGCGCGATGGAGATGGGATTCTAAAATGATGTTTGGGTAAAGTTCTGGAATATGGCCAACTAGGAAGGAACTTGGCCATTTCTTATCCGATTTTGATGAAATTTGGTATGCGCGATGGAAATGGGATTCTAAAGTGATGTTTGGATGAAATTCTGGAAAATGGCCAACTGAGAAGGAACTTGCCATTTCTTATCCGATTTTGATCAAATTTGGTATAAGCAATGGAAATGGGATTCTAAAATGATTTTTAGATATAGTTTTAGAATATGGCCAACTAGGATGGGACTTGGCCATTTCTCATCCGATTTTGATGAAATTCAGCATGTACGATGGAAATGGGATTCTAAAATAATTCGTGGATGAAGTTCTGGAAAATGGCCAACTAGGAAGGAACTTGGCCATTTCTTATCCAATTAAGGTGAAATTTGGTATAAGCAATGAAAATGGGATTCTAAAATGAATTTTAGCTAATGTTCTGGAATATCGCCAATTAGGTAGGAACTTAGCCATTTCTTATCCGATATTGATGAAATTCAGCACGTGCGTTAGAAATGGGATTCTAAACTGATTTTTGGATAAAGTTCCAGAATTTGGCCAATTGTTATGGAACTTGGAAATGTTGTATCCTATTTTTATGAATTTCAGCATTCGCGATGAAAATGAGTTTCTTAAATTATTGATAAAATAAATCATTAAATACATGGAATGACCATTTCAGTTTTTCACTTTTAAAGCACATGTCGAATTTCTTTTATTCGTTTAAGGAATAGGCAAGCGCCTTCCAACTTACACCATATAAATTTAACCAAAAATAATTTTAGAGTTTTATTTCTATAGTACATGCTGAATTTGCTTAAAATCGAATAAAAAATGGCCAAGTTCCATCCTAGTACGGCTTATTCCAGAATTTCATCTAAACATGATTTTAAAACAAAATCTTCATTACACATGCTGAATTTCATCAAAATCTTATAAGAAATGGCCAAGTTCCTACCTAATTGGCCATATTCCAGAACTTTAGCTAAAATTCATTTTAGAATCCCATTTCCATCGCCCACACCAAATTTCACTAAAGTCGGTTCAGCAATAGCCAAGTTCCATCTTAGTTGGCCATAATCCAGAACTTTATCCAAAAATCACTTTAGAATCCCATTTCCATCGCGAGCACCAAATTTAACTAAAATCGGATGGCGAAGTTCCATCCCAGTTGGCCATATGCCAGAACTTTGCCCAAAAATCATTTTAGAATCCCATTTCCATCGTACATGCTGAATGTCATGAAAATCGGATAAGAAACGGCTAAGTTCCATCCTAGTTGGCCATATTCCTGAACTTTACCCAAAAATCACTTTAGAATCCCATTTCCATCGTACATGCTGAATTTCATCAAAATCGGATAAGAAATGGCCAAGTTCCATCCTAGTTGGTCATATTCCAGAACTTTATCGAAAAATCAGTTTAGAATCCCATTTCCATCGTGCATACCAAATTTCACTAAAATCGGATGAGAAATGGCCAAGTTCCATAATAATTGGTCATATTGCAGAACTTTATTTAATTTTCTGTCGTCTCTTATCGGCTAGTAGTATTACAAAATAAAAACATACGATCGTGAAGGGTTAACAAGTAACTAACGCAAAATGTGAAAAAAGTCGTTTTTTTATTTTGATGAATACTTGTTCCTTTAATTGTTTTGTAAAACTTTGATCAATCTGTCCGAAAAAACGGTTGGATGGATCAATTTGAAAATAATACAGGGCTATTAGGAGTACATTAAACTGTAAAATGACCTGGCAACATTAGTCTTTTCATCAATATTTGTAAAGTAACGGTAGATTTACTAATACAACCTAAAAGTCGTTTTTTCGTACTTTTTCAAATCAGTATTGAGGGTGAAAAAAAAATTTGTTGTCAACTAATTATTAAAGAGTCTTGTAGGAAATTTACTGAAGTTTTAACGCTGCCCTCAAGTTTACTGTGCATTCATTGGTTGCTGAGATGTCGATGATCAAAGACAAAAGGATTTTTTTGATTCAAAGTCAGATATCTCAGCATACAGTTGACATAGAGAGACCAGAATGAAATTAAATTTACGTCTAATTAACAGGCTAACCGACCTATGCATTGGTTTAACTTAAAAAAAATTTCCCGAGACCATGGATCTTTACAACAACAACAAAAAAATTCGAATTTTTTTTTTCGCGCTCTTTCTTATGATTGCGAGATAACGGTATCTCACAAAAATGTTCCGCTCAAAAGTCTCAAAACTAGAGATTTGAAGCTTTAAAATGTTTTTTTTTCATCTCTGTACGACCGTATTTTACAAAGATACAGCTCTTCAAAAAACACTAAAAAAATTGAAAAAAATTAGTGTTCCTTTAATTTTTTGGAGTAGTGTAGTGTATAATAAGAGCTAATTTATTATGCCATATAGGAATATTTCCTATATGCATTTCTATAAATCCAAGGTTAGGTTAGGTTTGGGTGGCGGTCCACCAGGACCAGGCATAGACACAAAAAGGTCCGTAGCCATACCACAAATTAAAAATTTTTCCTCCAACTCATTGAAACCACTTTGAGCTTGCTATGAAGCGCTGGATACTCCTGACGTCCTTCTCGCTGAGCTCCGCCAGGTCGTTGAACAGGTGTGCCCCTAGAAAATTCAGTCTGTTTCGTGCCAGACGAGGACAGGTGCAAAGAAGATGAAGTACTGTCTCTTCCTCCTCTTCGTCTTCGCAACTACGACAGTAGTCATGTGAGAAGAAACCAAGTCTACTTGCATGTCTGCCTATGAGACAGTGCCCCGTAATCACTCCAACAACCACACTGATCTGACTCCGCTGAAGTGAGATCAGCTGTTTGGATCTCGCCAAGTTCAACTTTGGCCAGATTTGCCGAGTTATTACGCATGAGGTACTATTTGACCATCTGTCATTCGTCAACTTACTGGCTTCCTCCTGAAGCAGCAGTTTACATACCGCAAGAGGAATTTCAATATCCTTTTTGCTGTTTGAAATGTGGTCCGTTGTACCACGTCGAGCCAGTTCATCGGCTTTCATGTTCCCCGTACTAACGAAATGTCCTGGCACCCATATGATATGGATGTTGAACTGATCTGTCATCTCGTTAAGAGATGAGAGACAGCTCTGGACTACTTTCGACGTGAGAAGGTGTGATTGAAGCGCTTTAATGGCTGCCTGACTGTCCGTATATATGCGAATATCACTAGTCGATATTACATTATACCTCAACCAGTCCGCAACTTCCTTTATCGCAGTTACCTCAGCTTGAAAAATGCTGCAGTAGTCAGGGAGACGAAAGGAGAGGTTTAACATGAGTTCCTCGCAGAACACCCCAGCCCCTACTCCTCTATCCCGTTTTGAACCATCAGTGAAGAAGTTCAAAACTCCTGGTTCCAAAACTGTATCCATCATCCAGTCCTCTCTAGATGGTATAATAGTCCGGAACTTTCTATCAAAAGATAGTGACGGGACAGTATAGTCGGTGGTCTTGGGAAGCCCTTTGTTACAAAGTATAGATGAGTGCCCTGTGTTATTACAGGTCCACATTAAGGTGGATTTCAGTCGTATGGCAGTGCTAGCTGCCCACTGTTTTCCCATGATATCTAGAGGAGTTAGAAATAGCAGAGTCTCCAGTGCCTGAGTGGATGTGCTCCTCATTGCACCACTGATCCACAAAGAGATTGTTCTCTGAACTTTTGTCAACAACTTTAGGTTGACAGTTTTGTCCAGAGCAGGCCACCAAACTGTTACCCCATACAGAAGAATGGGTCTAACTACTGCTGTGTATAGCCAAAGGACCATGTGGGGATCCAGCCCCCAACCTTTCCCAATTGCATTTTTGCAGGAGTATAGCGCTACCGTAGCTTTCTTTACCCTTTCCGTAATATTCGGTTTCCAGTTTAATTTACTGTCTAAGACGAGACCCAAGAACTTTGCTTCACCTGTAAAAGCCAAGTTGAAACCATTTAAAGTAGGAGGATCGACATGAGGAATTTTATATTTCCTAGAGAAGAGAACCAATTCGGTTTTCTGTGGGTTCACACTTAGCCCACAACCATTGGTCCATAATGAAAGAATGCCCAGAGCATTTTGAATAAGCTCGCTAAGTGTCCCGGGATATTTTCCCCGAACGCCAATAGCGACATCATCCGCATAGGCAACCACCTTGAAGCCAGTATCCTCCAGCCTCAGCAACAGATCATTTATGACCAAGTTCCAGAGAAGGGGGGACAGTACGCCACCCTGCGGCGTGCCTCTGCTTGCAAATCTTCTGGCGGAGGATTTCCCCAGACTGGCATTTATGATTCTGCCTCTTAGCATCTGATCTATCCAGTCCTTAAGAGAATCCTCCACTCCTAGATTCGAAAGTGCCCGAGTTATAGCCCCTGTTAGCACGTTGTTAAAGGCTCCCTCAATGTCCAAAAAGGTTACCATCGCGTAGTCTCCATATTCGAAAGATTTTTCAATGAAATATGTGAGAGAATGAAGAGCAGTTTCTACAGATCTCCCCTTGCAATAGGCATGTTGAGATTTGGACAGCTTTTCCGGCACAATCGTGCCTCTAATATGAGCTTCTATTTGTCTTTCCAGTATTTTAAACAGGAAAGAAGACAAGCTGATTGGTCTAAGGTCTTTGGGACTGCAATGTGAGCGTTTTCCCGCCTTAGGTATGAAGACAACCTTCACTTCCGTCCATTTACTGGGAATGTGACATAGTTCTAGGCTGGCTCTAAAAATTACCTCTAACCAGGGAATGGTTAGATCCGTAGTTTTTTGTATATCCGCAGGGATAATACCATCAGGCCCTGGTGACTTGTATGGTTTAAAACTGCTTATAGCCCACAGAATCTTTCTTCTGCTAATAATTTGACCTACGAGGCTGCTTGCCCTTTTACCTACTGATAAAGTAGGTGCAGATTCGGAACAACCAGGAAAGTGAGTCTCCAATAGTAGTTCCAGCGATTCCATACTATTTGTGGTCCATGCTCCATCCGGCCTTTGAAGGAAGCTTGGGATGGATGGACTAGTAGATAGTACTTTGCGAAGCCTGGACATCTCTGAAGACTCCTGAATTTTACCACAGTATAGTCTCCAAGATCTGTTCTTTGCGCTTCTTAGCTGATATTTGTAAATTTTGAGGACTTCCTTATAGGAGTCCCAGTCTACAGCGGCTTTTGTTTTCCTTGCTGTTTTGAAGAGTCTCTTGCACCGTTGACGTATTTGTTGAATCTCCTTTGACCACCAAGGTGGCCGAGATTTGCCCCTAGGCCTGCTAAGAGGGCAAGAGCCTAAAACCGCTTCATTAAAAGCGCTGGACAGTTCGTCCACTAATCCATCGAGTTCTACCGTAGTTTTTGGAGGTTCAGGCACCTGCACTGGTAGTGAATTCCCCAGAATAGTTCTGAAAATATCCCAGTCGGTTTTCCTCCTGTTCCTGTAGAGAGGGCTGTTCGGAAAGACCAAGCTCATTTCAAATTGAAGATAACAGTGATCAGAAAAAGAGTGGTCTTCCGAAACTTTCCAATTTAATAGTTTGGTCGTCAAAAAGTTTGAGACAAGTGTAATATCCAATACCTCCTGTCTATTTCTATTTATAAAAGTCGGCTTATTGCCTATGTTACATATATGAAGGTTAGTACTTAGAATGTAATCAAGGAGTAACTCACCTCGTTCATTTGTGTCCGTACTTCCCCAGATTGTGTGATGAGAATTTACATCACTCCCAAGGATGACTCCAACCTTACGCTTCTGAGCCTCCAAAATTGCCTCACCCAGAATGACTGGTGGAATGTTCACTGCATCATAGGCTAGGTAGGCTGATATTAGCCAGAGGCTTCGTTTATTGACCTCAATGCTGACCGCTGCCACATCTTCATTGCTGAAGTTTGATAGCAGAAAACAATTTATATTATTTTTAACGAGAATGCACGACCGAACCCTACCTTCTTGTTCCGTGTGCATTAATCTATAACAGGGTGTCTTGAGTCCAAGTACCCGGTCACCAGCCACCCAAGGTTCTTGGATCAAGACAATATCCGTCCCTTCCTTTCCAATTTTTAAAAGTAGAGCAGCTGATGCTGCCTTTGAGTGGTGTAGGTTAATCTGCAAGAACGTCACCATTCTTAGACTTCCTTCCCTACCACTGTATCACCAGAGTCCTCCCCTGATGATGTGAAGTCCTCTGAGATTCCTCTTAATGACTCCAAGGACATTGTTATCTCCGTATCCGTGGAGATGGTTTCCACCAGGCTGTTCCCGTCTTGAAGGAGCCCAGATGAGCTTCCTGCAGCTTCCTCAGATTCCGGAGCCTCCGGCTTGTCCGCATCCTTCTTGTAGATTTTGAGTGTGACTGCACTGAAACCATAGCTTACCATACCATTTGTTTTTTCCAGCGCAGTCAGTGACTCTCTGTTTAGAATTATGACGGCCGACCTGTAGTCGGCCCGTGGCTCCTCGAGCTTAGCAACTTTCCAGTTGTGCGTTGGCAAATCTGGGTTGCCAACCTGCAACAACTGGAGTATCACCTTTGGATCGCTAGGCTCCGAAGGAATCCACACCCTGGCTCTTGGCCTACAGGGGATTTCTTCTCTAGCTTTAACAGCAAGGCTGGCTCCGGGCCATACCTCGCCTAGTCTTTCCACTGCCTTCTTGTAGAGCAGAAGAGATCTCTGATCCACACATGCAGTCAGTTTCACCTGGTTCCTGTGCCAACCCGCATCCCGACAAGTCGGAGCAGGTCCTGGGTTTTCTGCAAGGATATCCAGGTAAATGGTGGTTAAGGCCCTTTCCACCTTTCTCCAATTGGCGGGCGTGATACTGCCATCCTCCTGGGACTGGTCAACAACTGCCACAACCAGCTGATCCTTGAGTACCTCGTTAAAAGGCCTCATTTCGGTAGCATGGAGCTTAGTTCGTTTTGCGATCTTTGGACTATCCTCCTGAGATCTGTTCCTTTTAATCTTTAAGCCGGCTGAAGGACCTTCCGACATCTGTTCGGTGACTTTTTTCGCCCACACAAGCGTAGCTTTGTCTTTCTCCGACCTGTCTTCTGGAGGGATATTATTTATCTTCTCCAGGGCCCTCCATGCCTTTCTCCTAGTATTATATGTTGGTTTTGAGGAACCAGCTTCATTGGTGCTTTGGTTCCGAATTATAATTCTTTGCTCAGGCCTGGTGGCCCGAGTGGAGGGACCAGCCTCATCTAAGCTTTTGTCCCGTTGTTTATTGGCAGGTTAGAGATAGGCCTAAAGACCCGAGTCTCCTTCTCTACCTTTTCCGGTTTTGTAAGAGAACCGGACTCTTTTGTTTGTTTTGTTCCTTGGTCTCCCATATTTGGTCCCACGAGTAGCGGAGAAAAGAGTGTCCATCTGTGCAGAGATCCGCAATACACAGACAAGGCTACTTAATCCGGAGGGCGCCAGGTATCCGGATCCACCGTTTGCGACTGAGCTAGTTTTTAGACTGGGCCCTCAGCCTGGCCGGTTATCGGCACGGTACGAATAACACCTTAACCCAGCCCAGTGATTTGTTTAAGGTTGACTCCTTTAGCGCCGTGTTTTGGCCTAGAAGCCGAAAAAATCAGCAATCTAGTTACCAGCAGCCACCACGAGGAGGTAACACGAGCACTTGCGGAAAGCTGCAAGTTACGGAGCCTATCGGCTTGCATCCCCCGAGCAACTTCCCACCTAGCTGCCTATAAATCCAATGTATTATAGGAATAATTTCTTTTGTGTTATACGATTGTCTTTATTTTGAACATAAAATCATTAAAAATAACAATAAATTGAATCCTCCCCTCGAGAAAGAGTGTGTGTGTCTAAAATAGGGACCACTACTATATTATAAAAAGCAATACTTACCACAAAATATAGCTGTTATAATTGCATTTGTATTCTCTGAAACATATTCATGTTATTTTCATTTCATGAATATGATTCGCTAAGTCAGTACGTTCTGCTTGATACTTAAGGTATCAAGCGAGAATTGTATTTTTATAGTTTGGTTGTATGAAACCAAACTACCACATAGAGAAGTCTAGGAGGGTACTCACTTCTCATTTTTGAGAGTCGATACATTTGTATTGACTCTGGGGTAAGTATAGGTGGGTGGTAATGACAAATGATATTTCTACTTTTTCATGTCATTACTACTAATATATTTCCTATGACGACTTGCACGCTTCACCAACACCATTAAACATTGCAATCGCTACAAAAATATGCTGGGGAAAATTCCAATTTTATGGCAATAAATACTAACTTGAAATGCATATTTTCCTTTACTAAATAGGAAGCGCTTATTACTAAAATAGTACATTTTACTATTTTTATGGTAAATTTTACTATTTTAATGGTAACAATTTGTATTCGCATCTCTTTAAATTAACTATGTGTTATAGTAAAATGCTTTCCTATATTAGGCCACAATCCTGTGGGCTCCTATAAATTATAGAAATGTCACCTATAATTTATTTTCCGTGTGCTATAGAAAAATAATCAATAAATTTTAGAAAGAAAAAATATTTTTGATGTGAAAACATCTTTAGCGGGGGTAAGTCAAAAATTTCATGTAAAAAAAGGAACGGAAAATCCGGTACGACTGAAATTGTAAATTATATACATACAAGAAAAACGAACGCGAAATGCACCGAACTTGCATACGATATAATTCGAATTGCAATTTCCGTCAGATTAAAATGAAAAGACACAAAAAGTATGCATGTGTAGTACAAGTGATTAAAAAAATCTGAAATGGAAGTACGTTAAACAAAGACAAATGCACCCATACTTTAAATATTAAATATTATACATCTTAGCGAGCTGTGAAAAAGGCACTTATACATTGATACATAATAAAATAATAATTTTGAAATTGTTTAATCGGTATGCTATGTTTATTGTTTAGTATTGCTCATGCTGTTGCTGAGTTTGGTTATGTGGGGGATATAGAAAACAAAAACTATAATAATGGTAAACAGATTCGAATGCCATTTTCTAAAGATACGCGCAAGGAAGAAGCCGCAGGGAGACATGCTACCGTCTTTCCAGCTGCTATGATATTACAGTCAAAATAGCGCCTTTTAGTTTAAATCAATCAAATCAGCGATGCCATTTTGCTTTGTTCATATAGATTGCCGTAACCATTCTCAAAAGTCTTAATATGGAATCTTCAACAATTGCTTTGTACAAGTAATGATGAATTTTAAAGCGTGCAGGGCAGGTTTAGATAATTAACTTAACGGAATTGTACTTTGCTCAAGCTCACGAAGACATGGCTAGACTGAAATATAGTCGGTTATAAACTTCAATTTTCAATTAAACAATTAATGTCGGTAGGATTCGTTCTACAAATCCAGAATAGAATAACTTATTGACTTTTTAAACCAAAATTGTAGTATAATTTCAATACTGAGCGAACAGCAGCATTGGCTTCTCAGGCCCATTGAAGAGACTTGAAATGATTCAATAGTTAAAGGTTTTCACATAATTCTTTTGCGAGTTGAGCGTGAACTCGCCCGTTGTTTTTTCTAATCCAGAACTCATTTTACTAAGTCTCTATAGTATTTAGGATCCATCCAAGCACGGGTTCTATACAAGAACTACGGCATGTTCCAACCACCTATACAAATGGTTAGTTCCTTCGATAGTGCGATGTCGCACATATAAATATTCATCACGGTGTGGTGAAAAAAAAATGTGTTCTCGCAAACCTTGTCATTTAGTATATCATTGTAAAGGATTTGAAGAATGCAACAAGTTTTGTTTGTTGACAAAGATTGTTTAAATGTATTTTATAGCGCAGGTGAAGAGAGACCAGAAAAGTTTAAATATTACTACCACCCATATAAAAGTTCACAACGGTCAGGTGAAAATCAGTTTTTTCAGTCGTATATAACCGTGTAGCATATCGAAACAAAAATCTTGCACATTGCAACAGGTTTAGTTTAAACGATTAGGGCATCCAATTTTAGGCTAAAATTAATTCCGAATCAATTTCGGAATTAGTTTTTAATAATTTATGATTAAAAGTTAAAAATCAAAATTTTACAAAACCCATCAAATTTCTTTTAATTCGTTTAAAATACATACACGATACTAAATCGTAGTTAAAATTAGGATAAACACATTTTGTAGAATTAAAAAATTTAATAGAATTTATAAAATTTATGGAATTTGTAGTAATTATATAAATTCTTTAAATTTAAAATTTTTTTAAAGCTAAAAATTCTATAAATTCAGTAAATTCTACAAATTCTGTAAAGTCTAAAAATTCAATAAGTTTCTTAAATTCTATAAATTCTGTAAATTTGATAATCCTATAAATTTAATAAATCCAATGAATTCCATAAATTTTATAAATTTTAATACGTCTATAAACTCTAAAAATTTTTAAATTTTCTGAATTTTAAATTATATCAATTCATCAAATTCTACAAAATTTATAAATTCTCTAAATTTTGTAGGTTCTTTGAGCTCTATTAATTGTTTCAAGCGTGTCGGTTTTATAAATTCTACAAACTCAAATTTTACTTGTTTTATAAATATAAAAATTTCGATAAATCCTATAAACTTTAACAATTCTATAAATTCAATATTTTCTATAAATTCTATAAATTTAATAAATTCTCTAAGTCCTTTAAATTTTATAAGATATGAATATGGTTAAAAATTCAGTAAGTGCTTTAAATTCTACAATATAAATCTCTAAATTCTTTAGTTCTTATAAATAAATTAAAGTCGATAAATTCTATGAATAATAAAAATTCTAATATGTACCGTTTGTTTTGAAAGTGATTTAAGTTCATATGGGATTTTGAAGTTTATTATTTTTTGTAAAAGTTTTAGGGATTTAATTTTTTTTAATTTAACTATACCTACGTAAGTTGTTTACTGATAAAAATACTAATATACCTCTATTGGTATCATTAACTTAATTTTTTGAAAAAATGAACTTACACCACTTTCAAAATAAACTGTCCATATGTTTATAAGCTCTATCAATTCCATAAAAAACTCCACAAAATCTATAAATTTTATAAATGCTTTAAATTTTATAGATCCTATGGGTTCTACAAATTATTTCAAGTCTATCACTAAAAATTCAATAATTTGTATAAATTTTATAAATTTAATAAATTCTAAGAATAATTCTATAAATTCTACATATAGATAAATTTTTGAAATTCAATAAGTTCTTTAAATTCAAATCAAATCTAATAAATTCTTTAGTTCTTATACCTACTGTAAATTCGAAAAATTCTATAAAACTTAAAAGTCCAATAAATTCGATACATTTTATAAGTTCGACAAAGACCGTATTTATTATAAATTTTAATATGCTTATAAAGCCTACAAATTCTTTAAATATTAAGGATTTCATAAATTCCATCAATTCTATAAATTAAATAAATTCCAATAAAACAATTTTATTATTTATTTTATAAATTAAAGTTCTGTTATTTATTTATTATAAATTATTTAATTTAATGTTTAATTGTATATATATATATATATATATATATATATATATATATATATATATATATATATATATATATATACATATATGTGTTATTTAATTTTCGTACAATTATTCATTATTTAATATTTAACACCATTTTGTTTATTATTAAATACCACCGCGCGATGTGGACGGCGCATGTCCATTGAAACTCGAGAGCAGACTGATTTACAAGAAATTTAATTTTTTTGTATTTTGTTTTGTTTGTGTTTTGTTTTGTCGCGCAGTTGGTATGATTGATTATGAGTAGGTGCGCTCTTTTGCTTTTTGCATATGTTTGAGTGTGAAGCTTGATTTACATGTGCGACGTGTGACGTGTGACGGGATCTTATAGCCAATCAGAAACGAATATTTTGACATTCGTCACACGGCACAGGCCACACGTCGAGACATGGTTTAATTTTATCTTTTCCGTCACGCTCGCACAAATACACCTACATTTATTGTAAAACATGGCGGGTTTTTTTTTTATACAACTTTGCTGTTGTCATTTGTTTCATCATTTCAAATTTCATTTGGCAGAAGACATTCTAGTTGTGAATAAGTTGCTGTAATTGAATAAAAAATATAGGTAATTTTTTCATAATCATAAAAAGAAATGTGGCACAACAAGCAAAAATTAAGGAAAAAAAAAATTAAAGTTTTACTTATATTGGCTTTGCTAAATACTGATGAATTTCCCAAAAGATGTTGGGTAAATCAATTGCTTTTAAGGCGTAATGAACAAGGCCATTATAACAATTTGGTGGCAGAAATGAGGCTTCATGAAAGTCAAAATTTTTTTAATTATCATCGAATGTCGGTGGATTTATTCGATGAATTGTTGAGTAAAATTCGTAGCAGGATTGAAAGATTGTACCTAACTCGAGAGCCTATATCGCCAGGAGCAAGACTTTCTTTAACCTTGAGGTAAAGATGCGAGCTAATAAAAAATAGAAAAATTTTAAAATTCTAACCATATTTTTAGATACCTAGCAAGCGGCGATATGATGAAATCACTTGCGTATGATTACCGAGTGTCAGAAGCATCTGCAAGCTGCATTATTGCCGAAACTTGTGACACAATATGGCACTCACTTTTTCGTTCATCATTTGAAGCGTTAACCCAAAACAAATGGAAATTAGTGGAAAGTGGATTTCGAAATAAGTGGAATTTCCCAAATTGCATCGGAGCTCTTGACGGGAAACATTGCACAGTTCAGGTAATTTTTTTTATTGCGTTGTTCTACTTAAGCTAATCTTGTTTTCATTTTAGGCATTTCATAATAGTGGAAGCAGTTGTTTCAACTACAAAAATTCACACAGCGTTATTCTAATGGCAATATGTGATGCGGATTATAACTTTTTAGTTGTAGACATCGGAGCATCTGGGAGATTTAGCGATAGCGGTATATTTAAAAATACTGCTTTTGGGAAAGAGTTAATCGAAGGTAGTCCATTTTTGAATATCCCTGCTGATCAGTGCTTACCTAATAGCAACATTAGTGCTCCTTATGTGATAATCGCAGACGAGGCTTTCCCATTGGTAAGGAATATAATGAGGCCATTTCCGGGAAGAAATTCTTCTACTGGGTTACCCGTACCGGAGTCAGTTTACAACTATCGTTTATCGAGAGCAAGGAGGGTCATCGAAAATTCATTTGGTATTTTATCCGCTAAATGGCGAATTTTTCGAAGGCCCATACACGCAAAGCGGGAAAACGTGCTAAAATTTATCAAGGCTACAGTTACTTTGCACAATTGGATTAAAAAAAAGAATGCTTTTTATTGCCCAGCTGGTTATACAGACGTTGAACGTGAGAATGGAGAAGTTGTTGAAGGACGATGGCGTCGAGAAACGAGAGAAGACAGCAATGGAGCTCTGCAACGTATTGGTCGAACAGGTTCCAACAACTCTTCGACAAATGCTATAAACATTCGAAATAATTTCAAAAATTATTTTAACGAAATAGATATTCTTCCTTGGCAGAATAACAGAGTTTATAACTCTTAAACAAAAACTTTATTATATTTTAAAAGTTCACTTTTATTATAAAAATATAAAAAATCTTGAATAAAATTATATACATAAAAAATAATTAACATTATTTTATTTTAAAAATTCAATATAATTTTATATAATAATTAATTAATAATAAATTAATAATAATTATTTTCTTACTCTCTAAGATAAACATTTTTAATTTTTAAATTTTGCCGTGGCCATTATTTTAGTTATTTCTAACCTAATGCGCCACTGCTCTTCTGGTTCCATATTCTTCATATCCTTTGCCAATGACATACAATAATAGTCGGTTGAGTCGTGTTCCTCAACTGGTTTTTTTAAGATGTTTATCAATTCAGCAATTTCAGCTGTTTTGTCTGAAGAGAGATTTTTGTCTTTATAAATTCATTGATAAAATGTAATTCATAAACTAATATATATTAAAATAAACTTACTTTTTTCTAAACGAGGTTTTTTTGGTGTTGATGCAATTAATTCTACAGTTTTTGTCGATGTACCAACAATTTCTGAAGTTGATTCGCAGCTCCGATTAATTCTATTTTCATATTCTAGTTGAAAATCGTCGTCTAGTGTATCCGGATCGGTTTCGGCAAAAAACTCTCTTAATGATATGCCGGAACTAGTGGTCTCTTCATCAGTGTCTGATGTTATAGGGATGAAACTGCTAGAAGTAAACATAACCATTTTTCATTATTATTAAATAAATTAAATGCTGAAACGGTGTATATTTACGTACCTTGGATTATCGTTGACAAATGGTTGAAGAAATCCCATTAATTTTATTAAATAAGAATATTTATTTGGTTTAGTTGCGCTGCTCCCGCTTTTTATTTTTTTATTTAATTCGGTATATCTTTCCCTCAACCTTTTCCAGGTTTTTTGGCATAAATCAACTAAAAATTAAAAAAAAAATTTAATTATTTTAATATACATATGTAAAAATATATAAACCAACCTGGAATTTGAACTTCCAAGCTCACTTCATTCCATAATTTGGTCCGATAACCATTATTTTTGTATAATTTTTTCGTTATGTCATACAATATAGGCCTTTTCTCAACAGCTCTTATTAGTTTTTCATTGGCCATATTATCCATTTTAAAATAGTTGATTTGATTAAATTAATTTAATATTTTTAAAATCTATCCGTCCGACAGGAATATATTTGAATGTTGTTTATTATGATATATTATTTAAATGTTGTATGTTAAAATTGATGAAATTACTGCCACTCACTGGAAGAAATTACGTTTAATCAAATTACAGCAACTGGAATCAAAAATAATTATTTAGAATTAAATTAGGTTACTATATATTAATTCACAAAATTATTACTTACTCAAGAATATTATTTATTTCCACAATTTAATTCAAATTAAATTGTTGATACACAATTTAGAATACAATATTACGTACAACAAAAACTAAAACCAAAACAAATACATAGTTAATTAGTGTGCGTGGCGTGGCGGCACCCGTCACAAATGTAAATTGTTATCAAAAAAGCGTCACGGTATTTCCACCCGTCACACGTCACACGTCGCACATGTAAATCAAGCTTGAACTAATTGTGGCGATGAACAAATCTATAAATGATCGAGCCGCCACAAATTCTATAAATTGTATAAATTATTGAAATTTTATAGATTCAATGGGTTTTACGAATGTTCAAATCTGTCAGTTCTATAAATTCTACAAATTTAAATTTGACTTACTTTAAAAATTCCATAATTTCTATAAATTCAATAAATTCGATAAATTCTACAAATTTTAGTATTTCTAAAAATTTTTTAAATTTTTATAAATTTTGTAAATTCAATACATTCTTTGAATTCAATAAATGGAATAAATTCTGTAAATCCTATAAATTCTATTATTTCGATGAATTCTACAAAGCCTAAAAGTTCAGTGGGTTAGGTTAGGTTAGTTGAAGCTGCACAGAATTTATCAATTTAATCCTTACTGGAACCACTTAGGTAACATAGAATATCTCGCACTTTGCTGTTTTCGAGATTCGACATATGTAGGTTGTCCATCATGAACTTACCTAAGTATTTATGTCTAAACGAACCAAGGTCCCTTCCTCCTCTCGTTCTTAATTCACGAGAGTTTAATGTTTTGGTACGCCCCTAGTCTAGTCTTGGCCAGACTTGAATTGCTTCACTACAAGTGAGAGTGTCAGTCCACCTATCCAGCTTAAGCGCTGTGATAGGACCCTCAGACTTGCTCTTTCCGGTTGCAGCTGGTGGTACTAGAAATTTTATAAATTATTCATTAAATTTTAATGAATTTTTTAATTACAATAAATTTTGTAGATTCTATAATTTCTATAAATTGTTTTAATTTACCGAGTTCTATAAATTCTACTATGTAACTTAAATTGTTTTTCAATTTGTTTTTTTTTTTCTAAAATTCCTCAATTTTTATAAATACTATAAATTTTATAAATTCTTTGAATTATCAAAAATTTATAAAATCGATGATTTCAATAAATTTCTATAAATTAAACTCTGTAAATTTCATAGTTTCAATAAATTTTAAAATAATTCCTGAATTTTCGAATTTGAATGTTCTCGGTTTCGGAATTCCAAAAATATTTTTTTTTATATAATGTCTGAGTAAAAATTAAAAATCATACTTTTACAAAAAACATCAAATTTCTTTTATTTTGTTTAAAATATTAGATATTTTTATAATTAATGATTAAAATCAAGTGTTTCCTGTATTTCTCGTTAAACCTGTCACATCGAGGCTTCTGTCGTTTAGGCTAGAAATTTTGGTGGTAATATTACCTCATTCCCGCTACTAAATACCCTTTTATAGCCTCGAAGGGCATTTCCATCTTCCCAAAATTACCCTCCTTTGACGATGCTAAAACGAGCAAAATTGTCATTCCATTAATTTTTAACGTTTTGCTGTTACAAAATGAATTAAAAAGACTAACGATAATTTTCTAAGCGTTAAATCCGTAACACGATTTTGAGGAATTTTGACCATTTTGTATCGTCACCAGCGGTATATTTATTTTTCCATTTTTTGAAGAACTGATCAAATCATGCATTTTTTAAATTGAAACAGCTTTCCCGCAATGAGCATTCTGGGCCAAGGGACGAGGAGTTTCTGTATTTGTTTGTTTGAGTTCGAAACCAGATATATGTATGTGTAAAGTTATTATGTACTAAGCAATTTTTTTCAGTTTAAAAATTAACACAACACGTATTTGACAGTGTATTTTAGAGATCGAAATACACAAGGTAATTTTCAGGGACAAGAGACGCAAAAAAGAATCCTGAACTTTTTCACCACCCTAATAAATATTCACTTTGGTGAGGTGAAAATCAGTTTTTTCCAGTCGATTAACCTGAAGGAGCAGGTGTCATTGGAAAGGGCTTGATCTAGAGATTCTCGAAGAATTTAAATACGTCCTCCATCCATACATATAAAAATTCACCACGCAACATCAAATATTTTACACAAATATTACCGTGCTTTATATCATTGTAAATATCTTGAAGCCTTCAACATTTTCTTATAAATTCATCGGTAAGGCGCTGTTGGTATAGATATATGTATGTGTTTTCAGTGAAAATTCATTATTAGTCATATATTACCTTGTAGCATGTCATTGTGAAGGTCTTGAAGAATCCAACATTTTAGTTACAAAGATCTAAATATACATATACATACAGACGAAAGAAAATCCCTAATTTTTTCTTCACATCTATAAAATGACGACGGTGAGGTGAAATATGAAGTTCTTGAAGAATGCAACAATTTTAACCGCTAAGTTATTTTAGTTATCAAATTCATCATTATAGCGTTGGTAGGGCGCCCCCCGCAAAATTGTTTTTGGGCCTTAAAAATGCTTCTTATACCTATAAACAAATAAAGCTTTTAGTTAAAACTTATTTCATCCTATTTTTCACTCTCGTATTAATTAAAAGTATCTGATTTCAAAAGTAGACGAAATAGAACTTGATTCATTTCAATGGTCTTAAATAAAACGAAACATCTTGCAACTCAATGGTATGACGATTTCTAAATATGTATATCGATAAAGCATCATAAATTTCGAATATAAATCGTATCTTAAATATTTTTGAAAGTTCTCAAATAAAGAATTATCCGTAAGTATGTAATACCAAAGGAAATCGGAGAAATATCGAAATTTTGACATAATCTCGAAAGATCTATTAAATATCAGCATTTAGTTTTATATGTGTAACTCTGCAAGTTCTCAAAACTAAGCGCAGAACATTGCCTTACAAAATTTGCATAAATTTGAAAATCTTTAAAAATCTCGAATAATCCTAGAAATATCGAGAGACTTTAGAAATCTATAATAAACCGCTTGACAATCTCGATTTCCACAGAAAATATTGAATGATCTCTATTGATTGATCTCGAACAATTTGTTCGAGAAACTTGTCTACTACTACTACTAAGCAAAACGCTGATAAGCAAGTTAAGGCTAAATAAAACGATATGGAACCCTCAAATAATATCGGATAATTTCTTACATATCGAGTAGGCTCTAAAATTCTAAAATCTCAAAAATACTCGAATAATCTCGAAAATCTCGAATAACCTGAATTAAGTCTCAAACATCACCATCTCATTTCCATGCTAAATTCCAATAAAATCGAGAAATTTTAAAAAGTGATCAAAAGATGAAATCCGAGACAAGCAGATATGAAATCGGGAAGCGAGGAGAATTTCCAAAATCAGGGAAACCCTGCCAAAAACAACCAAATAAAAACACAATCACTAGTTACAAAGTTAAGTTGGCATCTGGATTTTCCTTGTATTTAAAATATTTACGGTAAATAAGAAACTATAAGCCGAACGAACGCTAATTGATTATAGAGACTGGTTTCGCTCAAGTATCCGTTGATTTTCTTTCTAACGAAAAAGGCGGGCTCCAACTGAGAGAAACAAGAAATTGTTTTCAGTTGTTCTTGACTTTTATGAACATCAAAATGATACTTCGCCAGCTGCTTAGCAACAAAGCAGATTAGCATTAGCTCTTATATATTTATATATTTGAAATAAATCAATCCAGCAAATACTAAAACTCGTTTGATGTCAAAAGCTTTGATTACAAACGCGTTTAGAAAATTTTTTTCTAAATTTAAATATTTGTCAGAACCTAACGGCATTTTTATTTCTATGGAGGCAGATTTTGTGTAGTTACTGAGAACGAATTGTTGGGCCTGTCTTAAGAAAATATTTACTAGCAACAAGAACCATTTCTTCTTCCTCTGAAAATTAGACCACCGCTTTTCTTGAAAATTTCCTAGAAATGTATACCGTTCTGCAAATTTGGAAAGGTGGTTTACTTTTAAGCTTAATCTATCTAATCTTGACTTAATCTATCTAATCTGAATTATTAAAGGAAATCTCATCGGGCCCAACAACGGTGGCTCCCCCTCGGCCGCGGGTGCTGCGGGAACCTTGCTACGCCACTGGTCAAAATTCTAAATTTGTTTTACCACTCCTATAAACATTCAAATCATGAGGTGAAAAGAAAACTTTCAGTCTAATGTAATCGTGTAAGCATATCATAGTTAAGGTTTTGAAAAACGCAATAATTTTAGTTCTGTCACTGTGTTTATGAAATTCACAGTTATGGCGTTGCTAGAAGTTACATCTGTTTGTCACTTGCAGATGTCACACAGACTTGGAAGTGGTTTACTGTTGTAAACATCTTGATCGAGCGAAGTAAAAAAGTTTGAAACTCATCACAATTCGTCGTATAAATATTCACCATGAGGTACAAAATAATTTTCCCAGTTGAATATAACCGTGCAGTATATTGTTTTAAAGCCCTTGACAAATGCAACAATTTTGTTGGTTCCATACTTTAGTTATCTAATTCGACGATAAATTGCCTGTGGTAAATATACCGTTTTAATCACCTTTTGAAGCCGACTTTCAAATTGTATCGGTCTCTCTTTCATTTGATCTGAGGTCGGAAAAAAATCGTAAAAACATATTTTACCACTCTCCAACAAAAATTCACCTTTATGGGGTGAAAATCAAAATATTCAG
Source organism: Tipula helvola (assembly GCA_963556165.1). Taxonomy (NCBI): domain Eukaryota; kingdom Metazoa; phylum Arthropoda; class Insecta; order Diptera; family Tipulidae; genus Tipula; species Tipula helvola. The sequence continues at coordinate 305,512,544 of OY744481.1, forward strand.
TCGAATATAATCGAGTAGCATGTCGTTGTAAAGTCTTGTAAAATGCAATTTTTTTAAATTCTGGCACTTTAGCTATAAAATTCAAAGTATAGGACGCTGCTGACTGTTATCAATTTTACTGTTTGCTCAGATCTCTTAGATACTTAGAATGAGTGCCATTAGAAAGCTTCTGGTTTAAGAGCCCCTGGTTAATCAAAATACTATTCTCCTTAAATATAAAAAAAGTTGTAGTTAAAACTACATTTGCTATAGCGGTGAAAGTTTTAAATGGTTGTTTTGATTTTATTTATTATAATATTGAATAATACGTATTGACAAAATAGCCACAGATGTCATGGAAAATAACACCACCGCTCTTTTACACATTTACGCCTTCTGCACCGTAACAACGGCCTCGGACGAGTTTGGTTTAGTATTTGGAATGTTTTCTCCTCTTATGCTCGCCTCCATTTCTACACTATCCTCAATCTATGATACGAATTTGTACGTCTAATTGTTTTATAAGTTTAGGATTCACTTTAGCTTTTTTCACTTTTAACTATTAGGAGATCTCTGCGCGCTCAACCGACACCTTAAATATCCATATTGGTTTTGAATTTGTTTAATTATGCACTAAAGTGGCCGGTGGGCGTGAAGACCAGTCAAGTTTAGTACGGATTGTATCGGTTAGGCAGTACCGTTGCCTACAGCTGCAAGATGACTTTTCGTTGCGTTAACAAATCAACTAAACTAACATAATTTGTACACCCTCTTTTGAGCACTATCTGCCTTTTGTACTCCATAGCAATGAGTGTGGACCGGTTTGATTATTCTTCGAATCTTCTTTTGCAATCTATCAGCTTTTCATTTTCAAAGTATTTTAATAGTTCACAAATTTTAACGTCTAATTTTTAAAAGATGGGAGTCTAATTTATACGAAACACAGTTGTCTATGTTTTTGGTAGATCACCATGCCTTCGTTTGATCTACACCTCAAAAACCCTTATTGGTTGGTATCTCATATAAAATTGCAGATAAACTGGGTACTGAATTGTTTTTTTCGATGTATGTTTTATCCCACCAGCCTAACCGGCCTTGAGGATACTACCTGTATTATGCGGATATCTAAAGTAATTGAACTCAGTTATCTACCCGGTGGTGTACGTCAAGTCTCGCGTTACGGTTGGTTACCTGTTCAAAAATTACAAGCCGATCTATCACTTTTTTGTATATGGTATTCTCTTGAACTCTCTCTGCCATATTTTGTACTCGGAAGCAGTGGTCTTGAACTTACTTGTTTCGGCTTAGGATGCCCTTATGTGCTTTTTCTCATTTTTGCACTCTTTAAAAATTTGATTTTCGAAACAACTTTAAAGTTGAAGAAAATTGCATGTTTTTTTAATCTTGCCCAATGACTAAGGGTGAGGTCATTTATGTTTTACCTTTATTCATTAGACGTCCAAGTTGGTTGAGATGTCACCTAGCCTCCGAAACTCTGTTTCGAGGTGCATTTTGTCTTATTCATCTAGCCAGCCTTGACGGTCTCAACGGTTTCGCTCATTTTCGCTAGTTCGACTTCTTTGCCTACAATTTGGTATACCATATTTTGCATTTCGCTACTTTAATTTTTATTTAATTATATCTTGTCTATAGAAGCACGCTCGAACTCCACATACTATATATATGTATTCAAATAAATCTTTGGGAAGCTGAGCGTAAACTCGCCCATTAGTTTTTTGGATAATACCCTTATCAATCTCAACCAAAAGCTTGCGATAGATTTTACGTATAATTTTCTTGGACTATAGTTTATTCCCAATTTTTTAGAAGATTCGATTTTTTTTAGAATATCACGATTATCCTATAACTCTAACATTATTCGAGGCTATTCGAGTTTCTCGGTTATATTCGAAATTTGCAAAAAATTATCCATCGAGATTTTCGATACTTTCCGAGTTTAGCTTGAAGTTGATTAAGTATTGTTACACTCAGTGTGAAACCTTAGAAATATTTTCCAAATTCAAGATTTTTGTATTTATCTAGATGTCCAAATATGAATTGTGATTAACTTAATTGCATCGAAGTTATACGAAATTATCGTCATTGTGATTTTTTCGAGATTATCCAAGGTTTTGCGCAGACATCATGCTGTTCTCCAGATTATTCGAAACTCTTATTGGTTTCTTGATTTTGCAAGATTATGATAGATTTTTTGCGAAAATTGAGATTATTTTAGAATTCTAAGATTAAACAGGCTTTTAGAGGTTACTCGTGTTTCTCGATATTCCTCGGACTTTGCCAGTGGTTTTCCATCTTTTTACAGAATTGGTGATTTACGGCACATTTTATTCTTAAGCTTTCCATGAAATGGGTATACCTGTGAGACTTTACACACACATACAATTAACATAAGTTTGTATTGAGTTATACAGAAAATATTTTTCTAGAATTGACATTTTGCTGCTTGGTTTCGAAATTGCTCGATACTTTCGAGCTTTTCTTTTTTTATTGTTGATAATTATTCGAGATTCGGTACAATTCGATAATTTTAAAAATCAAAGATACAGTTAAGATAAATTTATGTTGAGTTAAACAAGAGATATTTTTCTAGAATTTTTGAGATTATCCGAGAAACTCGAAGCAATTTTGAAATAACGCATATTGCGAATTTGAATGACATTTGGCTGCTTGTTTTCCAGATTGCTTGATACATTCGAGATTATTGTTGACGATTATTCCAGATTAGGTATAATTGGATAATTTTAAAAATCAGAGATACAGTTGAGATACTCGTACATTTAGGTTGAGACAGAGAAGAAATTTTTCTAGAATTTATCAGATTTTAAAAGATACTCGAAGCAATTTTGGTTTAAACCGTATTGCGAATTTTAACAACATTTGCCTGCTTGGTTTCGAAATTGATATACTATACTTTCCAGATTAAGTGTAATTCGATAATTTTCAAATTCAAAGGTACAGTTAAAATAAATTTATATTGAGTTACACCGAAGATTCTAGAATTTTTGAGATTTTCCGAGATACTCGAAACAATTTTGGATTAATCCATATTGTGAATTTAAACGGCATTTGGCCGCTTGGTTTTTTTTTTGTTCCACTTCACAAGCTTGCTCGATACTTTCGAGATTATTATTCTAAGTAACTTGATAGTTTATTATTAGTTTTGACTTGTTTAGCTCTCTTTAAATTTAGTTAATGTGCCAGACTTTTAAAATTACATGTTAATGAAGTTGAAGTGTCAAGTTGGTCGATTCTAGTTTTCTAAAAAAAGTCATAAACCAGCAAATAAAAGTTATTTTGAAACAAAAATTTAAAAAAAAAATGTTTTTGGACTCTTGGATACAAAAGCGCAAATATCGAAGTTGGTCAAAGAGAGACAGTCAACTTAATTCCCCCATATCGATATCTGAAAGCATATACGTGATATGTCCATTTTTACAATTTGTGGTAAATACAAAATTAAGCTTTCAGAAAGATATTCTTTATCATTTATGGTTCTGAATTCTGATATAATGTTACTGTAGTCTTTAAGAATACAATTTCTAGGGACATTGTGTGAAAATTCCAAATATTTTCGAATTTAGAGACCAACTAACCAAAAATTGGCCAACGAAAGAAAATCGTAAAATTTAGTCGTGACTTTATTAAGGAATATTTTCTTTTTCCAATAGAAATAATTTTAATAGATATAGCTATAGTGTAGTTGTATAGCGACTTTTTAAAGGAATTTACCACTAACTTCTTCTTCTAAATAAATACCTACGTGCAAAACATTTTTAAATCATTTAAAATCTCTTTTCTTTCAAGATACCTGTACGCACGAAGAAATACAAATTTATATCACAGACATAAAAACATTTTAAAAATTTCGAAACCATTAAGGTGTCGAAATTATGTCTTTTCGAAATTTTGTCCCACTCCAAATTTTTTGTTCACTCAGAATTTGTTCTTTCTAGAAAACGATCCCAACCTAGAATTCTAGAATTTTGGTGGTTATTATAGAATGTTACAAGAAAAGAAAGACGTGAGAACAATTAATTACCGGTATAGGAAAATAAACAAACATACATTATATTGTATTAGACAATCTCGATAGAGAAATCGTAGCTATAAGTTATAATCATAAGTTTAGCTAAACTTAAAAAAAAATTAATTAATAATATTAAATTATATAAGAAACTAAATTTCATTTTCTTTTCAGGTATGCGAATTCTTGTGATGCTATTACTGGACACATTGCCAATGCTCGGCAATGTCCTTCTATTATGTTTTTTCGTATTTTTTATTTTTGGTATCATTGGCGTACAACTATGGGAAGGAATACTGCGACAACGTTGTGCATTAGAACTTCCACCATCCGTTCATAATCCAGGGTAAGGTAGAAACTTTATTACTTATACATATATATAGAACGATTATAGCAATTCTACAAAATCTATTTACTAATAATTTTTGTATTATTTATTGATATATTATTTTAGTTATGGTTTTTTTATTTTTATTTATGATTTTAAATTTTAAGAAATGTTTTAAGTTCGTGCGTATGTGAATGAATAATACATTTTAATTCCTATATATTCAACATCATACCAAAGCGTATAATATGGTGTATGAACTTTTTTAAACTCTAAGTACATATCGACGTTAAGTATTTTTTATTCTCAGAAAAATAAAACACCGAAACCGTTTTTATTTTTTTTTTTTTGCTTTTTTATAATAAAGATTTTTGTTTTGTGCCAACGGCCAACCGCAACTTATAAAAGTTTGGTTTCTTTAATTTTTTATGAGTCTTCTTGTAAATTAAATTAGTTTCAAATCGTAATGGAGTAAAAAAGTTTCATTGTCTAGAAAAAGCAAACCAAAAATATCAAATAACTTGAGCTTTGTCTTTCTTAATAGTGTGGTATTGTCCAGTCGGTTTGGCCTATGTAAAGTCATTTTATTTGGACAATAAAATATCCCTGAAGAGTAGGTTATAGGATATAGTAGAGGATTCTGGTTTTGTATTAGGTTGAACTTTAAAAAATTAATTAAGTTAAAATTAAAATTAAGTTGTAACATAAATAAACAAAGAAATATAAATCCCTTTTTAATTAGATAAATACTCCCAGGTTTACAATTTAAAAAACAAACTTTTAAATAAAAAATTTTAATATTTTTTTGAATAAATTATTGTTTGTCAAATGCGATTTTCTTTTTGTACACATTTTGCTTTCTTAGAATTTTCGACCTCTGGAATCTATAGCGTTTCGAAAAGTGCATTGCAATTAGAGTTCATTGCTGTTTTTACTCAAAATTAGATGGTAATTTAATCCAATTACAACTAATTTACTTTATGAAAAATTAACTTATTAATTAATTAAGGTAAAGCTTTACAAAATTTTGTTTTTTGCCTTCCATTGTCTAATTTGCTATTAAGCAGCCCTCTTTGAATACATCATTGATTTTTATTTATTTTTAATATTCTAATATTCATGATTTCCCAAACACAACAAAAAATAAAAACGAAACAAAACAACACAAAGATAAGAAAATTAAAAGTTAATAACAAAATAATCCCAGTTTTTCTCATTTCACAAACGAAAAATTAATTTTTGTATTACAATTTTTGCATTCCGATAGTAAATAAGCGTTATATTTGAAGATATTTTAGAATGAATATCTGTGTGCTTAGAAGATCTTTTTTAGCTCACTTGAGAGTATCTGTAGGTACCGTAAAAGGATGATGAGAAAACAATTTAGTCGTGTACATCTTTAAAAATAAAATAAAAATTCTGCGGAATCCTAAGATCTTTTTTTTTTTTTTCATCATGTGAATGTAATGAAACATGATTTTTGGTTAAGCTTTTACCAGAATATTATAACTGGATATTATTCTTAAATAACATAAGATTATCATTTTTATTTGTGGTGGGTTTGAAAATATATTAAAGAGATTTTGTTTAATAGGTTGGGTGAGACGTTTGGAAAGATAATTATGTGTACAAGTATGTACATACTTAGGCAATCACTGTTTTAAAATTTGTTTAATGTGAAATTTTTAAATCTTGGAAATGCTTAATTAAAATAGAGATTCTGTTTTATACATAATAGACAAGCAGGATAGATGATTTAAGAAGGGCAAAGAAATTACATTTTAAGCTACGTACCGAAAATAGATTTTATTATGATATACATATCATGCATACTTATGTATGTTTTGTAGTTTATAAATTATTTATAGTACTTTTAGGGTTTAGTAACCGGTACCGGATATACTCATTTTATTATTACGACGTTATTAATTAAGACATTAATATCTTGGAGATTTTTTTCCACAAAGTATAAATTACATTAACGAATCCCCCAAATTCTGTTCTTGACGTTTCTAAATTACTTTATAAGTTGTTGTAATGATTTGTTTATAAATGAATCCTAATTATTTCGGTAGCTTTACAAATTTTTTACACAAAAATTTTTTAAACTCGTTAAACACCAAACTCAGTAAATAATTTTTTATTAGCATATTTTCTAGACAAAAATTTCTTTAATAAATGATTAATACTAATCTATTCTTTAAATAAATGTTCACACAGAAAATAGGAATAACATTAAGAAGTGTCAAAATTTACTTAGATACATGTACAGGGAACAGCTGTTTAAATGGCAACCTAAATTTTATTTTATAAAACGGCAGGTTGTAAGACGCCATTTTTAAACGTAGAACAAAGTACCCAAAAGCTTTATAGTAAGGGGGTTCATTTTGCTTAATCAGCAGTGTTATACCACAAACAGGCTGCGGTTTAACAAAACCAATTTAGTTAAACTGGTTTTAGTACTCTAAACAAAACAACGCATTACCGAAAATTGAGATTGGCATATACCGCGACTAAACTAGAAAAAATCACTAAATACTCTATTAAATAATACTCAGTGTGCAACGAGACGCTTTGCCGTATTATGAGTGCAGTAAGCCATGAGAATTTTTCAGTTAACAATTTTTTTCGTGTCAAAAACATCGTAGCATGCCATGTTTGAAATAGGCGGGTATTACATTATCACATTTATATAATTATACTAGGGGGTATAGCCCGCCCTAGGACGGATACAATTTATATAATATTGATATCATATCGATTTGACCATTTGATATTTGAGTAGCCGTTACTATTTAGCCAAGTAGGAGTAGCTCGAGATTAAATGCTTTTAAGGATTATTGTACCTTAAATATACCTTAAGCCAAAGAGTAAGGGTTTTTATGGATGATTTTTCATGTGATCGGGCATCACACAAAAAACCTTACAGAACGTCAAATAGCGGGAGCTGTGCTTTTCTTCAAAAACCAAAATTCGTGGTGGGCTGTGTCGTCTACACGGCCGTAGGTGATTTGCATAATAACGTTTATAAGGTGTTGAGATTAATTGTTTTAATTTAAAATAAATTATCTGCCACAGTTTTTTTATGCACAAATTAGCACCAGAATAACTTCGATCAAATGAGGCATTCTCTCGCTATATTGCAGTCAAGTTCTGTAAATCGCTATTTTATAGATTTAATTAAAATTAATGTGGAGATTAATTATTTTAATTTAAAATAAATTATTATTATTTATTTATTTCTTTTTTAATTGGAGTGAAAATAGAAGAATTCTTTTTCGAAAATCGACAGTTTCGAATTCTTCTAAAGACACATTAAAATTACAAAAAAACAAAATGTTTAACATTATTATACTGATCGGCTATCAAATACAATAAAAGATATTTTACAAAATTTCATAAATAACGCTAATTATGTAATAACACGAAATAGATTTGTGACGCCAGGAGTTTCAAAGAGCACATCTTTCACACTGGACAAAAACGACTTAGAATGAATTAGCCTTCTAATCCTATCTGGTAATCTATTAAAGATGGTAGGTGATGCAATAAGAATGTAGCGGCGGAAATGATCAATATTATACCTGGGAATACTATACAAAACTTGACGGTTAGCACGGAAGTTGTATCGAGCATCAACTCTTATTATATGCTGCCCACTACGCTTGAAAAATATTTTTAAGACCTTATAAACGTACAAATGTTGCAAAGGTAGGATTTTAGTTGACTTGAATAAAGGCCAAGATGAGTCTGTTCTTTTCTTCCTCAACATGACTCGCAAAATCATTTTCTGTTGTATATACAATGGTTTTAAAGTAGTTGGATAACAACTACCCCAACAGCATAAAGCGTATTCCATTTTAGCCATTACCAATGCATGATACGTCATTTTCAAAACAGAGATATAAAATGTAAAATAATGTTTTAAATTAGTGACGTGGGTTTTCCAATTGAGCTTAGTATCCACATGCACTCCAAGATACTTAAATGAGTCGACTAATTCGATATTCAAACAATCAATATGACAATTGGTAGGAGTACATTTAGAAGCGCTATGATACGTAACATGGTAATCATTAGGTACAGTTATAACTCCAGAAATTTTAAACAACATAAACATGGTTTTATCACTCAGAATTAGACTATGCTTGTCAAACCATTTATGCAGAACTTTCAAAGCTAAATCATCAGCAAACCCAGTACTGGTGCCATTTAACCCAAGTTTAAAAATAGAATTGGTATAAATTAGGAGCAATAAGGGACCCAACACTGAGCCTTGCGGAACCCCCCCACTCACGGATCTAGGATCACTCAAAATGTCACCTACTCTAACTCTCACTTTTCTATTCTCCAAATAGGATGCAAACCAGCTGTTTACTGTATGTACCTCTAAAACCAATGTCCGACAGAATAGACAACAAAATTTTATGATCAACCATATCAAATGCCTTAGAGGCATCAACAAACAAACCAGCACAAACATTACCACAGTTCAGCCCATTATGTATAGTATCCAGAAATTCCAATAAAGCTGACTCAGTACGTTAAAGTGATTTAAAAAAATACTCACTCTGTTTTTAACTGCTTTCTCCAGAACTTTCAAAATGACCGGCTGGAGTGAAATTGGCCTATAGTTTCCTTTAATAGTTCGATCGCCTTTTTTAAAAATAGGAAAAATGGTTGCCGATTTAAGTCTAGTAGGTACAAGTCCCTGATTGAAAGACAGATTGAATATATGAGTCAGGACTGGGCTGACGAATTTAGAGATAGATTTCAAAATATGGCTACTGCGTCCTTCGCTATCAAGCGAATGTTTCGAATCTAGCGACTCAATAATAGATATTATTTCGTTGTTAGACACTGGAGTCATAAAAAAAGTTTTCGAACAATAATCAGAAGGTAGATTGGGATTGTCTGCTAAGTTAGTTGGCAAAAATTTATCTCGTACGTCACTGGAAATACTTGTAAAATAACAGTTAAGTTCATTTGCAATATCTATGTCACTTGTAAGAAGTCTACCGTTGTCTGATAAAATATTTTTGATCGTAGATATTTTTGGCCTTTTAGTCAAATTTCATTTACTAAGGCTGTTAGTGAATTAGTTAAAAACTAGTCAGGCCGTGAGTGAATTAGTTAAAAACCAGTTAAAAATTAAAATTTTGACATAAAAGTTAAAATTAAAAAATTTACCCACCACAAAAAATAAATAAAAAATGCATCATGGTAGGCACCGTATATAAAATTTGACAAGCGAGTTAAAAACACATAACCTCATTTTTTTAATATTGGTTCAATTAATACATAAGCACGACGTGCTTCTTTCTGTTTCTTCTTAAAATAGCTTCATTTGATAAATTACGCTTTTTATAAAGTAATAAAATAGATAACACACTAGGAAAATGATTGCTATAAATGCGCTTCATGTTGTTGTTCAGTTGTCAAAATTTTAATTTTTAACTAATTCACACAGCAATATTAAATTTGGTAGATACAAATATTTCACCACGATAATTTGATTTTCACCAAATTTTTAACCAAATATTTTTAACATATTCACTCACGGCCTTAAAAATGAAAATTTTGACAAATGAAATTAAAAATTTTTTTTATTCACCACAAAAAAAATTTAACGCAGTCGACACCGTCTTTAAATTTTGATAAGCAATGTTAAAAAAAACTTCATTCAAGCCGCATACTACAAAAAAAATTCAGTAACTTTTTTGGTAATTTCGCAACCGAAGAACTTGACGGACATAAACTTTTCTCAACTTTTTGGTAATTTTTTTCCCCTCCATACCAACTTAAAAAAAACATAATTTTTTGTCCGTCAAGTTCTTCTGTTGCGAAATTACCATAAAAGTTACTGAATTTTTTTTGTAGTATGCGGCTTCAATAACATTCAGTATTGAACGTTGTTCAATAAACGATGGCTATTTACTACGGTTTGACACTGGATGGAGTAAAAGCTTTTATACCATAATTTAAATATTCATCGTGCTTATTGACTGGGCATTTAATTTTTATATGACATCCGTCAATAGCACCGATAACATTAGCAAAGATTCCAGTTTTTGCCCTTATACAAAATCTAACCCCGATTTCTTCTCGTTCTTCAATAGCTGGTGATTTATATAATAATATTCCGCATATGATATGTATGTAAAATAGTCCAACATTTTATTTATGATGAATTTTACTGTAAAACTGTATGGGAAAAAAGTATAGGCATAGTTATAATTTTATTACGAATAAAACACTAATGATTAAATGTGATGCATTTTTAATGAATTTCAACTGTCAAAATTTTAACGAATTCACACAGCAAATTCTATTTTTGTTGTTAAAAATATTTCACCACGATAATTTGATTTTCACCAAATTTTTAACTAAATATTTTTAACATATTCACTCACGGCCTAAGTGCCAATTTTTTTTAGCATCGCCACTGTTACCTAAGAAACGATTAACATAATATGTTTCTTTTTCTCTTTTTATGTCCAGATTAATTTGATTACATGTAGTCTCGTAGATTCCATACGGAGAAAACAAATTACTAATTTATTTCCTATATATTTATAGGAATTTAATTATAGCATCCCGTACTATATTTTTCGTAAAACATACTATGTACTACATAGCTGACTTTCTACTCTGCATAGCATGAAATGCAATATTGGAATCGCTACTATAATAAGAGCTAATTTATTATGCCATATAGGAATATTTCCTATATGCATTTCTAAAAATCCAATGTATTATAGGAATAATTCCTATAAGATACAATTTCCTTTGTTTTATATGATTCTCTTTATTTTGAACGTAAAATTTAAATGAAAATCATTAAAAATAAATTGAATCCTCTCCTCGAGAAAGAGTGTGTGTGTCTAAAATAGGGACCACTACTATAAAAAGCAATATTTACCACAAAATATAGCTGTTTAATTGCATTATTATTCTCTGAAATATATTCATGTTATTTTCATTTCATGAATATAATTCGCTAAGTCAGTACGTTCTGCTTGATACTTAAGGTATCAAGCGAAAATTGTATTTTTATAGTTTGGTCGCATGATTCTATAAATCCCAGGTTAGCTCGATTTTTCAAAACACGTGTTCATGACGTCATGCGACATGCAATTCTTTTTTACTTTTCGTTTTTTTATTTGTTGTTGTAATTTATATACGTATTGAGAATTGAGTGACGTCAAAAAAAAAAAGATGGCCATTTGTTTATATATTTCGAGCTAACCTTGGTTTGATTGAATCATGGTTTGGTCGTATGAAACCAAACTACCACATAGAGAAGTCGAGGAGGGTACTCACCAGTGATGATTTTTTCAGTACAATTGTACTTTTTTCAGTACAATCAATTTTCAAAAAGTACATTAGTACACTTAAGTCAAATTCAGTACAATTCAAGCGAAATTCAGTTTTATTACAGAACACTAAAAAACTATCGGATGTTAAGAAAAATGCTATCATCCTATAATTAGGAACTCAATTTTTAATTCATATCTCTAAATATCTAAATGTACAAAATTTCATTTTTCCCGTATCTTTTCTATAAAAACTTTAATAAAAACGAAATGCCGATATCGACTTCACGTTGGTACGCATTCATCTTTAATATAACCGAAAGATTTGATTAAGAATGAGTTTTGTCATCATGTAGCTTTAAAATTCCAAGCCATTCCTTTCAAACAAAATAGAACAGCTCAGTGGGTAAAGCTGGGGTGTTTGGATCGGGAGGTACCGGGTTCGAATCTCGCTACGAACTTGGATGCAAAAGGGATTTTTTAGTCATCTGATTACGGTCGGTTGATGACGATGAAGACAACTAAGACCCCCTGTTGAGAGTGAGGAATCCATGGGCGCCGACCCACCTTTCATGTCAGTACTATAGGCTGACATGGAGCAATGCAATGTACAGGTGGTTTATACAAAACGGGTGCCGTACGTCCTCAAATAGAGTAGGACGGTAAAAGTTAACTGCGAAAGAGAGAGTTGGGGAGTGCCTTGAGCCCAAGAAAGATTACATAGAATAAAAACGAAAAAAAAGAAGTAAAATGGTCCGTTTCCAATGATTGCGATTTTTTATTTATATTTTCCTAATATTGAAAACAGAATTATGTTAAATTGTACTGAACGCAAGAAAACGGATCTAGATCAAAAAACACTACACTGAGATCAATTTATGAAGAGTTCAGCATTTTTTGATCTAGGTTCCGTTTTTATGAGTCAATAGAATATGGCATTAATTTTATTATAATTTTGCAGCAAATAGTAGCTAATTTAAATAAATAAATATAATTTTTATTTCAAAATAAAGTAATATTTTTCTGAAACAAAAAATTCAGTACAATTCAGTACTATTTACTTTAAGTATTTAGTACAATTTTAAATTTCCAAATATCAACACTGGTACTCACTCTCATTTTTGAGAGTCGATACATTTGTATTGACTCTGGGGTAAAGTAAAGGTGGGGGTAATGACTAATGATATTTCTACATTTTCCAGTAAATGAAATGCATATTTTCCTTTACTAAATAGGAAGCGATTATTACTAAAATAGTACATTTTACTATTTTTATGGTACATTTTACTAATTTTATGGTAACAATTTATATTCGCAACTTTTTAAATTAACTATGTGTTATAGTAAAATGCTTTCCTATATTAGGCCACAATCCTGTGGGCTCCTATAAATTATAGAAATGCCTCCTATAATTTTTTTTCCGTGCACGTAGACTTGAATTATTAGGATGTTTTTTCAATTTTATTCTCATTTGGTTTCTTTTTTTAATTCGCCTAGCAAGTGAATATGAAATCCATGGTTGAAGAAGTTTAATGTAGTTATCCGTGAGCGAATGTAACATTGCTCTAAAACGACCGAAATAGTATTTAGAAATTGATCAAGAGCTAAAGACGGATCATTAATGCTTAGGACAAAATTCCAATCTACATTCTCCAAAACCTCATTTAACTGTGCAAAATCGGGTTTCTTCTTATGGCCCATTCTCATGTTATGGGATGGTGGTAAAAGATTAGCAAACTTGAATAAAATCTCGATTAGATGATGATCCGAAATCATGAGATCGACCGCCGAAGATGAAAAACATGAAAGGCCATTTGACCTGAGGCGAGCAAAGAAGTGATCGATACATGTAGATGTCGATGTAGTCACTCTTGTAGGAGTATTGATCAAAGACTCAAGTCCAAAAGAAGACATAAGCATCATATAATCATCACAATGGGATGGAAAATTAAGAATGTCAATATTAATGTCACCAACAATAAACAGATTTCTAATTAGTCACCACTGTTTCTTTATGCAAAAATTGACTTCAGAATTGCTCGGATTGGATGAGGTTCGCGGACTCGCGACGCAGCTTACCACACCGCCCGATGATTTCATTGCAAACATATTATGTTTATCCGTGAGGCATGAAGCCTAAGGACGAATCTAAGGAATCATATATTTTAGTTAAAGGTAATGATTACAGTCGATGAGTAATTGCCCACGACCAAGGGCAAACTTTCGGGTCAATTTGGTGAATATGCGGTGTAAGACGTGATCACGTCAAAAAAATATAAATTGGAAAAACAAAACTGAAACACCGCGAGCACTGTCGAACCCCAAAACCTCAGCCGCTCTAGTTAAATACGTTATGTACTACTAGGCCACGATCCAACATAAGAAAATGTATTTAATTATATTGTTATATTGTTTCAAACATAGCATGCTATGATTTTATGACAGGAAAAAAAAATTTTACAGAAAAATTCTCATGGCTTACTACAAATCATAATATAAAAGTTTTTAAATAATTTATAGTAGTGTTCGCATACATTAAGGCGCATCATAAGCGCGTACCACGTCATATTTTCTTGTGTAATTACTGTAATGACTATGAAGCGGAATATTTTTAATTTAAAGTAAAATATTTGGTCATTAAAAATACTAATAATAAAAATAAAAAAAAATAAAATTGGCTGAGAATCGAACCGAAGATCTTTGTCGCTCTAGTCCAGGGTAGTGGTGGATCGTCTTCGCTATCGATAGTTTCGGTATTTTGTAATTGTTGCGTTCGTCAGTATCACCATCAGGCTAAAACTGAATCTATCAATATTGTTATTAGCAATATCAATTATTATAAGAAGAAAAAAAACAAAACGAAAATATTTTATTCAATTTTAATAAAAACAATTACGAGCGATACTATCGAAACTACATTATACCATACTCGAAATTTTTAATCCGACCATTTAAAGTTTCAATTGTTAACAAATGTTTTTCCATTATAAAAGGAAACAAACAATTAGAAATTCCAAATTTTATCACACCTTCCATCATGTCATGCATAATGTTAACACAAAAATTCTCGGTTACACGAAATGTGCTTAGCTCTTAGTATCGCAATTAAAGTTGGAAAGTTGTTCACTGTATGTTTGTCTGTCACGTGACGTGCAATACCTACATTTTCTTCTAAACTATGTAGTATAAGTTTCTTATTTTCTCATAAGGCATAGCCTACAGAAATAATTGTGTGAAAAGGATTGAGAAAATCCAAGTATGGAATTCAACCCAAGGTTATCGCCGATAAACTTTTATAATTGCGTTATCCATTTTAAAGTCCTCTTAGTTTCCAAAAGTTTCAATTCATCCACCAAAGGAGCGAGTGCGTTATTATAATTAAAAGTTTAAATTATTTGCAAATTGACAAGCAGCGCTACAAAAATGTTGCATAATTGGAAATATCTCTGTGGAAGTGTTGGAAAATTGTAATAAAATGCTGCAATGGCTTGATTTCCCGATCTACTTCATATCGGATTGTTGGTTTCGAAATCATCATAGAATAAAAATATTGGGATCACATCTTCTTGTTTAATTTGTTGTAACTTTCTTTGCCACAGCTCGCCTTGAACGAAATTGCTCAGAACAGTTTTGGTTTCTAACAGTTGTTTCCCACTTTCCAGTGTACTTTTCAATAATCGTTCTTTTCCAAAAATAAAAAAAATTAATTTGAAAAGAAATAGGCATTAATACTCCATCATTTTTAATTAGAGAGTGAAACCGAAATCCTTTTCGTTCCGGTTTAGGGTTACGTTCCCAAATTTCATTTTTCGTTCCGGTTCTGTTTAGGTTTTTTAATTGTTTTTTGGTTTGGTTTCGGTTCGGGTTTTAAACCGGTTCAAAACCGGTTAAAAAAAAGTAGATAAAATAAAACAAAAATTTTATTCGGTTTTATTTATATAAAAAAATATAAACTAAAAATAACAAAAAATAAATTAAATACTATATTCGTTACATAGTAATGTATCACATAAATAAATATATAGGAACTGTGATTATAAAATCATAATATTTATATTACATAAACAATATGTTAATAAAAAAATTAAATTTAGTAATATTAACCTGCTTAAAATTCATTATTTAATTTAACCATTAAAATATTTTCAAGGTTATTTTCCGCCAGATTCGTCCGTTTGTCGGTCAGTATAAGCTTCAACGACGAAAAATTCCGTACTACGCTTACTTGCGTTGCGGGCACAGCTAAAATTACTTTAACTAGTTTCGCCAATTCATAACTGAAATTACTTTTTTCTTTCCAATACTTTAAAATATCTGTAGTGATGATTGTTACCGAGTAGGACTAAATGAATTAATTTGATTTATCAAATTCGAAATTTGTTGTTGACCCTCACGGTTCGTAGTGGAATTTATATTTGAGGTTAAATTTATCTCTTTTTCCTTTACTGCGAGAAATTTTTCCAAGTTAGTCGCATTTTTCTTTTCCTCAGTGTCAATTTTGTCGTTGGGATTTGGCAAATCACACAATGTTTGGAAAGGTGATGAATTAAAGTTGATGAAGTAAAAGCGGCCCACTTCAAAAATTCACGCGCAATATCGTTTTGCATTGATGTCAGTAAAAACTTATATCGCGGATCCAAATATATAGCTGCTAATACGTACTCTTTTTCAAGCAAATTTTTTCCTCGTCGTTTAATTGCTTCTTGTACATTAATGCTGAGAGTTGTAGTAATATCTGAAACTGTTATTTTAATTTCGAGCCATATTCCAAAAAAATCTCTAAGAAGTAGTTGCTCATTCTGAAGCTTCAGTGTTGCAATTTTCAACGGATTGAAAAGGTTGATGAACTCCTCCGCAAACTGCCAATCTCCATCGAAAAGTTTTAGATATGGATAAGTTGCCATCACCTGCAGTCGATTGATCATATCGGACGAAGATCATATCAATTTTTGGCTTCCTTTTGTTCATTGCCTTAATTAGCGCCAAGATATTAGTCGTGCGCAGTTCTTTGCACACAAAACGGCATTTTGAGATTTTTCTTGCAATCATGTGATCTTTTGTAACATCATAAATAGCCAACTGTAACGTATGTGCAGCGCATCGTACAGAATTGATTACACATAATCCATTGTCGAGCTCAATATCGATCTAATCATTAGAATTATTGTCAACTACGTACTCCGCCAGCATTTCTTCTTCGTTGACAACTAGTCCATGGTCGTCGCTAAGCTCACATCCACTATTAAAGTCTTCACCATCATCAAAAAATCAGAACTTAGGCCGATTTCGCTTTCTAAATCTGAGCAAATTAATTGCATGCTCTTCACCATATTTGCCCCATTATCGGTCGTCATAGTGTAAATTTATTTTAATTCTATGCCAAATTTCGCCAAAACGTTTGGTAAAATTTCTTTAATGTACTGAGCCGTATGCCTTTCTTTCATTTCAGTCATTGCCAAAGTGCATAAAATAATTTTGTCATCTACAACATACTGCGCGTTGATACCTAAAATGGATCTATCGCATCGAGTAGCAATGTCCAATTTAATGCTAATCATTTTTCTGTTAATGTCGTTTTTGATATTTTGTTTAATTTTGTCTGCAAGATCACCTTGTCTCTTATGTTGTGAGCATTTAATTTTAATTTTGGATTGAGCCCCATAGTCAGTGGCTGTAAAAAATTTTTGAAACCTGAGCTTTCGAAAATGTTGAAAGGATAACCGTTTTTTGTTACCACCTCAACGCAGGCCTGTATTACGGTTTCTTCATCCATACGCACATTAATTTTGCTGCTACTGGTAAATTTCATGCATAATTTTAAAGATCGTTGATCTTTATTGCTGCAATTTTTTTTTATTTGATGGTTCCCCTTGTAACGTTTTTTCTTTTTGTAGAAATGC
The DNA here is from genome assembly GCA_963556165.1 of Tipula helvola. Classification (NCBI taxonomy): domain Eukaryota; kingdom Metazoa; phylum Arthropoda; class Insecta; order Diptera; family Tipulidae; genus Tipula; species Tipula helvola. The sequence goes on from OY744481.1 coordinate 305,530,112, forward strand.
AAATTCTTCTTTATGATTCCTTTCCACATGTCTTTGAAAATTTGCAGCTTGATTGCCTGCTACATATCATGACACTACAATTCGATATTAGGCACACTCCTTGATTTTTAATTTTGTCGATTTTAAAATATTTCCGAACTGGGTTTTCAATTTTATGTCCCATTTGCTAAACAGTAAAAATCAAACAAATTTTATTTTAGGTTACATTTAAAAATGATGTAATTCATGCAAACAAACCTCTATAAACCATAACAAACACTTATTCACTGCACAAAAAAAAAGTTTATGTTGCCTTTGATATTTATGACGAATAACTACTATAATATTTTGTCCCCAATGTAACTAATTTTTACTCCTTATATTCGACAAACAAATAAATGAAAAATCGTTGTTTTTGGTTTGACGTTTTGAACAAAAAAAAAATACATAGTAAGAGAGCCACCTATGAGTAGGTAAATAAAATTATTTTCTCATTTGATACACAAAAGTTTTGGTAATAGATTGCGAAATAGTTCATAAACCTTTCGCTAGTTTCGCTAGTCCGTGTACAAAAACGTTTGTTTACGTATTTTTATATGAAGTTCTGCTAAAACCAGATATAATAAAATTGAGATAAATTGAATAAAAAATACCACGATATGAAGTTTACTCTAATAAAATTGCTAAATTGTTAATTAAAATAATGTTGATATAAAGTTAAAGATTATAATAATTATTTGTAATAGTATTTTAAATTTTTTTTTTAAATAAAATAATCCCTTAATATTCAAGAAAAGCGTAAATAAAAATAAATAATTCATATTTTTGAGGTTATGTTCTTTGTTTTTTAAAATTGAATTAGCAAGCAAAATATGGAATTTGTGCAATATTTTGTATTCAAAAATAGAAAATAAAGAATAATAAGAATAATAAATTGAATAATAAGTTCAGTTGGCAATCAGCTTCAAAATTAGCTGTTTTAGTTTATCCTTTTGCAGGATATTAAAAGGCTAATGGATTATTTCATTTTCAAAATGCATACATATATTAATATCTTTCGTAATTGTCATTATTATTATTACTTTATAAACTTCCTATCGCGGTATTTTTTATTTAATTTTCTTAATTTTATTATAGCTAGTTTTAGCTACATAATATAAAAAAAACGTAAACAATCATTTTTGTACGGACCAGTGAAACTAGCAAAAAATGTATGAACTAATTTCACGATATATACCGCTCATAGTGATATCATTTAAACAGTACCCAAGCAATCAATCCAATTGTCGGAAATATTGTTTTCAATAAGTTTTTATTCCGAATTCAATTTGAAACTTTATATTTTTTTTTTTTAGAAAATTTTCGTGAAAAAATACTTGAACCGAAACGAAAAAGAACGAAATAAACCGCAAGAAAATATTGTTTCGGTTCCGGTTACGGTTCACTATTTTTTATTTATTTCGTTTCGGTTCATAAAAAATGTCGGTTTTCGGTTTACGGTTCGGGTTCGGTTTCACTCTCTGCTTTTAATACTGCAACATAATTACCATGACCATCAGATGCAGCATCATTTCATTTGATTTGTTTGGAAAATCAGAAGTATCCTGATCTGTTTCATTCTTATGCACATTTGTCAAATGCCTTTTATATCTATTTATATGTGAAAACTTCTGAAAACAATATCTTTGACCACAAATTAAAGTAGAATTTTATTTATTATCGGAATGGAAATAATCGGGTTAAATAAAACAAAATCGATTTTACTGATTGAAAACAAAAACTCTAATGACATCTCGTATTTTTAATTAATTATATTTTACAATTTATTCAATAAGAATGCGACTATTGCTGTAGTGAAAAATTAGTGCTTTCCACTCGGCCCTCCTTTTGTGTCGGCTGACCCAGACGGCTGAATTTCTGCTTCATTTGGACTCCTCTCTTCACTCTCAGACTCGCATGGTGTCTCAAGCTCTGAATCGCCACAGAACCACCTTTTCATATTTTCTGCACCAGTTGAAGTGTTGTGTGGACCCACCGCATTGCCAATTTTTTCCACTTCATAACGATCACCCCTTTTGACCCTAATTACGCGATACGGACCCAAAAATTTTGGTAGTAATTTTGAACCAGTGATAAATTGAGTTCGTTTTATGGCGACGATGTCACCCACATCATAAACCGTTGCTATTTTACGTCGTTTATTGTATGTTCGTCGGTTCTCTTCTTGCACCGCTTCGATTTGACGCTTCGCTAACTGACGATCCTCAACTCGCTCGTCACAAAAATGTTGCGCCACTTCTTGATCCACCGCGTCCTTCACACGTAAATCTTCCGGTGCTCTCATCCTTACTCCCATTAATAGCTCGAAAAGAGCCATTCCGATCGATCTTTGGAATGAATTATTTAAATAGCGTTGAAGATTAGGTACATGCTTGTACCATTCAGAGGGATCGTCTCGACTCAGCTTGATAAGGGCTGGTATAATAATTCGGTTGAGTCGCTCGACTTGCCCGTTACCAGATGGCATACCCGTTGTAATCAATGAATGCTCGATTCCTACATCTTTACAGTATTGTACGAAGTCTGCTGATGTAAAACATGTTCCTCGATCTGATACTATATGAGCCGGATTTCCAAACACGGACTTTTGCAGTTCCAACTTTTGGAGTACCTCTTGAGTGGTTGTCGTCTTCGAAGGATAAAGCCACACGAATTTTGAAAAACTGTCAATTACCGAGAGAAAATACTGATATTGCTTTTTTGTATTTACCAAATGACTCATGTGATCAATGTGGCATGTTGTCAATGGTGCATCACCTTTTGGAATTGGATTTAGCAGACCCTCCTTCTTTTCCATTTTTCGATCGCTAAGAATGCACGTTACACAGTTTTTCATGTAGGATTTAACTTTTACCTCCAGATCGGGAATATAAAAGTTTCGTCGCACCAACGCTCAAGTGAGCGACTTTTCGAACCCCAAAATGTCCTTGATCGTGATAATTTCGTATCACCTCTCTTTGCATTGCCCTAGGAACGACTAAAACTTCCGCCCCTTGGTCTATCTTAAATAAAAGATTATGATTAATTACATAATCAAGATACGTACCTGACTCCAGTATTTTAAAAATCGGTTGGAGATCTTCATCCTCCTTTTGGGCCGCCTTGACTCTAGCTACCAAATCATTTTCGATAACCAAGACCACTGGATTACGACTCAAAGAGTCGACATGCCGCATACGATTTCCTGGTCGATGTTCCAGTTTGAAGTCAAACTCTTGCAATTGCAGTGCCCATCCAGCAATCCTGGACGTCAATTCTCGTTTCTCCATCGTTGCTTTAAAAGCAGCACAGTCTGTCACGATCGTAAAATGCAGCCCCAGTAGATACACGCGGAATTTCTGTAGAGCTCGCACAATCGCTAGAACTTCCAACTCATAACTATAATATAGCTCCTCGCACTTCGTGTTTTTCTTACTATAGTAAAACACAGGGTGTAGTTTGGAGTCCTCACTCGACTTCTGCAAGAGAATTGCACCAAGTCCAACTTTACACGCGTCTGAATGTAGTTCAGTCTCTGCAAACTCCGAATAAATTATTAACACTGGCCTACTGGTCAACGCCTGCTTCAACTGCTCGAACGCATCCTTATGAATTTTTTGAAAGCTAAACGAAACATCTTTGCGTAGAAGATCACTTAAGGGATTAGCTTTTAGCGCGTAATTCTCCACGAATCGTCGAAATTATCCGGTTAGGCCAAGGAAACTTTGAATTTGTTTCACTGTTTTCGGTTCGGGAAACTTAGTGATTGATAAATTTTTCCTCATCGATGGTTTCACGCGACCTCGCTCAATTTCATATCCCAGATATTCTATGTTGTTACGTATGAATTGACACTTATTCCATTTTATTTGTAGACCGTTCTCTTCCGCAACAGCAAATGTCTCTTTCAGTCGCAATAAAGCCTCAATCTCATCCTTGGCCGGTATAACTAGATCATCCATATAAACGCAAACGATTTTTCGTCGCACCAAATTTTTAAACACGTCATTTATGAATCTCTGGAATGCCGCGGGTGAGTTACACAAACCGAATGGTGCTTTTAAAAACTCATAGTGACCGAAAGGGGTCACAAAAGCGGTGTATTTAATTGAATCAACTGTGACCGGTACATGAAAAAAACCATTTCGCAAATCTATGGTTGAAAATACAGTCGCACCCTGCAGCTGATCGATTTGATCGTCTATCAATGGCATAGGAAACTTATCTTTTACGATAACTCGATTTAGTCGCCGATAATCAACGCAAAGCCGCTTCTTTCCGTCTTTTTTGTTCGCCAAAACAATTGGGCTAGCGAATGGGGAATTACTCGTTCGTATAATATCTTCGCTTAACCATTCATCGATTTGTCGGCGCACTATGTCGGCTTCTAATGGCGAGAGTCTTCTAGGTAGTTGGGTGGTTGGTTTCTCGTCTGTCAAGATTATTCGCATTTCAATTCCGTTGGTCGCACTTTTGCTTTTCTTCGGAGAATAGCGAACCACCATTTTCTGTATTTTCTGGCACGAATTTCCTCATTATTACGTCATCTGGCGTCAAAATCGTAATCGTTTGCCGAATAAGTTCGCGTCCTAGAATGACGTCGTAAGGCAGCAAATTATCATCAACAACATGAAACACCGTCTCGTACTCGTCGTTATCAATTCCGATTGTTGATACAAAACATCCTTTCGATTTTAACTTTGATCCAACACCATTGAAATTGATCATCTTTTTATCCCAATTCGCAATATCTAATATTTTGAATTTGCGCTACGATATTAAATTGATGTCGCTTCCATTATCTATCATAGCCACTAATTCCGTGTTCTCAAATCTTATGACTTTAAGATCTTTACTGTATATGGATGTATTACTTTGAATAGCCGAACAATCTTTTGGTCTACCCTTTTTTGGACATTTTGAAGACACGTGCCCGAATTCCTTACAGTTATAGCACATTGGACCGTTCCCCTTGTTTGGGCAGCTTTTCCCAACATGCCCATTTGCACCACATTCAAAACAGCGTGTTTTAAAACTTCGTTTTCCTTGCGGTTTATTTGTAATGGAATAATTTGCAGTAACGGGTTTAGTTGATGTACTAAAGTGTTTTGACTTTAAACACATCTCATCATAACACTTAAGCTTTGCCTTAAAATCCTCCATACTAACGGCGCCATACAAGATCTGTTTGTTTGATTCCCTATCCTGTATCCCATCTATACAGTACTGTATGATTGCACTTTCCTCTAGGCTACCAGTCGCACCAATTTCTCGTAATTCTATTAAAAATCTTTGTAGCGTCTCGTCGGGTTTTTTCTTACGATCTGCCATTTTTTTATGGATAACAGCGCTCTTCGTCTTAATTCCAAATTCCTTTTGTAGAAAATTCTTCAAACTATCCCATGAATTGAGTCCAGTTTCGGCTCGTATCAAAAGCCTTGCATCTCCTTCTAATAATCTTCTCGCATAGAAAAATTGATCACGTTCCTTCCAACCAGAAATTTTAGCAGTTTCCTCAAAATCGCGGACCCATTTTTCAATTGGAAAATTGTCCTCACCGTTGAATGTACACACGGAATTTTTTACGTCATCGAATGAATATCGTGGATCGTTATCGTGAATGACATGTGTATTCGTTTGGATGGAGGCATAATTGTCAACCGCTTCACCGTTAACTGCTAAACTGCTACCTAATGCGCGATCAGCTAATAACTTGTTTTCGCGTTCAAAAAGTTCAAGTTCCTTTTCTTTTAATAGAAGCTCTTTTTGCTTTAATTCAAGGTCCTTTTCGTTCAACGTGGTTTTGTTAACGTGCTCCTCCATGGTCGACCTTCGCACCGAAAACGTTCCGTTATCGATATCCTTACGTAATCGATTCACCATCTGCTGATAGAATTCGTCATTCAAATTCATCTTCATCTCGTCTATTTTGACGACGTCGATGTTTTGATCCCATTTTGTTTTCTGCCTTAAAAGTTTAATTAATCACACGCAAAAAATTAATGGATTTCTTTAAATATTTCTTGAACGTTTAAAAATATTTAATGTTTGCCTAAAATTTTTGTTTATGCAAAACACATCGACCTTGAAAACGCGTGCAAAATGGTACGATTTATTTCAGCCGTTAATTGTTTATTTTATGGCGCGAATAACTTTTGTTTTTAATTGCTCTCTCGTTTCTCTGTTCACTTTTTCACTCACTCTTTCACTTTTTGTTTTACTTAAGATTTTGTTCTTAGATATTCACTCACTTAATCTAATCGCACCGATTTGTTCGCCTTTCCTAGCTGGGAAACGTATTTTATATCGGTCACACAGTAACTCGTCTACACATCGCGCACGCACTGTTAAAAGTAACACTAGCTATTTCCAAAATCACTATTTGCTCAGAAACCAAGAAGCTCGTCAACTTGGATCCCGGTTGAGCCCCCAAGTAGAATTTTATTTATTATCGGAATGGAAATAATCGGGTTAAATAAAACAAAATCGATTTTACTGATTGAAAACAAAATCTCTAACGACATCTCGTATTTTTAATTAATTTTATTTTACAATAGCCGCATTTCTTGACGCATTAGTGATCCGGATCAGATCAAAGTTTACATTGAAAACAACAACAAAAATAAATTTTTTGTTGTTGTTTTCAATGTAAACTTTGATCTGATCCGGATCTCAAATGCGTCAAGAAATGCGGTTAATGTATTCAATAAGAATGCGACTATTGCTGTAGTGAAAAATTAGTGCTTTCCACTTTAATATTTCTCCAGGAAGTAAACCGTGCAAATATTTTAAGTGTTTGCAGAGAGGTTCAATTGATTGAAACGAACCGGAGCATTTAAAACAATTATACATTTTGTTTTCTTTTGAATTAAAGAAATTATTTTTAATTTTAATAATTTAATTTTTTTTGTAATTGTTAAAAAGAAATTAAAGTTAAACCACACTAGACAAAATAATTTAATAGTAAAAAATAAATTTTAAATATATTTTTTAAAACTTTGAAATGTTTGTATATTAATCATAAAAATAATTTTTTATTAAAACAAACTCATGTTTAATATAAACATTATAATATTACTTTATATTAAACTAATTTATATCGGTTGAAATCAAAAAGGATCTAAATTCAAACAAAAGTTGTTTAGAACAATGTCTGTAAACTGCCGTATCACAAGCCTTGCTAAAAAACATTATTAATGTTTGCATTAAAAATATTATTGGTGCAAATAAAGAAAAACGATTAAAACCAAACGGTTGTATGATATTTTAGAACAAAATTTACCACATTTTAATTTTTTTATTCTGTATAAAATTAGGTGAAGACCTCAAATACTTTTACGAATGGTTCTAAACCTTTTTTGGATTTTTATTTTATTTTTTTTCGATAAATTAGAAAAACCATTTAAGCGAATTATTTTGTCACATAAATAAATGTAAAATAATTCAATCGAACTTTACAAGGCTCCAATATAAAATTTACATAAACTCATATTGATTTAATCAGGGCACATTTTACAGACCACGAAATTTTCTATTTTATTTACATTTCTGGTTTTGTTTACAGTATTTTCCATTTTATTTATTATCATTATTTTAGTTTATATAATTTATTAACTTTGATTTTTTTTTTTTTTATTTAACTTTCCTAGTAGTTATTGTAGTGTAGTAGGTTAGTAGCAGAAGTAGATATATATATATTAATATATACATATATTTATATATTTATATAATATATTATATATTTATATATAACATAATAATATTTCTAATTCATCTTTATGTTTCTCCTCATTACACAGAAAAATTTACCCATTCCAAAAATATATTCGAATTTTATTACAGGATACTACCAGACGAATACAGAGTTCGAGTCCGCGTTAATTCGTAAGATACATAAAAAAATACACAAAACACTATATTTAAAAATTAAAAATTTTATATTTTAATTTAATAAATGTAAATACAGCAAAAAATAAAACTTTATTGATTTATTTATTTGTTTGTGGTATATCATTGTGGTTATGTTTCGGTGTTAGATTATAAACATAACATGCTACATTTAATATTTATTTACAAATAATTGGTTTGTTTTTTTTTGTGTTAAACAAAACAAGTTAAAATAAAAACAACTCAAACATTAAAATTTTGTAAATATTTTTTTTTATTTATTAAATATGTGTCAGTATAACTCGGTAACACTGTAATCTAAAAAAAAAATAATGTATCATACACTTTCATTTTAAAATTATGCATCAAAGAAACATTTAGAATTAGAACAGTTTTCACTGGGTATATAGTATGACAATTTGTTGGAATTGTTCGATACTTTAATTTTTATTTTGAAGGTAAGTACGACGCCTGCTTTATTATTAATTTTATTTTACCGCATCAATGTGGCAGAACTCATGTTCTTTGGTTTTGGTATCCACCAAAAAATTCCCTTCAACTATATTGTATAGTTTAAAACCGGCTCTTTATTTAATATTGTTACGTTTTATCCTTCTCAATTAAAATTCGGATTGTGAATAAAACAGTCACATAAGTTTATTAATACAAGCTAATGAATTTACAACAAATTAAAATAACACAATAATTCACAAAATTATTAAAATTCACTATCACACTATTTATTTATAAACTTTATGTTCAACTATTATCACTTTTAAATCACACTATTTATTCTTTACCGTATCACGTTCCAAATAATAGTAGTCATATAACAAAACCCAATACAACTTAACACTGAGCATGTTCGTTCCAAATAGGATCCAAATCACCTCCGATCGAGAACTAACCGAACCAGATGTATCACCTTCGGTTTACCTGCTGCCATTTCCTACTCCCGTAGGGTCTTGCCCATGTAGGATGTAGTTTCATCGATGAATACTCCTTCCATTATGGAATGCGATCCCCCGTTCGTTTCGTTGTCATAACGAACCCTCACCTGGTCGCCCGGCCCTCACACTCCTCTTTGCACAACCAGGCATTTTTCGTTCAGAATCCATTTGACCTGACGTCCATTGGTTTCCGAAAGAATTGTTTTCGAGTTTGGTCGAGTTTAATACTCCTCGTCCAAAATCCAACACAAAGTTGTATATTCTCATGAAGTCCATACCCATGATGATTTCATCCAAAATATCTGCACTTCGTGTTCAAAAAACAATTTTCCCGATTCTTATATTTCCGATGTTTTTCAATTTTATCAATGCACTATGCGAGTTGCTCCCTTATCAAGCGTTATGGAAAAGTTTTTTCCATCAATATGAACTTTGATTCATTTTTTTGGGAAATCGGTTTCTCCCACAACAATTGTGCTGTAGATGTATTGTTACTAGCTTTTCGTTCAAAGGACACTAAATTGCTAATCAATCAGCGCTGAAAATTCCTGTAGCGATTCTCCTACCTTTTGACAGCGACCCCTCAATCCCATATGCAATAGATTGCCCACTTGTGGTCACTATCATATTTCTGATTTAGCGCTTTCATTATTTTGATATAGCCTTTGCGTTCTTGTTCTATATAGAAGTGTCTATCATGTTTCCCCTGCTTCTACATTAAGGGCGACAATTAACACTGTAACACAAGTGTTCAACATTACAATGATTTTGATTGATCGCTGTTCAAGTTGAAATCTGATAATCCTGAAACATGTTGTTCCGTCGAATGTTGGTGGCTTTAATATGATCGACTGAATGGTCTGAATCGGGTGCAATTCTAAGTAACGCCTTCTCAAAATATTCAACCTCCGTTTTAACTTGTTGAAGTTTAAAGCATTTGGAGTCAAATTCAGGTCAATTAGGAAACAACTTAGTTGTTTCTTAAGCGATTATGATGTAATTAACCACAAAATGAATAACCAACCGCGAAAAGAATATTACGGTTTATTAACAAAACGGATAAAACTAGACATATTAACAAACTTTTTTCAAACCCAGAAGAAGAACTAGTGGCTGCAACCGTGATTTGCATTAAATATAAAACATCAGCCGGAAGAGATAATACTAGCATAATAACGATTATAAATGTTATTGTTGTGCTAGCTCCAGTTTTAACAAACAATTTTAATTGGAGTCCATGTACCGGTAACTGCTCTAAAGGTAGCGTCTGTTGCTAGCTTTTTTTTTAAAAAAGGAGATCCATCCAACTACCGTTCAATATCAATTTTTCAATGTTGTGCCAAAATATACTCAAAAATCTGGTCAAAATTTGTCTGAACAATTATTTACTAAAATAAGTTATTTAAATGAAAGACAATATGGCTCTACTTCTAGCCTTAATAACAATAAAAAGACAGCTGCAGTATTCACAGATATATCCAAAGCTTTCGATTGGATTGACCATTCAATACTTTTGATTAAAATGTTGGAACAAACTGGCATTAGAGATGCCTTGTTAAACTGGTTTGAATCATATTTGAAAGAAAAAAACAAAGTGTAAAAATTAACAACAGCAATCAATTAATAATAAATGCGAAAGTCCCTTAAGGCTCAGTTTTAGGCGCGTCTTTGTCTTTAATTGACATAAATTCGATGTTTTCGCTAAACTTAATGGGGCAAAATGTACTTTTAAACTCTCAGCTAACTTTTTGTTTGCCAAAAATATGCAGTTCACTTCTCTTTTCCAGATCTCAAATATATTGCCACTGCACTCGAGTAAATCATTTACTACGGTAAATTTAGATTTTTAGTCATCGTTTTTTGTTAAATTACGGTTTACCCTCCGTAAAAAAAAGCGTAAATGAATTTACCGAATTTAGGCGATTTACTCCAGAATTTGGCCGCATCCAAAGTGCTAAGCATTATTTTCCAGCATTGTGGTAATTTAAATGTCAAACTATTGAGTTGTGACCTTCGAAAAAATGTTCTTGCCGGTCCAAAACCATTTTTAAAGAACATTTCCGAGGATGGTATACTTATTTATCTTGCACTAAAAATTTTCAATGACATCCCTATGTTAAAGCACTCATTAGGGGAAATGATCAGTGAGGGTTTTTTCGTTCATTTGAGTGGCCATTGTGTCATTACATTCAATAGAAATACATGTATGGTACAATTAATTGAATTTATGTTTTATTTTATTCTGAAGTATTCTTTATTGTTAGTTATGTAAAGAACTCTAAAGGTAGCTGCTGGTAAACAATTATTCCCAATAATGCTTTAATTAGCACAGAAAACATTTTATTCGTCTTATTGGATTATATAAAAAAAAAACAACGAGCGAGTTCACGCTCAACTCGCAAAAGAATTATGTGAAAACCTTTAACTATTGAATCATTTCAAGTCTTTTCGATGGGCCTGAGAAACTAATGCAAATAGAAGGCTGCTGTTCGCTCAGTATTTAAATTACGGTACAATTTTGGTTTAAAAAGCCTATTCTATTTTGTTATGCTATTTTGGATTTGGAGGATGAACTTTACCGACTTTAATTGTTTAATTGAAAATAGAAATTTATAACCGACTATATTTCAGTAAAGCCTTGTCTTGGTTAGCTTGAGCCCTGCCCGGAACGTTAAAATTCACCATTACTCATACACGGAAATTGTAGAAGATTCCTTATTTAGACTTTTGTGAATGGTCATCGCAAAACAGGTGAACAAAGCAAAGTGGCATCGATGATTTGATTGATTTGAACTAAAATCATAGCAGCTGGAAAGACGGTAGCATGTATCTCTACTGCTTTTTTGTTGCGCGTATCTTTAGAAAATGGCATTCGAATCTGTTTACCACTATTACAGTTTTTGTTCCCTATATGCCCCGCATAACCAAACTCAGCAACAGCATGAGCAATACTAAACATAGCATACCGATTAAACAATTTCAAAATTTATTTTATGATGTATCAACGTATAGGTGCCATTTTCACAGCTTACTAAGATGTTTATTAATATTTAATATTTCAAGTATGGGTGCATTTGTCTTTATTTAACGTACTTCCATTTCAGTTTTTTTGAATCACTTACACTATACATGCATAATTCTTGTGTCTTTTCATTTCAATCTGACGGAAATTGTAATTCGAATTATATAGTATGCAAGTTCGGTGCATTTTGTGTTCGTTTTTCTCATATATAATTTGCAATTTCGATCGTACCGGATTTTCCGTTCCTTTTTTTACATGAAATTTTTGACTTACCCCCGCTAAAGATGTTTTCACATCAAAAATATATAAATTCGGTGCCAATAAATGATATATATTGTACAAGATGGAAAAAAATCGATTTGTATGATGGAAGGACGTTTTCCAGTTAGGAAGGACATTTATTTCTAACTCAAATATGATGAAATTCGATAAAGACAACATGAAATTAGTAGAGAAAGCACCGAATTTCTTCCTAATTAATCTCAGAACCTCATGTAAAAATCATTTTTTAACCTCAATTCATCATAACTGGTAAAGAATATTTCTACACGTTTCGTTGAAAATTCAATTTTCTTGAAAATCAACTGAACTATAGCCCACAAATTCAGAGCCACAAAAATCGAAAATCTGCAAATGTGCTCCGATTTCGATGATTGATACCTCTATCAATAGGCGTTGAGACCTATAATTGTCATTCAAACGGCCATTTGGATCGGTCAAATATTTCTACACGTTTCGTTGAAAATTCAATTTTTTTGAAAATGAACCGAACTATAGCCCACAAATTCAGAGCCACAAAAATCGGAAATCTGCAAATCTGGTCCGATTTCGATGATTGATACCTCTATCAATAGGCGTTGAGACCTATAATTGTCATATACAAACGCCCATTTGGATCGGTCGAATATTTCTACACGTTTCGTGGAAAATTCAATTTTTGGAAATCAACTAAACTATAGCCCACAAATTCAGAGCCACAAAAATCGAAAATCTGCAAATGTGCTCCGATTTCGATGATTGATACCTCTGCCAATAGGCGTTAAGACCTGTAATTGTCATACAAACGGCTATTTGGATCGGTCGAATATTTCTACACGTTTCGTGGAAAATTCAATTTTTTTGAAAATCAACTGAACTATAGCCCACAAATTCAGAGCAACAAAAATCGAAAATCTGCAAATGTGGTCCGATTTCGATGATTGATACCTCTAGCAATAGGCGTTGAGACATGTAATTGTCATACAAACGGCCATTTGGATCGGTCGAATATTTCTACACGTTTCGTGGAAAATTCAATTTTTTTGAAAATCAACTGAACTATAGCCCACAAATTCAGAGCCACAAAAATCGAAAATCTGCAAATGTGCTCCGATTTCGATGATTGATACCTCTATCAATACGCGTTGAGACCTGTAATTGTCATACAAACGGCCATTTGGATCGGTCGAATATTTCTACACGTTTCGTGGAAAATTCAATTTTTTTGAAAATCAACTGAACTATAGCCCACAAATTCAGAGCCACAACAATCGAAAATCTGCAAATGTGCTCCGTTTTTAATGATTGATATCTCTATCAATACGCGTTGAGACCTGTAATTGTCATACAAACGGCCATTTGGATCGGTCGAATATTTCTACACGTTTCGTGGAAAATTCAATTTTGTTGAAAATGAACTGAACTATAGCCCACAAATTCAGAGCCACAAAAATCGAAAATCTGCAAATGTGCTCCGATTTCGATTATTGATACCTCTATCAATAGGCGTTAAGACATGTAATTGTCATACAAACGGCCATTTGGATCGGTCGAATATTTCTACACGTTTCGTGGAAAATTCAATTTTTTTGAAAATCAACTGAACTATAGCCCACAAATTCAGAGCCACAAAAATCGAAAATCTGCAAATGTGCTCCGATTTCGATGATTGATACCTCTATCAATAGGCGTTAAGACATGTAATTGTCATACAAACGGCCATTTGGATCGGTCGAATATTTCTACACGTTTCGTGGAAAATTCAATTTTTTTGAAAATCAACTGAACTATAGCCCACAAATTCAGAGCCACAAAAATCGAAAATCTGCAAATGTGTTCCGATTTCGATGATTGATACCTCTATCAATAGGCGTTAAGACATGTAATTGTCATACAAACGTCCATTTGGATCGGTCAAATATTTCTACACGTTTCGTGGAAAATTCAATTTTTTTGAAAATCAACTGAACTATAGCCCACAAATTCAGAGCCACAACAATCGAAAATCTGCAAATGTGCTCCGTTTTTAATGATTGATATCTCTATCAATACGCGTTGAGACCTGTAATTGTCATACAAACGGCCATTTGGATCGGTCGAATATTTCTACACGTTTCGTGGAAAATTCAATTTTGTTGAAAATGAACTGAACTATAGCCCACAAATTCAGAGCCACAAAAATCGAAAATCTGCAAATGTGCTCCGATTTCGATTATTGATACCTCTATCAATAGGCGTTAAGACATGTAATTGTCATACAAACGGCCATTTGGATCGGTCGAATATTTCTACACGTTTCGTGGAAAATTCAATTTTTTTGAAAATCAACTGAACTATAGCCCACAAATTCAGAGCCACAAAAATCGAAAATCTGCAAATGTGCTCCGATTTCGATGATTGATACCTCTATCAATACGCGTTGAGACCTGTAATTGTCATACAAACGGCCATTTGGATCGGTCGAATATTTCTACACGTTTCGTGGAAAATTCAATTTTTTTGAAAATCAACTGAACTATAGCCCACAAATTCAGAGCCACAACAATCGAAAATCTGCAAATGTGCTCCGTTTTTAATGATTGATATCTCTATCAATACGCGTTGAGACCTGTAATTGTCATACAAACGGCCATTTGGATCGGTCGAATATTTCTACACGTTTCGTGGAAAATTCAATTTTTTTGAAAATCAACTGAACTATAGCCCACAAATTCAGAGCCACAACAATCGAAAATCTGCAAATGTGCTCCGTTTTTAATGATTGATACCTCTATCAATACGCGTTGAGACCTGTAATTCTCATACAATCGGCCATTTGGATCGGTCGAATATTTCTACACGTTTCGTGGAAAATTCAATTTTGTTGAAAATGAACTGAACTATAGCCCATAAATTCAGAGCCACAAAAATCGAAAATCTGCAAATGTGCTCCGATTTCGATGATTGATACCTCTATCAATAGGCGTTAAGACATGTAATTGTCATACAAACGGCCATTTGGATCGGTCGAATATTTCTACACGTTTCGTGGAAAATTCAATTTTTTTGAAAATCAACTGAACTATAGCCCACAAATTCAGAGCCACAAAAATCGAAAATCTGCAAATGTGCTCCGATTTCGATGATTGATACCTCTATCAATACGCGTTGAGACCTGTAATTGTCATACAAACGGCCATTTGGATCGGTCGAATATTTCTACACGTTTCGTGGAAAATTCAATTTTTTTGAAAATCAACTGAACTATAGCCCACAAATTCAGAGCCACAACAATCGAAAATCTGCAAATGTGCTCCGTTTTTAATGATTGATATCTCTATCAATACGCGTTGAGACCTGTAATTGTCATACAAACGGCCATTTGGATCGGTCGAATATTTCTACACGTTTCGTGGAAAATTCAATTTTGTTGAAAATGAACTGAACTATAGCCCACAAATTCAGAGCCACAAAAATCGAAAATCTGCAAATGTGCTCCGATTTCGATTATTGATACCTCTATCAATAGGCGTTAAGACATGTAATTGTCATACAAACGGCCATTTGGATCGGTCGAATATTTCTACACGTTTCGTGGAAAATTCAATTTTTTTGAAAATCAACTGAACTATAGCCCACAAATTCAGAGCCACAAAAATCGAAAATCTGCAAATGTGCTCCGATTTCGATGATTGATACCTCTATCAATACGCGTTGAGACCTGTAATTGTCATACAAACGGCCATTTGGATCGGTCGAATATTTCTACACGTTTCGTGGAAAATTCAATTTTTTTGAAAATCAACTGAACTATAGCCCACAAATTCAGAGCCACAACAATCGAAAATCTGCAAATGTGCTCCGTTTTTAATGATTGATATCTCTATCAATACGCGTTGAGACCTGTAATTGTCATACAAACGGCCATTTGGATCGGTCGAATATTTCTACACGTTTCGTGGAAAATTCAATTTTGTTGAAAATGAACTGAACTATAGCCCACAAATTCAGAGCCACAAAAATCGAAAATCTGCAAATGTGCTCCGATTTCGATTATTGATACCTCTATCAATAGGCGTTAAGACATGTAATTGTCATACAAACGGCCATTTGGATCGGTCGAATATTTCTACACGTTTCGTGGAAAATTCAATTTTTTTGAAAATCAACTGAACTATAGCCCACAAATTCAGAGCCACAAAAATCGAAAATCTGCAAATGTGCTCCGATTTCGATGATTGATACCTCTATCAATAGGCGTTAAGACATGTAATTGTCATACAAACGGCCATTTGGATCGGTCGAATATTTCTACACGTTTCGTGGAAAATTCAATTTTTTTGAAAATCAACTGAACTATAGCCCACAAATTCAGAGCCACAAAAATCGAAAATCTGCAAATGTGTTCCGATTTCGATGATTGATACCTCTATCAATAGGCGTTAAGACATGTAATTGTCATACAAACGTCCATTTGGATCGGTCAAATATTTCTACACGTTTCGTGGAAAATTCAATTTTTTTGAAAATCAACTGAACTATAGCCCACAAATTCAGAGCCACAACAATCGAAAATCTGCAAATGTGCTCCGTTTTTAATGATTGATATCTCTATCAATACGCGTTGAGACCTGTAATTGTCATACAAACGGCCATTTGGATCGGTCGAATATTTCTACACGTTTCGTGGAAAATTCAATTTTGTTGAAAATGAACTGAACTATAGCCCACAAATTCAGAGCCACAAAAATCGAAAATCTGCAAATGTGCTCCGATTTCGATTATTGATACCTCTATCAATAGGCGTTAAGACATGTAATTGTCATACAAACGGCCATTTGGATCGGTCGAATATTTCTACACGTTTCGTGGAAAATTCAATTTTTTTGAAAATCAACTGAACTATAGCCCACAAATTCAGAGCCACAAAAATCGAAAATCTGCAAATGTGCTCCGATTTCGATGATTGATACCTCTATCAATACGCGTTGAGACCTGTAATTGTCATACAAACGGCCATTTGGATCGGTCGAATATTTCTACACGTTTCGTGGAAAATTCAATTTTTTTGAAAATCAACTGAACTATAGCCCACAAATTCAGAGCCACAACAATCGAAAATCTGCAAATGTGCTCCGTTTTTAATGATTGATATCTCTATCAATACGCGTTGAGACCTGTAATTGTCATACAAACGGCCATTTGGATCGGTCGAATATTTCTACACGTTTCGTGGAAAATTCAATTTTGTTGAAAATGAACTGAACTATAGCCCACAAATTCAGAGCCACAAAAATCGAAAATCTGCAAATGTGCTCCGATTTCGATTATTGATACCTCTATCAATAGGCGTTAAGACATGTAATTGTCATACAAACGGCCATTTGGATCGGTCGAATATTTCTACACGTTTCGTGGAAAATTCAATTTTTTTGAAAATCAACTGAACTATAGCCCACAAATTCAGAGCCACAACAATCGAAAATCTGCAAATGTGCTCCGTTTTTAATGATTGATACCTCTATCAATACGCGTTGAGACCTGTAATTCTCATACAAACGGCCATTTGGATCGGTCGAATATTTCTACACGTTTCGTGGAAAATTCAATTTTGTTGAAAATGAACTGAACTATAGCCCATAAATTCAGAGCCACAAAAATCGAAAATCTGCAAATGTGCTCCGATTTCGATGATTGATACCTCTATCAATAGGCGTTAAGACATGTAATTGTCATACAAACGGCCATTTGGATCGGTCGAATATTTCTACACGTTTCGTGGAAAATTCAATTTTTTTGAAAATCAACTGAACTATAGCCCACAAATTCAGAGCCACAAAAATCGAAAATCTGCAAATGTGCTCCGATTTCGATGATTGATACCTCTATCAATACGCGTTGAGACCTGTAATTGTCATACAAACGGCCATTTGGATCGGTCGAATATTTCTACACGTTTCGTGGAAAATTCAATTTTTTTGAAAATCAACTGAACTATAGCCCACAAATTCAGAGCCACAACAATCGAAAATCTGCAAATGTGCTCCGTTTTTAATGATTGATATCTCTATCAATACGCGTTGAGACCTGTAATTGTCATACAAACGGCCATTTGGATCGGTCGAATATTTCTACACGTTTCGTGGAAAATTCAATTTTGTTGAAAATGAACTGAACTATAGCCCACAAATTCAGAGCCACAAAAATCGAAAATCTGCAAATGTGCTCCGATTTCGATTATTGATACCTCTATCAATAGGCGTTAAGACATGTAATTGTCATACAAACGGCCATTTGGATCGGTCGAATATTTCTACACGTTTCGTGGAAAATTCAATTTTTTTGAAAATCAACTGAACTATAGCCCACAAATTCAGAGCCACAAAAATCGAAAATCTGCAAATGTGCTCCGATTTCGATGATTGATACCTCTATCAATAGGCGTTAAGACATGTAATTGTCATACAAACGGCCATTTGGATCGGTCGAATATTTCTACACGTTTCGTGGAAAATTCAATTTTTTTGAAAATCAACTGAACTATAGCCCACAAATTCAGAGCCACAAAAATCGAAAATCTGCAAATGTGTTCCGATTTCGATGATTGATACCTCTATCAATAGGCGTTAAGACATGTAATTGTCATACAAACGTCCATTTGGATCGGTCAAATATTTCTACACGTTTCGTGGAAAATTCAATTTTTTTGAAAATCAACTGAAGTACAGCCCACAAATTCAGAGCCACAAAAATCGAAAATCTGCAAATGTGCTCCGATTTCGATGATTGATACCTCTATCATTAGGCGTTAAGACATGTAATTGTCATACAAATGGCAATTGAGCATTGCTTTGTTTGTTTTGACGAATTGGATACAAATACGTTACTAATGAAACGTATAGTACACTAAATGTAAAGAATGTTGTCTATAGTGGTTTAGTACACTAAATGTAAAGAATGTTGTCGAAAAATTCATGAATTTTGTAATTAAGATCCAATTATATCCCCTCTGGAAGAAGTTTGTAAATTTTGTAAGCAGTAAACTTATAAATAATAATATATTAAAGAACTAACTATTGATGGTCATTGAAATCAATTTAGAAAAGCATTAAAATTTAGTTAAACGTTCAACAACGACTTTGTATTATTCAATCCTAATTTAAAGTCTGATCGCCTCAATTTTTTTTTTAATTGGCCATGATTATTGGCAATGTCCTAGCCGAATAGAAACTCATACATATCACTAAACCGATGGTTATTGAGGTTATCACCGTTTAGGAAAGCGATATGAATTCTATGTTCAATGTTCAACAACAACTTTGTATTCAATTCATTCAATACTTAAAGTATGCTCGCCCCAAATTTTCTTCTTGAAATGGGCCAGAATTATTGGAAATGGAAAACTCTTATTTAAAATCTTCTTTATTCTGATGGTTTTAGAGTTCTTTAAATGGAACATTCAACAGTCAACTTGTTGAATGATGCACCAACACACTGATAGAGAATATAATTTTCGGAACGTTTTCGGAAAAACTTCACAAGCATACAAAATACAACTAAACACTGTAGGGTGGTAAATACGAATAATCCAATACTAACTCACTCGTCCCTTTTTATATACACAAACAAATTTTCAAGAACTTTCAAGATTTTTCATTAAGATTATTCGACAACAATGTAGAAAACTTGTATAACAATTTAGGACAATTTTTGAACGTATTTTATCCGAACCTAAGGCCCGATTGTATGAACACGGATAGATTAAAAAAAATCCGGCGATACAGATTAATCTTCAACCGACGATTTTTTTTTTCGTCGATTGTATAAACACGGATAAAAAAAATTCTATCCTCTGTTTATTGCAGTTTTTATTGCAGTTTATTTTGGTTAGTCAACACTTTTTTGACGTTTCAAATTTAATTTATTGTTTATTTACATTCTTATGTGTGTACTTATTGTACACAAAAGTATTTTTTTATGTTTTTCTACAATAGAAAAAAAAATTCGAGTTGGGCATTTGAAATTTTACGTTTTTTCGATTCCATTCCGATTTTTTTTTTTTCAATAAACGCAACAACAATCAAAATGTTCCGCCGCGCCGAACAAAACAAATAAAATTAAAATTATGTCAAAAAAAATAAACAACATTTTCTATCCGCTTGTTTTGACAACAAAAAGAGAAGATAAAAACAGTGGATAGAAAAGAATCCTTGGATTAATTTTCGTATTTATCGTCGTTCATACAATCCAAGCGACGATTAATCCGCCGATTAATCTTCTATCCGCGTTCATACAATCGGGCCTAAGTATCACCGTAACAATATTTATAAAAATCATGTACTCAATGCCATGTACGCTTCTAAAACAAATACCTACAAAACGAATAATTTAATTAACGCCGCTTGCCACAAAATGCCAAAAATAGCTCACGACCAATCTCAAATTCATCTTCTATTTGCCACAATTCCGATGTGATAAAATAAAATTAATTAATATTTGCTTTGTCCACCAAATTGTGGTACTACTCAGCGAAATTCTAGACTTTTGGATTATTTTATGTACTAATTTATGTACAAAAATTTTAATTTGTTGACGTAAATGTAGTTTTAATTTATTTACTTCATTTTATCAAAATTATAGTTTTATTTAAGTATTTTACTATTATTTGATTAATTATTCTATATATTAAGAAAAAAAAAAGTAGGATTATTCGTTTAGTATAGTGAAACAATAACTTTTCATTTTATCTGTCCATTCTCTTCCTGTATTTAAAACATTTAAGAATTTTAATTAGACACAAAATACACACTAAATAGAATGAAATCACAAAAAAGCTTTTTATAGAACAAAAATATTCAAACCATACACAAATTGCACTAATTTTGATAATCTTAGCTAAACTTTTAGATGCTGAGCGAATTAACGGCAGATTCTATTTAAATAAATACACAGGTTAGGGTGAATAGTAAAATAGCAAGTAGTAAATAGCACTGCTATAGTGGCGTGTGCAAAGTGGCAGTGACAAGAAAAGCTAATTAATGATTACAAAGCGAGAATAGCAGAATTTTTATTTTGGATGTGTCATTAATCAGCTTCTTTGCGCCACTGAGCTCACTTTCTAATACGCACTAAATAATTCGGGAACTACATTAAATAATTCATTTCTGGAAATAACATTATTTTTGTAGTTTACAAGGTATTTAGTGGTCGCAGTGCGGTTACCTCAATCACCCTAAGTGTATTCATTTAGAGATTAGGGATGCTTTATTATGATAATCGATCGATGTTGTTTTTATGAAAAATTGTTTATGACAATTAGGTGAAGAATGAAGATACATTTAATTCAAAAACTATCACTACACTACTATAAACTACTAATTTATTTTTTTCTAGATGTATTTTTCAATATCTTTTGTAAATAAATTTATGAAGAACTTATTGATATTGTACGATGCTTTACGAGTATAACCAATTCAATTTATAAATTACTATTTTAAAGTTTCAGAGATTACTGTGGCTTTATATATCCAAATTATACATAAATACACTTTTTTGCAAAACTGTGTTATGTTGTCAGGCGAGTCTACTGGAGGCTTAACCATACGACTTAATAGTTTGGGATACTTTATACTTTTATTTACTTCGTTGGTTATATCATTTTTAGCAAATTCACTGAATTTTTTCAAACTAACTGAAACTAATATTTATAGACCCTGAAGTAACATTATTCCGAAATTAGTTTTATTCTATTCTTTTATATTTTACATTGTTAAAAATATTACATTGTTGTGCTCTATTTCAGTGGCGGCGATTTCCCGAAATATAACTGCGACTTAATTGCTAGTTTCAATAGTTTCAATGATTCTTATTTACTAATATTGCTAGCTGCGTCTTCAGATCGCGATTTTTTCTGTCCACCGGATTCGCTTGAGGATGGCATATTGGCGTAAGATATGTGTGGCAGACCTAATCAGGAACAATTCTATCCAGCAACATCTTCGACAATCAAAATATTTGTATATCCGGGTTTCCTAGTGGGAAGAGGACCAAATAAATCCACCGCAACAGTTTCGAATCGTTCAGATGGTTTTAAATTTGATATTTTGTAATGTTGGCACTCAATACATGTGCTAACAAATTTAGGTATTATTTTAGGCATACCTGGCCAAAAATTACGAGACCGAATTTTAGTGATAGTTTTTGGTACTCCGTAATGACCAGTTGTTGGGTCAGAATGGTATCTTCGCAGTATAAATTCGCGTTGACTAACAGGTACTACAAGTTCAACTTCTTCAGAATTCATGGCTTTGTTTCATCTGCTTGTTGGAGGATTGGGGAGTTTACTAGTAAGTGTTTCAATTTATTGAATGCCCTTTGATGACTTTCATCCCAAGTGAACTTGAAATTTTTTTTTTTGTTAAATTGCCGAGTGGTCGCGATATTTCGGAAAAATTAGGGACGAATTTACGATACCAACTGCATGTTTGTAAAAACGATTTTACCTCTTTTGTGTTACACGGATCAGGTCGTTCAGAAATAGCCCAAAACCTTTTCCGGATTTGTGAAAATGCCGTGATCTGATCAACAAATGTTGTATTAACTCTGATTTCCTTAACGATTACTTCAATCGTAGTGTACCAAATGGATTCTAATTTTTGAGATCCATCAGCTAACTTAATTGACATCTTTGTTGAATTGAATTTAAGACATTTCTTTAATAACAGCTTATATAAAGAATAGATGCAATACTGAGCTTTGCAGCGGTATCCACAATAGCTGTACCATATAACCCGAGGATATGAATACCTAACGTTGGCCTTGGTTTTGGGTTTAATGGTTCTATTAAAGAAATGGATTCCCTGTGAATTTCTGCATCCACTAAACTAAATTCGGCAGATAAAGGATTAGTCATGTCCGCACATGAAACGCTAGTTTTGTCTGGCGACTACTTTAACGTAGATAGTTGTGGATAGTTTTGAATTTTACCTTGGGCAATTACTTTTAATATAACCTACTAGTCCACATCTATAACTTTATCAGAAAACTTTATCCGTTTGCTTATGTATACGTTTTCTACAATCTTCAAATCGATGTTCGGGTTTACGAAAATATCGACAACTATCTTCGGCTTTCGAATTAACAAGCGGTTTAATATTTTTCGAGGGAACTTCCTCATAAAAATCCTCCACCTGTCGAGGGAATTTAATTAACTCATCGAAAGATTTTATATAATCTATTTTTACTTTTTCCCGTATAAACCTGTTAAGATTACCATAAACCATGTCAAGCTGAATGGTTTCTGAAACTGATCAGTTCCTCGACGTCAATTTTTTGATTAGATTGTTTTTTGTTGAATATATCCTGAAAAAATTTATACGGTGGTCGTTTTTGACCAAAAACCGAAATTAACAAATCTGTAGCTTCTTTGAAATTCGTAATAGAAAATTTAATACCTTGCCACCAAGCACCAAGTAGCTGCTAATCCTTCCAAAAGCATAGGGAGACCCTTGAGACTATTTTCTACTGAAATGGTACAACACTATTCGATTTTTCCCCACTAAATCTATTGGAGCACTTGAAAAAATTACCTGTCAATGGAGTGTTTGCAATATGAAGTGGATTTAAATTATTATTAATCTTTTGAAGCAACGCCTGGAATTGATTCTCAGCCATTATACGTGAGCCATTGTCGATCCGACAGAATTATCGCTAAATTTACACGACGACCTAGTACTATACTGAACCTAGAATCCAATTTATTACGGTTCTTACTCATGTGAGAATAACACGAACTGAAATCAAAATTATCGTCAAGGAAATAAATACTTCAATTTCAGAGCACCAAATCATTTAATCATATAATGATCATTAAAACAGATAAAAATAAATAATTAAAATTCAAAACATTAATTAGCAACGCACTAATGATAAAATGTCGAACCGAAGCCACTCAGGAATTATACACCCCTTTCCCAAAATTACGAGTATACGCGATTACAGAGAAATTCCACAATATTCTTGTATTTTCGCTGCGATGCCACTTTGAAAATCGCACTTACTCATATATTTGTAACCATTGTAATAATTAGTTTTGAATATTTTTAAAACCCCTCAAACATCACAGCCTTAACATGGCGGAGCGACTTGAGTACAGCGATGAAAGAACTAGCATTGCCAGATAAGGTAACTTAAATGGAATTTTAGATTTAGAGCTAGGTAATCTTCCATGAAAAATTGTTCAAATTAGATTCTTTCGGATTTTTATAGACAAAATATATTAACAATAATGACATTCACAAAACATTTTTCGACTTGTTAATCATTAAAAATGAACAGGCCAATCATTTATAATATATCTACCAAAAAAATAGAAATATCAAAATCTCCTCCGTACTCTAACCCAAAAGTCATACAAAATGTATCGACCCTGAATAACAAAAAATGAGAACCCTCCTTGAATTCCCTATGTGGTAGTTTGGTTTCGTACTGAAAAGTTCGTACGAACAAAAGTTCGGTCTACTCTTCAGGTAGCTACGACCAAACTACAAAATACAATTCTAACTTCATACAATAAGTATGAGGCAAGAACGTACTGACCTAGCGAATTATATTCACTAAATCAAAACCCAAGGAAAACCCTAATTTCTGTGTGTTTTATACCCACACAAATAATAGAAAGAGAAGTTTGTCTGTATTAAAATCAAATAAGATATGAACGCTTGTACCTTGGTGAAATAACACGTTTCAAAAAAAAAAAATTATTAATAATTATTTTGTTTTTTATGACTTTTTTGAGTAAACCAAAAGGTGTCTAAAACAAAAAAATTTGCTGTTGTTTGAAACTGTAAACGAACTTGCTCGATATTTCATTCAAAATCCAAATCGGCCATTTTATAGAGAATTTAGAAACCTTCAAAATTATACTATGGAAATTTCTGTGCGGCCACTCCTTTTCGAGTTATTGAAATTTTAGAGAAAACGTATCAAAAAGCGTATAAACGTTAACAAGTACATTTTTTATCTTGTAAACTAAGCACTCTACGATAAAATTTTAAGTCATTTTAAATTTTACGTTATTTTCTGGAAAACAATAATTCTTTTTATTGCATGGTTATTTGGAGATATAAGCGAGATGAATCGAAAAGAACAACAACAGTTCGCGCTACAAAAATGGTGGCTTTAGTTAAAGCAGCTCTAACTTATAGTGAAATTGAGCGAATCTGTGATATTAATGCATCTGTTGTGAGCCGGACTTGGCTCAGAAACACTCAGTGTGAATCGGCGTGAAGGAACCGGTGAAGGAGAACGATTAAAATTTTGTTCGGTGATTGTTTATGAGCGGGTATTTCGTGAAATTACATACAAGACTATTTTAGTTTTAATCTCTGCAATAGCACCGCATTAATTTAATAAGCCATCTTCGGCGAAGTTCAGATTTAATACCTATAGAGCACGTTTGGAATATGTTACAACGGAGTGTAAGAAAACGGACAAAGCAACCAACAAATTTGCAGGAACTTCGAGATGTTTAACATGTAAAATGGCAACAAATCACCATGCAACAAATACACAATGTTTTAAATATGCCACGGCGTATTTATGAAGTAATCCGAACTAGAGGAGGTAGTTTTTAGTTTTAGTACGTTTGAACAAAGTTTAAAAGGATTTTTGTTGCAATATGCCTTATGAAATAAATCATATTTTTTCATACGTATCTCGCTAAAACTTCAATAAATCGATGAATTAATTAAATTATTGTTTTGCATAAAATAACGTAAAATTTAAAGTGACTTAAAATTTTATCGTAGAATGCTCAGTTTACAAGATAAAAAATGTACTTGTTAACGTTTAAACGCTTTTTAAACGTTTTCTCTAAAACTCAAGGAGTGGCCGCACATAAATGTCCATAGTATCAATTTCAAGGTTTCTAAATTCTCTATAAAATGGTCCATTTGGATTTTTGAATGAAATATCGAGCACGTTCGTTTACAGTTTCAAACAGTAGCAAATATTTTTATTTTTAGACACCTTTTGGTTTACTCAAAAAAATCATAAAACAACAAAATAAAATAAAACGGTTTCCAGTATCGAAAAGAAGACCAAATTTCCTTCAACTAGAAACAAAAAATTTTTTTAGAAAGGTTATTTCACCAAAATACAAGCGTTCAAATCTGAGTATTTTTTCGAAGAAAATTTCTGTTCCATTTTTTAATTGGCCCATTGTATTTTGTATATAAAAAACCGAAAGAATCTTATTTGCTTTTAATAGACAAACTTCTTTTTCTATTATTTGTGTGGGTATAAAACACACAGAAATTAGGGTGTTCCTTGGGTTTTAATTTAGTGAATATAATTCGCTAGGTCAGTACGTTCTTGCCTCATACTTATTGTATGAAGTTAGAATTGTATTTTGTAGTTTGGTCGTAGCTTCCTGAAGAGTAGACCGAACTTTTGTTCGTACGAACTTTTCAGTACGAAACCAAACTACCACACAGAGAATTCAAGGAAGGTTCTCATATTTTGTTATTCAGGGTCGATACATTTTGTATGACTCTTGGGTTAGAGTACGGGGGAGTTTGATATTTCTACTTTTTTGGTAGATATATTATAAATGATTGGCCTGTTCATTTTTTCTGATTAACAAGTCGAAAAATGTTGTGATTGCCATTATTGTTAATATATTTTGTCTATACAATGCCAAAAGAATCTTATTTCATTTTAATACAGACAAACTTCTGTTTCAAAATATTGTTCGTAAGTGAAATAGGAAAAATAAAATTTTGCAACTTTGTCAATTCGTAATAACAAATTTTGTCAATCCTTCAGTTCCAAGTTTATATGAATTTTGAATGCTTTCAAATTTTAAAAGTTCAGTAGTTTTACGGGATACCCTCATATATATTTCTAACAATAAAAATCCAAAAAAAAAAACAAAAAATGCAAAATAACGTGCCCCATTAAAAGTGAAGAATTTTTGTTAACTACAATATGAGAACAAAAGAAAGCAACATCCTTGCGCAGAAAGAACCAATGCTAACCTGCTTTGTAGAGGTGGAGAACTATCGATAGCACTATCGAATACTATCGATAGTTTTGACTATCGAACCCCCATCGATAGTTTGGGAAAAATTTTCGGCATTTATAATTTTATGTTCGACCATTTTTTATTGTAATGCATGTTGATTCGGAAGAGAAATTTGACATGTGCGATGGAAATGGGATTCTAAAATGATTTTTAGATGAAGTTCTAGGATATGGCCAGTTAGGAATGAACTTGGCCATTTCTTATCCGATTTTGATGAATTTTGGGATTCTAAATTGATTTTTAGATAAAATTCTGGAAAATGGCCAGTTAGAAAGGAACTTGGCCATTTCTTATTCGATTTTGATGAAATTCAGCATGTTCGATGGAAATGGGATTCTTAAATGATTTTTAGATAAAGTTCTGGAATATGGCCAATCAGGACGGAACTTCCTTATTTCTTTACCGATTCTGATGAAATTCGATATATACGATGGAAATGGGATTCTTAAATAATTTTTAGATAAAGTTTTGGAATATGGCTAATTATGATGGTAATTAGCTCTTCCTTAATAGATTGTGATACAATTCTACATGTGCGTTGGGAATGGAATTTGACATGCGCAATGGAAATGTGATTCTACAATGAGTTTTGGATAATGTTCTGGAATATTGTCAAGTAGGTTGGAGCTTGACTATTCCTTAACCGATTTTAATGAAATTTGACATACGCAATGGAAATGGAATGCAAAAATTATTGTTGAAGTTCTGGAATATGGCCAACTTAGATGAAACTTGGCTATTCCTAAATCGATTTTATTGAAAATTGACATCCGCAATGAAAATGTGATTATAAAATGATTTTTGGATAAAGTTCTGGACTATGGCCAATTAGAAAGGAATTGGGTTATTTCTCAACCGATTATGATGAGATTCGACAAGTACGATGGAAATAGCATTCGAAAATGATTGTTAGATGAAGTTCTGAAATATGGCCAACTATGATGGAACTTGGCTATTTCTAAAACGATTTAAGTGAAAATTGACATGTACAATGGATATGTGATTCTAAAATGATTTTTGGATAAAGTTCTGGAATATGGCCTAGTAGGATGGAACTTGATTATTGTTTAACCGATTATGTTTAAATTTTTCATTTGTGCAGGAAATGGGATTTTAGAATGATTTTTGGTTAAAGTAAATCGGATTGAAAATGGCCAAGTTCATCAGAATCGGTTAAGAAATAAGGAAGTTCCGTCCCAATTGGCCATATTCCAGAACTTTATCTAAAAATCAAATTAGAATTCCATTTTCATCGTATATGTTGAATTCTACCAAAATCGAAGAAATGGCCAAGTTCCTTCCAAACAATCAGTTTAGAATCTTATTTCCATCGTGCACGCTGAATTTCATCAAAACCAATGCTGATTAGTATTAAACTATCGATAGTTATAGATAGTTTCCGATAGTACTATCGGAAACTATCGATAGTGCAAACTATCGATAGTTCTCCACCTCTACTGCTTTGGGGAGTTTTTTATTTTAGTATGTGAAATACAAACGTAAATATTATTATAAATGTAAATATTTTTGAAAGTTTTCTGACGTTTTGTTGTCATCTTTGCGCAAAGGGTCCATTGCTAAGTGGCTTTAGGAAGTTCTCTATTTTAGTATGTGAGTAATTATTACAAAACACAAATTTTTCAAAAATGCTCCAATTTATATGAACGCAAAAATTAAAAAAAAAAAAAATTCAAAGCGGGCTTTGGGGTGGCATCCCACATTATATAAGGCAGTGCTTCTCAAACTGTGGGTCACGGCCCTCTACGGAGCCGTTGAGCTATTGCCAGGGAGCCACATCGCCCTATGATATAAACCGCACAATTTCTTCGCAAACAAATTTCTGAATCTGCCTATTATCAATACACATCACATATCTTTCAGAAAGCATTAACAGCACAGAAAGCTACATTTTTCTGTGCTGTTAATGGTTTTTATAAGATATGTGATGTGTATATCAGTTCCACAATCACGAGGAATATGAACAGGAATTTCAAATAGCAAACCTTGATCTGCGGGACAAAAAAATCATAGTTAAAATTGAGCCCTTCTATTACGTAAGTAACAACAGTTTTAAATCAGAGGTCGATATCCGAAGTAAATTCTGGGAAATTTAGGGGCTAAATTTAAAATAAATTTATAGAAACTTAGGTTTAAGAAAATTTGCGAAATTGGATATTGAAAATGTACGCTTTAGTATCTAATTTTGAAAAGTTACTCGTAATTTAATTTAATTTGAAATGCCAAATGGCAGCTTGTCAAACTTTTCGTCAACAATTTCAATTTGATTAAATTGTATATCAGGTTAGTGTTGAGAACTTAAATCGAAAATTCCAGAATTCTAATACTGTATTTTGTTGTAGGGAATCAATGCCGATTTTCGGTAAAACGCTTGATTACAAAAATTTCAGATAAAATGCCTATACAACACTTACTATTAATAAGTTTTATAAATTTGTCGAAACTTTCTCTTTAGTTTTACACATAAAAATGTCATATTCGTCATTGGTGTCATTCTAATTTTCAGACTAAAAATCTTTTGATTGATTTGAAAATCTGCCGAAATCTTTCAAATCTAAAGCGAGCTCAATTGATCATGAAAGTTGACATAAAGTAGACACCCGGTTTGGGGAATAAAACCCTTTACTTAACTGAGTTGACGAGCATTATAAAATGAGTAGCAGTTTCGTTTAAAATAAACAATTTCGAGGGATTTTTTTTAGTTAGCCTGTCACTTTTTAACTATAAAACTAACTTCCGTGGAATCTAAAGTGTCTTTTCGGCTGTAGGGCAATTTTACACGAACTGTAAATTTTGGCTTAGTGAATATGTAATAAAGCTATTGATAAGCTTTGTTTATGACTTAAAACGACCATATGTATAAAATTTAAACTAAACGTTTATTTTTATTTCTAGCGTGCAGACCTCAATAAAATAATGAGGTCAGTCAGTTTTCTAACAATTAAGAACTAAAGTTTGTGCGTCAAATTACTAATACAAACAATAGAGAAATTGAGCTTGCATAATTACCGCCCCCCCCCCCCATTCGCCCTCAACGAGTGGAATAAGTATTTTATTTATTTTTTAAATTGGCGCTAGTAATTTTATCTCGCAAAACTACTCTATTCTTTAGGTGCATTTCACGAACGAGTCGGCTATTGTAATTTCTCCATAAATGAAGCAATTCATTCCGAGAAGTACATCGTCCGAATAGTCAAACACCCGCCAGGTGTGATGATCTGGGAATCGATAAACGCTTTGGGGCCAGGCCTCCTTTTTTTGTAGAAGACCTCCTTTGTTGTAGTTAATTATCTCTTCACTCTTTTAACACAAATAGATAACAGTTTTTTTTGTTTTTGATTTTTTGATTGTATATTTGATATTGTTGTCTGTCAAGACATTGTAAGTTCCCGCAATTGAGATTCCCTTGTTGTATTGTTGTTCCCTTGTACAATGTGAAGTACGACCGACAACTCGTAATGATTGCTCTCGAAACTCGCAATTCGTAATACGAGAGAATAATCGCACCCCACACATGTCTACAAAGGACCATTTGTTCACGACACACTTCACTAAATCCATCCAAAACTTTATGCAATTCAATTTGATTATATTGCTTCAATTCAATTTGATTATATTTTACACATTTGCATTATGTGAATCTTATTCGATGAACAAAGAACGACACAACGTATACTCACTCGCCCTCGGACCTGATCGGAAACTATTGTAAATGCTTATAATCAGGTGCACTTCCAGGCTATGTCCGCCACGCCCCAAATGAAGAACTGAAGCGGGTACAGGTCAATTTCAATATACGCCTTCCAGATTTCAACCTTCAAGGTTAAACGCACTCGGACAATTTACACACACCACGCAATTCACCTTTTAACCAACGGAACACTTTTTTTTTTAATAAAATTAATTTAAATGAAATTTCTGAGGAAAATAAAAAAACAAAAAAAAAACACGGCCATTTGACTCGAAAGTCATGGCCAACCTCAAATACCTAAGTAAAAATAATTTGATACAAAAATTAAAAACGAACCAAATTCGGGTCGGGTTGCGGTTAAATTAGAGAAAAGTGCAAAAATTGAATTTTGACACATTTAGAATAGTCGTAAGCTCAAAAATGTTTAGCTTTAACTTTAGTTTTGTCATTTCGGAAACTTTTCTGCCCCTTTTCTGTTCCTTATGTAAAATCCTCTCATGTTTTTTAAAACCAAGCTTAACAATTTTCTGTGATTCTACAATTTTTGCGTATAGGAATTTTTTATCTGTAAATCGGATTCAGCTGAAAGAATATTTTGGGTTGGTAGAAAATATTTTTAAATTGGCGGGACACGGATTTAAGACATCTGAAGTCTTTAAACAAGAATGCTCAAAATGCCTAACTGTAAATTCATTATTTTATTGAATAAAAGTTTTGGGAGCCCTCGATTTTATTTTTTCTATTTCGGGGGTCACAGTATGAAAAAATTGGAGAAGCACTGCTCTAAGGTATATGTAAAACGAATTAAAATAATATTTCAAAAATTGTTTATGATTAAAAATTTCGATTTTTTGGGATTTTTTGGGATTTTGGATAACGATGCCAACCATTTTCACATTCCTCAATTTTCCAAGAAGAAAAATCATAGTAGAATGAAAGTAGTAGACTAGATGCACCCATCACTATAGGTGCTACTAAGTATCTACAATTTATATTTATTGACATATTATTTAAAAAAGAGATCACATACAATAAAATGATGTTATTTAGAACGTCTGGAGATAATCTTTGAAATCATGTAAATATAAATTGATTTTATCTTATTTCGATTTCGTAGAAATAAAATTTGCCTTTGTTAAATATATGGGGGTTCTGCGAAATATTTCATTCTTCTGATTGACGTTTAACTGATGGATATGTTTTCAACAAAAGAATTTATTGTTCGGATTGTGCACAGTGTTTTATAATAATTGCTGAATCAGGATAAACATTTTTAATTCAATCAAATGTCACGAAATTGGTTTATAGTTATTCAACAAAATTCTTAATAACTCAACATAAGGGGGAATTTGGCTCATGCTATTATTGCGATTATATAGAGTGTGCGACTGTGGACAGAATTTGGTGTTTAGAAAAGTTTATAGTCACCCTAATTTAACTAAATAAGTAAAATCAATTTTTCAACATATTTAATTTCGAATATTTACTATGTATATTAAAACTATAAAATAGAACCTTAAAAATTTAGGACATTGTTATCAAATTTAATACTATGAATTATTAATGTAATTAATTTAAATAATAAAAATATTTGTTAATATACCTTTGAGCTCAATAACCGTTAATAAATTGTTTCGGAATTTCTTGATAAATAATTTATAACTTGTAAATAAACAAAACTAATCTCTGCTCTCATATAATCACTTAAGAGTTATAAAATAAATGCAATTTTTTATAATTGTTTTGTAAATAAAATTAATTGAACGTTTATTTCAAACTAAATTTGTAGTTTCGCATGCTATAACCAGCATCGTGATTCGTGTTTACAAGACGCTGCCTAGTCTATGATGGTCTATGTAAACTATACAAAAATAATATAAATATTTTTAATATTTATGTAATAGGCATAAAGATAGATTTAATAAATTTTGCTAAACCTTACGACATTGCATGTTTAATTCTCATTATCTCACATTGGTTATCGTCGTTGAGATCGAACCAAAAAAAAAAAAATGCCAACGTAAAGCCATTGATGTTGATTTTAATTTTAAATATTTTAATTTTAATTATTATTACCTAAATTTGAAATATTTATAAAGTGTACTTTTAAAGCAAATTAAATAAATTAGTTGTTGCATTGAAATACTTTAACAATAAATTTAAGGCATTTTCAATACAAGCAATAATAAAATAACGATCAAGACGAATTTTTATTAATTATATTTAAGCAATAACAAAAATATTATTTTATATGTACCTATAATATAAATTAATAATATTAGTAAATGTGGTCTCTTTCTCTCTCACTCTCTCTATCTCTCTCTCTCTCTACTTCATTATCTGAAAATATTAAAGCGAGTACTTGTAATTTTGTTAATCTAATTTTAGTAATAATTTTTATAATTTTCATTGCAGCATTTCATTCTACTATGAATTTTCGAAAGAACAAGATTATATATGCACAAAACCTGAAGATTCTGGAATGCATGCATGTGCGAATTTGCCGCCTTATCGAAATGGTGAAATGCTGTGTAATGGTAAATATTTTTTTTTTTAATAATATTATTGAGTTTTATAATATACTAGCCGGTAAACCCGGTATTACCCGGGAAAATATTATTAAATATTTGTGGAATTACCAAAATGTTAACTATTTAGCGAATGAAAGTTGATGAATGATAAAGATATTTCAGCAAATTTCTAAAAAATATATTTACTTATGTATGTAAGTAAGTGTTGTTTATTTAGTAAATTAATCTGTGGTCGCAAATCATAATGGCTTAAGTAGCAAATTCGCATTTTTTAGAAAACCGTTTTTGAATTTAAGAGTCATTCAAAATCGTATGAGTTTTTTGTATTCTTGTTTTATAAATGAATGTCACGGTTATTTGTAGTACAAAAAATATTTAAATAAAACTGATATGATATGAAATCGAATATGAAGATTTTAAATTTGAAATAATAATGCACTGCTGCTGATTGTCAATAATATAAATAATTAGCTTTTATGGTTATTTCTACTTCAAAATTTTGAATAGAAATAATTTTAGAATTCTGCAAAACTCGCCGGCTGTCGCTAATGCCAATGGAGGAAAGTATCTAGCAGCTTTGCCAACCGTTGAAGAGCTATTTTTGTCGTTAAAAATAAGGCCAAAGTTAATCTCTATTTTTCCCGGTGATATCTCAGAATTAAGATCGAAAGAGGCTGCAAAACGGCGAATGAAATTTCTACCATAAATGAGGTGCTAAAATTTCAATATGTATGAAACTCTTTAACCATTAGATGGAATTCATGGAAACTGTTTTATTTTTAGCATTTTTAAGATTAGAATATTTTTAAATGGGATTGCGCAAACTGATATTTTTTTGTTATTTCAATTTACGAATTACTTTATAAAAAATAAAAATAGTTTAACATACACACACATACACACATTTCAGTTTTTAAAATCCCCATTCCCCTTGTGCCATATTGAGCCAAAAAGGATCTGTTTTCCCTAACATATATTGTCGATACTTTATATAATAAGTAATCGTACATGCTACTATTTATGTTATGATTGTTTATTTCCGGGAAAGTTCCTATAAACTATAGGGAAACACAAAAAACATCATTTTTATATTCCTACCCATTAATTCTCTTAAATCGAAATTGATAAAGTTTACCCCCACCTTCCTACTAACACGAATACGTGACCAGAGATATATGTGGCGGCGGCTACGTAACTACCAGCAGAATCGTTCCTACCATTAATTGTCTAAGGAAATAAATAAAATCAATAATAGGAAATGACGACGAAAAACGATTCGTTGAAGCCTTAAAATAATATATTGTGGAGGAGTTAAGTGTTAAACCGCCGGTTTGGTGAAATTGAGAACAACCACATTTTTACTGTTTTAACGATTCTCGATTAAAGATACCTTAGTTGGTGCTCGCGCCATTTCATCCGTCAGAAAAATATTGAAAGCCTCTTATATCACATCATCGTCCTCTGAATCAAATGATGAAGGAGATCGGCCAGAGAAAGCTCTTAACTTCATCGATTTTTGGATCTATCACAGAGACAAAGATGAACTGAGTTTGTATTTGGCGAATTCAGTTTACCAACTAAAACAGACCCCTATAATTCAGTGGGAAGAAATATAAAACAGTTTTCCTCACTTGTACCACCTTGCCAAGAAGTACCTGATAATACCCGGTGCCTCCGTACCATCAGAAAGATAGTTTTATAAAGCTGGAGTGATTTTAATATAAACCCGAAACAGACTTATGGGTAACAGGGTGGACGAACTGCTCTATTTGTCTGATTGTAATGATGAAGTTTGGGGCTTTCAAAAATAAAATGACTACGAATACTTAAGAGTACCGATACTTTTATTACGATACTAGTAATGAGTAAAGTATCGATACTTTCGTTTCGATACCACATCCCTACCAACACCATTAAAAAAATAATGATACACGTATCGATTTATTTTTGATTTTGCACTAAATATCCAAAAATCAGCTCAATCGGTGAAATTTTAGAAATTCGTCCATGGTAACTTTGGACCTGATCATCACCCCACAAGAAGGGGTTGAGACGTGAGATATTTACGGTGACGGTGTTAAGGTCTTAAACAGTAATTGTGCGCAGTTTGGCTCAAATCGGCCAACGCGTGTTTTTGTACTACAATCACACATACATACATACAAACAATCATTTTTATTTATATAGATAGATAGCAAACCAATAGTGATCAAAAATAATTAGCCAAATCCGTTAAGAGAATTACCTTTCCTACGATGCATACAAGTTTAAACAAGCGATTAATATTAATATCGATTAAACCAGATTTTCTTATAAGGTGTGTACGTGGTACATTTCTGGTGAAAAAATGTACACAACGAAATTAGCTAAATGAGTTGAATAAATTCTCAACTTGCACAAAAATGTACTCAGGTTATCAGCTAACCGTAACCAAAATGGTTCATGTGACCAAAAATTTGACCCGCATGGTAACGATCATTGCACCGAGTCGGCATTAGGGCAAATCATCGACACTCAATTTTATGAGCGTGTCTCAAAACCGAATAAAACTTATACAGGATATTGTCGGCCGAGTATAAAAGAGAGTGGGAAGCCATTTTACAACATTTTTATTACATTTTATTAGAGATTAGAAAATATAAGATAATCAGGTGTTGCCAACTTGTATGGAATAAGTTCTAAAACCGATTTTTAGGCGACAATTGGCTATCGGGTTAAAACATTTTAAAATAATTGCTTATGTGTTTGACTTCAAATAACAAAATATTTATTAAGCAGAAGTTTTTTTGAAAAATTTTCATATTATTGTAAACCTCCTCCAAACTCAGCCTCTAAGAAAGTGTGACCGTTT
Source organism: Tipula helvola (assembly GCA_963556165.1). Lineage (NCBI taxonomy): Eukaryota > Metazoa > Arthropoda > Insecta > Diptera > Tipulidae > Tipula > Tipula helvola. The sequence goes on from OY744481.1 coordinate 305,566,402, forward strand.
TTAATTTTAACAAAAATCACTGAAAATGCTCTACAGGAGATAATTTAATTCATATTTTTTGTTTCCTTCTACGGAATGTTCTTCGGAGCAGGGCCATTCGCCGTTTCCTGATTTTTTTCATTTTTCTTAAAAACTCAAATTTTCAAAGTGCTCGTTCTCAAAAAATGCTTAACCGATTTTAATGATTGATGGCTTATATGAAAGGGAATAGAATTAGTTCTGCCTTTGACACAAGGGGTTACCACTTTTACACATCTCAACTCAAGCAAAGCGCTTTATATCCCCGCTATTGATGTCTGGTAACAAATATTAATTCGAAAAATACTTATCAAATTTTCATGAAAGACAGACTTATAAACCTTGCTCAGTTAAGAAAAACAGGTTTGGATTAGATGCGTAAAGATTTCCTTTGCAATACCTTCACGTAAAAAACTAAAACAATAAAAGTACATAATAGACTGGTATATGCTCAAAAAATTTGTTTTGCCAATGAATGAAAATGATTTTGTCTGAATGTACTAATGTGTCCAAAAAGTAAAGCCAGTTTTCAATTTAAATCGCGCGGGTAAACCGCACATCATAAATATTTTTTTCTAAGTTTATGTCAAAATTTTATGTAAATTGTATGTCTAAACATTCATTAGTTTTTGTATTACGCTTGGTTTTGTATACGCCGCTAAAAGTGCATTCGGCGATTTTTTACAATGTCTAATTTTATTGAGCAAAGAAGTTGCATTAAATTTTGTTTGCGGAATTAAATTTCGGGTGTAGAAACGTTAGGATATTGCAGAAAGCATTCGGAGACCATTTCAAAGAAGGACCAGTTCAAAGAAGGTCGTGAAAGTGTTGAAGGTCTCGTCGACAGTTTTCATCGATTATCGTGGTGTTGTCCATTCAGACTTCCTTGCACCCGGCCGAACCGTCAACAAACAGTATTATTTGAGTGTTATGCATCGTGAAGCTTTTCGTAAGAAGAGGCCAGAATTGTGGGCAGACAATTCTTGGTATTTACCCCTCTTAAGAACTACTTCTAATGCATTCCATGGTCCTATTCCGTGGCAAGTTGCAAACAAATGGCAACTCTACTTCCAAATCGTAGTCCACCATAAAATGACGATTATAAAAATGTTTTATTTTTAGACTGCGAGCGACAGGCTCGTAAAAATCGATCATCGTAAAAAAAAATATCGTAATTTTTTCTTTATAAAATTGACCAGGCCCTCAATCAACCGAAATATAATTATGTTTTGTTGACTCAGATGTAGCTACGTGTATCAAAATTGTGAACTCCAATTTAGCATTGCTTTCAGCCGAATGCTCTCCTTCCCCGCTCTATAATACACTGCAAATGAATGAATTAAACATTGCACATTGGACCAACGTAATCCTGAATTACAAATGAATATTTCTCAGAAAAGTCACTTATCGTTAGTTGCTGCATTTAATTTTTTATATTTTAGGTAAGATGCTTGTTGGCCTGTTCACACTGTTTATCCAAAAAAGGCAATGATGGAAGTGTTACTGGTTTCATAGGGGCATCGATATACTTTCTGCCACTGCTTGACTGTTATTTCACCCGTTCGATGTTGAAATGCCGAATGCGTCGGAAGGCCGAATGTCGAATGGCCGAATGTGTCGAAAAGCCGAACCTCGAAAAGCTGAATGGATCAAAAGGCCGACACACATTTGGGGTACATCTATCAGTAGAAGCGATATGAGCGATACGATTCCTTTGATCTGTGTCTGCAAGGTTATGTCTGCAATTTCCATTATCGTAAATATTAAGAACTTTACGGAAAAAGTCAAATTCGATAGACATTTTATAAATTTTAATTTTAATTTGGTCCGCACCTTGATAATTGTGTTCCTGGATTTTAGTTTTCTGGATTTTTGTTTTTCTGAAATTTTTTGTGTCTGGATTTTTTTTCGGGATTTTCAGTTTCTGTATTATTTCTTTCTAAAGATAAGGTAGCCAACTCAAAAAAAAAATTATTAATTTTCTTTTTTTATTATAATTAATTAATTTTTAATTATATGACAAAAAAAACGTAAGATTTTAATATTTAAGGCGATTTACTATTAAACATTTTTTTTAAATTTTGAAAATGTTCATTCATAAAAAGATGAAAAATTTAAATCAATTTCGACACAAACGGCGTTTCGACACTCGGCCTTTCGACACAACCGGCTTTTCGAAATTCGGCTTTTCGATAGTCGGCATTTCGGCTCTTTCGGCCTATCGATATTCGGCCTTTCGGCCCTATTCCTACACACCCGACTTATTTTGTTATCTATCTTGATAAAAATTCTGCACCAGCATACGATTACTTGATCAAGAGCTTTAGATTCTAAATTGTTGTTTGGAGTTGACATGATACGTTGTTCTTTTTGAATTTGTCTGTTTGCCATATAATATGACACATCGAAGTTGTCTTGTACTCTAACTCCCGTAGGCGTATCCTTTGCACGGCAAATAACGATAAAGTTTTAATATTCAACAAGACTGTTGTGACAAGAAAAGTCGTTTGAATTGACTTCAGACGTAAAAAAATCAATGCAATGTGATATTTTTCATAGTACCCGTCTAGGATTTATTGAAGGAATATTAAAATTTGACTGTTATTTGGCGTATAACAAACGATACGACTAAGGGAACTGGGCCCTTGAATTCTCCAGATAGACCAACTTTTTGATGGCGATGTTAAAATCATATACTTTTCATTTGTTGTTTTAGAATTTTCATATTTTTCTCGTAATTGTTAAATAAATTCCAAATTGCCGTTTACAGCATCATTATTAGCATGCCCGAAACTAAACGGTAGTTAAAATATTTCCTTAGAAATTTTTCTACAACTTCTTGAAAGATTTGTACTTTATAACTGTCACATCCCATTTTCTTCAATGAAGAAATATCAGCATCAATGTATTGCTTCTCTATTGATAAATATTCCTGAAGAACTTGTTGAAGAAATGGGTGAATATACTCGATCCAAATTATTATTTTGTACAACAGACTATCCTTTATTGTCACCACTTGCTAATGACTTTTGTATTAGCTGAATTCATTATACGTTGACTGACTTTTCGAGTTTTCGATGCATCTTTAATTTTCTGACACTTTACTCACTTAACTTTCATCAAGGTGACGAATATAATAATTGTTTCAAATTACATATTTAATTATTTGATTTTCCAGTTTTGGAATCCACATTTGCTTAGCTGCCCTTTTTTTATGGGCAATACTTTGGCGATTCGTGTTGATATGAGTCAGTCAGTAGACAATATAATTTAATAAAAAGACCTGGGTCTGTTTTACTGTTTTAAAATGTAGCTGGGTCCACCCAAATTGTTTAAAGTACAGGTAAAAAAATTAATTTTACCACTAATTTTAAAGGTGTGGAAACAACGGTGGAGTTTCGAAGGACATCTGCCCTAAATGTGTCCTAATTTTTTACGTTATCTTCTGTACCCGTGTCTAATTTAAAATTTATAATTTGGTCTTGAACTCGTATTTTCTGATACCAAGCTCGACCATTTTGACTATATGTATTTGCTTTTTATTGTCTCGATAGAAAATTTTTCGAAATCGTTCCATTCTATCCTCTGGTTTCTTAAACCCACAATTCCTTACAAGTTTTTTTATATCCATCAAATACTGGCCGAATGGCTCCATGCAATTTTGTCATCGACGCAATCTACATTCGAACACAAGCATTTCGTAGACTTCATTTGCTTTCGGAGCACAACATTTTTCAAACGAGTCGATGACAGATTTATAAACTTTTCGCTCATCATCTGTTAATATCAGTGAATTAAATATCTCTACTGCACTCGGTCCAATATTCTTCTTCCACTGGCGCTACGTCCCATGAAGGGATTTGGCCGTCTCAACGATGCTCCTTCAAATAATTCGATCCGCCGCAAGAAAACGCCAGACACGGTGACCGAGTGTGTTTAGTTCCTTTCAATGTCGTCCATCCATCGGGTAGGTGCTCTCCCACGAGGTCCTACTTTTATTGGTGCCGACTCCAAGGCCTATTTGGTGGTCTGATTTTGTTAACGAAGTACTGCCCAAGCCATCTTAGCCTTGACGATTTTATAAATCCGATGTTGTCGACTTTATCGAGATCATTTCTGATCTCGTGATTCATTTGTATTCTGTACGTAGCTCCCTCTTTAAAGGAACCGAGAATTCTTCTTATGATCTTACGCTCAGTTACAGCGTTTTTTTTATGTTTTGTGCTGTCAGTGTCTAAGACTCGCGACCAAAGGTGAAAATTGGTCTTATCAGCGCCTTGTATACGTCCAGTTTTATTTTGCGCGATATATGAGGAGACATGAATATTTTGATATTGGCGTAAAATGCTCGGTAGCTTACTGCCATCTTCGATAAAATGTTCACAGAAACGGAGTTTTGCTCAGTGATCAGTGATTCTATGTATTTGAACTCAGTCGCCTTTTCATATTGTGTATCTCCTGAAATGAAGGCTCCACGAGTCTGCTTTCTCGCGGTGATCATGTATTTAGCCTTTGCTTCATTGGAAGGAGGACTTATTTCAGAATGCAAATATCGTCAACGTAATACCGCGATAGTTGTTGCAGTTCAACCGATCTCCCGTTTTATGAAGTGGACAAATAAGAGCCATATTCTACTCTATTGGGATTTCTTCTCTAGACCAAATTATTGATATTAGCTCAAACATACGGTAGAACAGATAATCGCCGCCATATTTGAGCATTTCGTTGTAGATACCGTCCTCACCGGGTGTCTTGTAATTTTTCATCCGCAATATCACGTTCCGAACTTCATCATATGTTTAATTGGATATGTTTTAGTGTCCATTTTTAATTTCCCGGATTCGTTGTGAATAGCGCTGCTACGTGGGTGAAAGTCCGCAGCTTATTCTCTTATGCAACGATATATACGTTGCGTGCCAATTGTTCATGCCAATCTCGTTTTATCCATCTGCATAGCCAATTGAAGATTCTCCTTGCAGTCATGTAGGCGTTATCGGATTGTCTTGTTGTACGCGATCTTTCTCCCGAATAGCACCAATACAATCATCATCAAACCAGAGATTTTTAGACCTGGATGGATTTTGGCCTATGGTGAACTTTGAGGCATCAGTTACAGCCGTTTTGATAATGGCTCACTGTGTAATGGCTTTGTGAATACGATTATGTGGGAAGTATGGCGACCACCAATTTGTACAGTAATATCCCTTTTCTTACTTTAAATTACTGTTTTACTAGCATACTCGTATACTAATTTATTTAATGTGCACATAAAATTATTAAACGCGTGCTCCATATCGTATCATATTTATTTTCAATTGGACAGGCTTAAATGCAGAATTGGTTTGTGAGGAATCTACGACAATATTATTAATTTTAAGTGATAATAACTTATGATTCAATAAATTATAACCAAAAATTTCAGGAATTGCATCAAAACCAGATGCATTTGAAAGTCAAGCAAACATATAATGAATTGCTGCAGACGAACTTTTAACTATGCGATTACTTTCTTCTATCAGACTAGATAAACCGAAAGCAGTCATCATTAATAAATAATCAGTTGAATGCTTAGGTTCGCAGTGATTATTAAACTTTTAGCTTAAATGCTTAGTAAAAGAATAGAAAATTCTTCTATAATCCCGAAGCTAAACGAAACTTCAACACCGCCGTTTTCAACCGTATTCTATAGTATGTTTAAATCGAATATTTTCAGAAATTTAACCCACAACACTACCCGTCATATAATCATTACTATGGCAGTCAATAATGTGGAAGACAATAATTACCGATTTCTTTACTGGTTGTTCATACTTCAGAGCAGAAAATGATATCTGGCCTAGAACTATACGATGGAATATGCGCAAATAATTTCTCAAGATTTTTCCTATGGCTCCTTGTATTCTGTATAATCAATAAGACTTACAGAATTGAATTTAAAGTTCTTCTGGTAAATAACCAGATAATCATTACGATTTTACGGTTTGTTACGAAGAGCGAAATTATGAAGAATTTTACAACTTCAGTTTCGATCTGAATGAGAAACACGAAAAATTTAATTATTTTCTAGTCAATCTCATCAGGCTATAGCGACTGAATTGTTAATTACATGATTGATTATTTTCTATATATAGAAAGCAACATGTACTTTAAGCATTAGCGAATTGTACGCAATACATATTAAATTCTTTATAATTTCAATTTTGGTTCTTTTATTTGACGCATAAATACGATATTTGAGTTTGAATTTTAAAGTTCTTCTGGTAAATAACCAGATAATCATTAAGATTTTACGATTTGTTACAAAGAGCGAAATTACTTAACGAGATCTAAAATAGAAAATGAATTAATTAAAATCAAGTATATCTGTAAGTTAGAAAGATCTACTCTATATCGTTAAGCAATATCTTCTGACTATCATACATATTTTTCCGTTTGGAATCGATAGATATTGCTTTGCATGGTAAACGAGCTAACGAGCGCGGAAAAAAATAAACTGGTCCTCAGCTAAGAAAACGGACTTTTATTTCAAGAAAATGTACTTTTTCTTGATTTAAATGCTAATTTTCTTATTTCTTTCGAGTTTTTCTTCATTTCAAGAAACACAATTCTTACATGAAGAAAAACTCAAAAGAAATAAGAAAATTAGCATTTAAATCAAGAAAAAGTACATCTTCTTGAATTAAAAGTCCGTTTTCTTAGCTGAGGACCAGTTAATTTTTTTCCGTGAGTAAACCACAAGCTTTCATTGAAGTTTCATTATTAGAGGAAAAGCCGCACTCCGAAGTCCTCGGTTTTTTGCCTTACTTAAGTTGTAGAACTTGCAATTTAACACTACTATGACAACATTGTACATACATTTTTTATTCTTATGCAATTTCACCCTATTGTCTGATTGTATCTTCCAAAACCTCTTCTCTTAGCTACGGAACACCATTGATTTCAATAGAATTCTGATGCTCCAATTGTTCCAGATAATCAATTTTCTTCTGCATATACAACACTTGCTTCTTTAATACTTTATTTTCAGTCAATAAACTATCCTCAAGTATAATAGTTTCCAACAGAATTTTCTCTTATTAATTTTAATTCATCAAACATTGCATTCAAAGTTAACTGAACGACATTTTCAGTTCCCGAATGCGATGGTGACGTCGGGCATATGTTATTCGCACGCTACACTGCTTATTTAATCTTCAAGTACAATCGCATATAAGTAATTGCGAGGCAATAGATGAATTTCTATCAAAAAATGTATACAGTTTAAATAGTAAATCTCCATTGGTATTATAAGGGTCTATAGGAGAATGATGTTTCGGGTGTGGGTTGACACTTCACATAGAAAACAAATACGATTGTCGTTTGTTTAACAATAACAAGAAAAAACGACGGATAATACGGCGCGGCGGATATATCTGAAGAGTCTAACAAATTAGTATAAGTTCAAGCACCAATTAGGTTATTAAACTGAATGATATGGAAAATCAGCTTTCTAGATCAAGGAGGGGACTCTATTATGTAAAAGAAATTAAGAGAGAAACTAAATGAGACGTGAAAAAGTGAAATTACTCAAATTGTATGATAGTAAATAATGTTAAGCACCATTAACTAAAACTTTTACTAATTAAATAAAATCAATTAGAGATTAAGATAAGCTAAATTCTAAAAAGAAGGTGTGATCAAATATAACCTCGATATTTAATTAACACTTATACGGCTTAGACCAATTAAGTTGACCTATACACAAATCATAAAAATAAAGGATTACAAAAAGGCAGTAGAAAGCTGTTTGTTTTTTTTGCGGGAAAACTTTATTACCTTCACAGGTAATTTCAAGGTCATCATAAATATAATATTTTTGTGTGTGTCTCTTCCAAAAAACCAGACAACTTTGTTTTGGAACGTTTTTGGCTACAATCATGTCTAGCAGATCTAACCGTAAAATGCTTGCAACATTTTCTTCTTCCTTCCATTTAATAACTACTTGATTGAACAGTTACTGTTAAATGATCACCAATTAAAGAATTGGCGAATTTCGAGTAAGTCGATTTCAACGTTCATGACTTTTGACAATATGAAGTAGTTTGGTGATATGGGGTAGATTCTGTTTGAGTGCCTCATTGTGAGTGAAATTCATATTTTACACCAGAAACTTTATTTGGAAACTGCAATTCCCAGTTTTCTAACAAATAAATATATTCATGTAAAGGATTTATTAATGAACCGTGTTCATGAACAAGCAGTTTTAGAAGTATTATTAATATTGTTTCCGTAAAATAGAGGCAGGATACGATTATACATTATTCGTCAGTGTGCAAAATGTTTATGTCATGTGTCACATCATGAGTATGACAGAACCAGGTAATTTTCAATCCGTTAACATTAATAAATTTGTTTTATTTACATTATCCAATATTTCTAATCATTTTGTTTAAATTTATTTTTAACCTGTCAAAATATCCAACATCGATTATTTTGATATAAAACACAAGAATAATTCCTGTCAATACGCGTAACAAAATATGTACTCTAGATATTTTGCATGTTAGTTGCTAGTGATGTATATTTTGATGTCTTAAAATTTAATATAAACCAGATGGCTAAGTAGTGTTATTTGACAATAAAACAGTTTATTAACGTAAACAAATTTGTGATTATTAAATCACTAAATTATAATCACACCTGCAATTCTGTCCAATTATTGTAGCTGGCAATTCGTTTTTATTTTTGTTTAATAATAAACAAAATGTTTAATTTTAGGAGATGGTTTTGTACACTATTCTTTTGTGAATAAAGGCGCCCTATGGATGCTTAAGCCAGGTTGGGCCATTCCACTACAATTGGTGGTTTAGTAACTTCAAAGCATTTAGGCTACATGGTGCGCAATCTGCCGGGTTGTTCTCTGATTTTACATAATTCTATTGTAGTGGAGATAATATAGATTGAATTTCGACGATCGTGTTCACAACAAACGTTTTAAACTTATTTTTCCTCTGACCCAAACCAAGGTTACCATAGAATCTGTCCAAGCAAATGTTTTGATATTAGGCAGTTGTAATGCATTTTTTGGTTTTCTTAGTAGTTTTGCTAACAGCACAGCGGCGCACAATTTCAATCTGGGAATAGTTAATTTTACCTTTAATGGCGCCACTTTTGTTTTTCCAATCACCATAGTCACTTTGCTATCATCGGCCTTACAGTTCGATTTGTAATAAATTACCTCTGCATATGCATCTTCCGATCCATCACAGAAACCGTGAAGCTCACCTAGCTCATATTTGTCATATGCTTGATCCATCGTTGTAGCTTTATTTCTTCTAGCAATTGTAACTGGTTGACATGAAATCCATTTTGGGTCGATTTCATTAGGTAATTGTACATCCCACTCTAAACCTAATGTCCATAGTTTTTGCATGGTGATCTTTGCTTTTACGATGTACTAGCCATCCCATTGGATCAAACAATTTGAATGTTTCGGATAACACTGTCCTCTTGGTAACAGGTGCTTAAGTACCAATAATTTGATTTTAAATTGGAATATGTCCTCTATTTGATTCCAAATAATACCTAAGGTTTTAATTGTTTAGCCAATTTCTATCGTGCTGCTGCATACGTCCATATGTTCCTTTTGTATGGTATATGAGTATTTCTTGGTTGTTACTACTCCATTTACTTAGATTAAAACCGCCTTACTTTAACAGCCTTGTTAATTGTTGTTGCATTAATTCTGCTTGTTCTATCGTGTTCGCACCTGATAATACGGCATCAACATAAAAATTTTCAGTGAGTATCTTTTTTACTGTGTTCACCGTCATCTTATGCTAACTGATGAAGGACTCTAGTGGCCAAATATGTGGCAGTTGCTGATCCATACGTTAATACTCTCCATAGCATTAATATTAAATCTCAAATGTCTAAACATCTTCTCGATGACAACTTTCAACACGAATTTGTGTTTTCTCCATCACAGTAGGATTTCTAATAGCTCCTGTTGTATTGTTGGGCCAGTATATATTATATCGTTGAGTGAGATCCAATTTGAAGTTTTTTCAGAAGCTTAAAAAACCACCATTAATTTGGTTGTTGAACTGTCTTGTTTCATCACTGCATGGTGCGGCAAAAAAAACTTTGTCCACATCATCCTGATTGTTTAGTACTTCCATATGACCTAGCATGATGTATTCTTCAATGAAACTGGCATTTTCATTTTTCATACCTGGATTTTTGTGTAGCTTCTTTTCCACCTGAATTAGTCGTGCTGCGGCTCTCGTCTTTGATTCGCCTAATGTGAAGTTGTCTTCTTTAAATGGTAATACAACTTGATACTATCCATCTTCTTGCCTCTCGCACGTATGCTGAAAGTGATGCTCAAATACCATTGATTGTAATCTGTGTGGATGTAATCAGCTCTTCTACTTTCCGAAAACAATTTATCCCAATTCCGTCTTCTATGCCATTGGTTGATCTGGGCCCCCTTTTATAATATTGTTCAATATAATTTTTGAATGATTTATTGAACCTTGTTTATTATAAGTAGGATCCGCATAGTCAATGTTATTGAGATGTCGCCAATTTCCAGTTTCCACCTCTTGATCTGGTAGTAGATTTGTCAGCTTTTGGAATACCAAGGCATTGAGGCGTAGTTCAAATTTGGAAGCTATAATTGGTTGGATTTTTAAGCTGACTATCTTTCGTACTTCTCCAATGTCATGATTACCAACTACCGCTATTTTCGCAAGTATCTTACTACCTTTCAGCTTCATTCTTTGTACTGCTTCTTCCGTTATAAAGGTTGCTTGCGAGCCTGAATCTATCAAGACTCTAAATGTTGTTTGGTTTCCATCATGTTTGACTACGCCGACTAAAGCTGTTGCCAATAAGACACTTTAGGTCTGACTATACCATTTATTTTTGCCTCGAGTTTAAAACTTTTTACCTCTTGGCCATCTGATTTTGGTTAATGAGAATTTGGCGAATGAAGATTTGTATGGTGTAGACCATTACAAATCGAGCAACTTATAGAATTTTTACACTTTCTGTTACACATTCTGATGTATTTGAATGATTTTTTTGACAATAGACGCAAATGCTTTGTACCGTTGTTGTGGCGGATATCTGTTTCACTGGTTGACTTTTAGGTGGTTGTGTATAAACTGTACGATAAGTCTTGCATCTTTGTTCCACAAAATTTAAGAATTCGGTTGTTTCTTTAAATTCATATGAATTTTTAAGTGAACTTTCGTACAATCGTCGTATTTCATTGTCTAACTTTTTATAAGCTGAGATGAGCAGCCTCTTGTTATTGTATCGGTTGTTTAATATACTCCAGGGTTTTACATAATTATCTGCCTGACAAATTAGTTTAGCCGTTGCTCCAGTTAAATGAGTTTTCAAATAACTGATTTTGTCGGTATTGGACAGCCGTGGATTTTGATCTATCAGTTTGTTAAATATTTCTGCGAAGCTACCTCATTTCATATAGTTCCCATAAAATACGAATATTTTAATAGGCTTTAATTTTATTTCCATCTTCGTATCCCTCTTTGTTGTATTCTCTAAGGTTTCGCAACACTCCTTTGTAAAATATTCGAACTCGTCTTGGTCATCATCTGATGCTTCGACAGATATTTCTTCGTGTTTGTCAATGATCTGTTCCATTGGGCGTTTTATATATCGTAGAAAGAATTGCATTGCTTGTTTCCCTTGTTGATCTATAAGAATTTCCTTTGCATTGTCAATTTCTCTGTACAATTCTCGCATGTTCACGTCTTGTCTTCTAAGCATTTGCTTCAATGCGTTGTTGTTAGTTTCCCAGGATACCTTTAGTTCAGCATGTAACATTTCAGTTGTCTGATGAGCATGGATTTTTTAAATTGGTGGAAGGGTGAACTCAAGACTGGATTGTGGTGTTGGCGAAGATGGTGGACCGTTGTGGAGCCGACGTCGCATATCTTCGATAAATTTTTTGTAAGTATTTAAAATCGTTCTTCTTGCGACGTTATATGCATGACTTTAATCATCTGCTTTTACGTATTCAACGTAAAGTGCCTTTAGCTGCTCCATTTTAGTTTTCAAATATTTTTTGGTTTTTCGGCTCTCCCCATCTTTGTTGTAGTTTGTTTGTAGAGTGGTGATTTTAACTCCAATTTGTTCTTGTTTTTGAAAAAGCTCTTCCATTGCTTAATTATCGATAAAATCTGGTGGTTTTTCTGGATATAGATGAAATTCGCTGGACTTTTATTTACTGGTTGTTGTTTAGCTGTACCCACTGATGAATGTATATACAAAGTTGAAAGGCGTTGTGTGATACGACACAAATATTATAAAAAAAAATTAAAAATTATTATTGCATAAATTTGTCATCTGATTCTGTTGTATCATGGTTATTTCATGTTACCTAATGAATTGGTAACAAGATAAGACTCAATAAATCTTCAATATGAAGTTAACATTATTTTTCACGAAAGGACAACTTTATTTTTTTAATAACAAATTCATATTATGAAAGCCTTACATACATATTTATCCCCTATCCATCATATAAAGTCACTATATAAGAAAATTTTTTAGTTTCGTGGTAATTAGCGTTGTAGACCCTTACTTCCATGCACTTCTCGATGTGATTTAGCATTTTTGAAATATTTCACGATAATAAAACCTTTTTATTTAAATAGCACTTTCATATTAACGGGTTAGACCAGGGACCACAAAAAAATACAGTTTTCTTTCGAATTTTTCTATAAAAGTCGCTTGATCAATTTATTAGATATTTTGTACATTAATTAGGAGTGAGGCTTAAAGAATACAGCAAAAAAAATGTTACTCAATTATACAGCCATGTCTGGATAATGCCGATTTCAAAATGGCGTTCTTTTAAAAAAACCTTTTAAAAGGTTTACAGCAAAGCAGCAGTATGCATTGCTTATACAGTAAAGGCCGGTATGCAGCTCGAGCTAAGCTAAAATTTCCATCGCTCACGATTTCACTAACCGGTACGGAGTTCACGCGTAAAAATTCTTTAAAATAATGTCTTGCGGATTGTAATACAGATTTCACCACTATAAAGTCTCCACAATTTTTCGCACCAAATTAAATGTACGGAACATTAATTGTACGCAAACATTCATCAATTGCACAAAACACAAAATACAAAAATAACACAAACCCCTCTAATTAACACACAAACAACACAAAACTGTTTATTAATTAGTGATTTTCCCAAATATAATTCCAACGCTTGCTGACTGGCGGCTAAAATATTTCGTATGTAGTTTTATATCGTCAAACATGTGTTTGAATGTTTCATTGAGGCCGTGTGTGAATTAGTTAAAAACCAGTAAAACATTAAAATTTTGACATAAAAGCACAGAATATATATAAACAGAACAATATCTTCTATTGCGCTTTAGGCCTAAGCTGGTGAACAAATATTTTTGTCATTATTTTTTTCAAATGATTTTTATTTAGAAAAGATAGAAAAATCATTTTATATGCAATCAATGAAACAAAAAAAAATTACAAAAATGTTTGTACCCACCTCCTTGTTTTAATAAATAAAAATCAGTACAATTTTCAAAGGAAAGAGAAATCTTTACACTTTATAATGCACTTAAAAGAGATAGACATTCGTGAACAAATTTTGATTTTGGTCTTGTTAGCTTTGCGAAACTTTAAAATCACATCAAACAAATAACAAACAGAAAACTTGCAACTCCCATAAGGTTGTGTATGAGTTTGTGTAGCATTTCTAATTTATTTGTATTGGTCCTTTGTTTATTTGTTGATTTGATTTGCAAAGCTAACTAGACCAAAATCAAAAGTTATTCACGAATGTCTATCTCTTTTAAGCACATTATAAAGTGTAAAGATTTCTCTTTCGTTTTAAAATTGTACTGAGTTTTATTTATCAATAGAAAGAGGTGGGTACAAACAATTTTGTAATTTTTTTTTTGTTTCATTGATTGCATATAAAATGATTTTTCTATCTTTTCTAAATCAAAATCAATCGAAAAAAACAATAACGAAAATATTTGTTCACCAGCTTAGGACTAAAGCGATATAGAAGATATTGTTCTGTTTATATATTATATTCTGTGATAAAAGTTAAAATAAAAAAATTTACTCACCACAAAAAATAAATACAAAATGTATCATGGTAGGCACAGTATATAAAATTGGGACAATTTAAACCGGCATACAAGAAAAAATTTTTGGCGACAAACATTAGCATCAAAAATAATAAATTGGCATCACAAATAATATTTTGGCACCACATATGAAAAAACAAACAAATATTTTTGAAGGACATTATTAAATACTGTGGCGACAAACATTGACATCAAAATTAATAAATTGGCAACAAATATAATATTTTGGAACAGAAAAAAATAATTTTTAGTAGTAAAAAAAAAAAAAAAAATCGAGACAAAAAATTAAATTTAATCGATTTTGTATTATTTAATATTTGATGGGGGATCGATATAAAATATTGCAGTGTCATTAATATATTCTATATAATCCGCTCCTACGTGCGGCACGCAGTGCGACATGTTTGCTTATCCTGGCTCCTAAGTTAAATTAGGGATCACCATTTTCCAGAATATTTTAAAACTAATTTAATTTTTTTATTTATAAATTTGTTGCCAGTTAATTATTTTTGTCGCCCAAAATGTTTATTTCGATGCCAAAAAATAATTTTTGTGTACCCTTCCAATAGTGCCAAAAAATTATAAATGTTGCCAAATTTTTATTGTGATGCCAAGAAATTTTTGTTTGTTGCTCATTAATTTGTGCCGTTTTATTATTTTTTTGTATCTCAAATATTAATTTTTTGTGTGCCGGTTTATTGCCAGCCTATAAAATTTAACAAGCGAGTTAAAAAAACATAACCTCGTTTTTTTAATATTGGTTCAGTTGATACGTAAGCACGACGTGTTTCTTTCTGTTTCTTCTTAAAACAGCTTCAATTGATAAATTACGCTTTTTATAAAGTAATAAAATAGATAACAAACTAGGAAAATGATTGTTATAAATGCGCTTCATGTTGTTGTTCAGTTGTCACAATTTTAATTTTTAACTAATTCACACAGCAATATTAAATGTGGTAGATAAAAATATTTCACCACGATAATTTGAATTAACCAAATATTTTTAACATATTCACTCACGGTCTAAATTATTAATTTCGACTAAATTAATTTTAAAATTTGATATTTATTATTAATCGCAACATACTCAATTTTATTAATCATAAAAAAAGTAGGAGGACGTCGACTAATTTAGAGAAGAACTTGTATTTGTAAACATGATTTTACTTGTTTTTGCATGTAAAAAAAAAAAAGTAATCAGCGCTGCCCAAGCGTGGGAACAAATGAACTAAAATCGATATTGGGAAAGTCCCTCATTAGGCCAAAAACTGATTAACTAATACAAATGAACGAAACTAATTCTTATTAAAATACTAGTAATTGCTCGTCAAAACTGACGGAAGTTTCTGAAAACTCATTTAGCCTGAAAAGTAAAATGTTTGTTTCTAGAAGAATGCGAAATAAGACAATTTAATATTAATTCAGAATTCTTTTATCACAACGTTTCTTGTAAAAGTACCGTTATCATTTAATATTGCGCCTTGGTATGAGGAATTGTTGATCAGCACTCTAAGGGTCTCATGATTACGTACTCGTGTTAAAGCTACATAAAGCTGGCCATAAGCAAAACCAGATTCTGGCAAAAACAACCCAACATGCCTTGTTAATCATCATTGCAAAAGCCAAAATGATGGAAAATTGTCGTCGCTTCATTCAAAATCCTAAGCTGCTCTCGCTTGGAGATATATTTTCCAATTCGCAATGAAAGGCTTATAAAATACACATTAAAAAAATGCAAAACGTCCTTGGTGATCGAACCTGAAACATCTCCTATTCGAAGTTTCTTGTTAACAGGTCAACACCATATCACTCAGACTATATTCAGTTATAAACTTCAAGCATCTAAATTGGAAATATCAGCAAATACATAGTGAATTATATAATGTAGATGTAATGTTAAATCTATAAAAGGAATTATTTGACTAGCATAAATTCTAAATATAGACGCCCATAAACATATCTTATTGTAAACTAGTTTTAAACCAAACAGGACAAAGCTCTAGTTTAAATGAAGAATTTCGTTTGAATCAACTTATTTTCATTGTTGGAATAAGCGAAAAATTTTACGAAACATGGTACATCTTCATTGCAGGCGTGCGCCTTGGTGCGTGCATTGGGGTTCCGAAGTGTTAGAATACATTCACATCGGTAACTGCTCATCTCTATTGCAAACGCATTAAACTTATCTTTTTATGTCATCTGTTATTTTAAATCAGTTACTCATTGTAAAACAATTATATACAAAATAAACCTCAAAAGAAAAAGGATATAAACCGAAATTATTAAGAGATAATAAATAAGACGAATTAACTGTACTGAATATTTAACAGGTTATGGGCCCAAGAAGGGAAATTTAAAAAATAATAATACTGGGAAAACGAAACTTAAAAGAATTAGTAGAAGCAAAACACTTTCAAATCGGGGAAGAAAATCAACATGGATAATTCAACCAAGTTAGGATTTGAAAAGTTCAATAATTCTATAGGTGAGCTTCATTTGGAAATATAGATTGGAAATGTTCTTGGAAGTTGAAGGAGGGAGAGGGAAGTGGGAAACTGTTACAGGCGAGAAACCAGACCAAGTAACATAAGAAAATAAACAACAGCAAAAAATGTGGAACAACTTAAAACTGTATCACGGGAAATCAACTTTAAGCAATAAAGTGAAACTTATGCGAAGAATCTGCAATTTGAAACTAGTAGATTACATACATTGAACGGAAATGCAAAGCTGAAAACAGTAACATTAACTCACCAAAGTTTCATCATCACAAAGCGAAACAAGTAATAACCGAAAGTGAATGTAGTGTTCACCTATATGTTCCACTAAAAAGAAAAATATTTGGATCATTGATTCAGGAGCTATTACACACTTGGTCAACAACTTTATAGAATTTGATAATTTAAATTCGCAAATAGTGAAAGTCCAGGTACATGCTTAATAGCAATGGTAAACACCTTAAAAGTAAAAGCTCGTTTAAAAAAATTTCATTGAATTCAATGATGATATACTGAAAGCAACCAAAGAAATTGATGAAACCCAATCGGATTTCAATAATTCGATTCTAACAGGAAACTCCGAAAGTACACTAGATGATACAACTAACTCAAACAGCGAGGAAACTGAATAATCCGTATTACATTTAAGGAAATCTAGCAGGGATAATTTTCGAGTGCCACCAGTTCGTTTAATCGAACAAATTAATCCGGTTAAAAACTTGTTTGGATCAATGCGATGAATAATGAAATCCCTTCATTGAAGGAAAACACCACGTGGAGTCTAGTTGAAATGCCCGAAGAATCGAAATATCGTGGGTTGCAAATGGGTATTTAAATTAAAAAATATGGGTAGTAAGAAAACGTATCGGTTGCTCAAAGTTATTCTCAAAAATTCGGAATGGATTAAGATGAGGTATTTGCGCAGTAGTATGCAAGTATGAGAATTCTGATGACTATTGCTGGAAAGCGAGGAATGAAAATAACTTATTTAGACATCAAATCGGCATTTTTAAATGGATCTTTACAGGAAGAAATATACATGAACAGCCTCCTGGATTTATAACACCAGAATCAGGGAACAAGGTGTGTAAGGTAAACAAGAGTTTATTATATGGATTAAAACAAGCTGCTAAATCATGGAATGGCTTAATTTATTCAGTATTATCAAATGACGGTTTTAATCAATGTCGTGCGGATCCTCGCTTATACTATAACAACTTAAATAATGTGTCCTGCTATATTTTTGTATTATGTTGATGATCTGTTTATTGCAAGTAAAGATTAATCAATTATTAAAGAAGTCGAAATTCTGCTGTTAAAGAATTTTACCGTATATAAAGTTGAACATGGAATCTTCCGTTTAAGCGAAAAGTATTATATAGAAAAGGTTGTTAAAGATGATGGTTTAAACGACAGCAAAATTTCGAATATACCAATGGATCCTGGGTATCAAAACAACAATAAAGCTGTTGAACTATGAACGGACAATAAAGAATTCTAAAGGCTTATGGATTGCTTGCTCTAAATATCAGCATGCACAAGACCAAATACTTCAACAAGTCTATCTATATTATCATCAATAGTCAGACATCCATCAAAAGAAGATTGGAATGAATTAAAAAGACTAATAAAGTATTTAAAAGGCACCATGGATTTAAAATTAGTTCTAAGTAATCATACTAAAAATGATCCGGGTATAGTCGGATATGCGGACGCTTGAAATACGCTAAATAAATACGTAACGCTAAATACGGGATATATATTTCAATTATATGGCGGGTCAATTGATTGGTGTTGTAGGAAACAAACACGTGTTGCGCTTTCTTCAACTGAGGCGGAGTTTATTGCTTTGTCAGAAGCGTGCAAGGAGGTAGTTTGATTAAGATATTTATTGAAAGAGGGGGAGTGTTAGAATACATTCAATATTTACAATTTCAATATTTCAATATTTACAAAATAAAACTCAAATGAAAAAGGACATAAACCGAAATTATTAAGACAGAATAAATAAGACGAATTAACTGTATTGAATATCTAACACAAAGTATACTCGTAAACATTACAAATTGTGGTGCTTAGCAGGTAGAGATAACGTATGAGGAATAAAATATGGACAAACAAAAAAAAGTAAAAAAAAAATTATTTACTAATCAAATGATTTTAATCCATCATTTATTTAAAACTTTAATTCTTAGATAAAATTTACAGAAAAATTTGCGCTCCATATCGATTCGCTTTCCTGATCCTTTCTGGCACTCTTTTCATTGCCGCCTGCGTTCCTGATGTATCAATCTTCTTGAAATCTCTTTTTATCTTTCTAATCAGACATTCAACATTTTTGGCACGATATCCATTGCTGTATACCATTCTCTTCAGATTTGCCCAAAAAGTTTCAATGGGCCTTAGTTGTGGAACATTTGGTGGGTTATAGTCTTTAGGTATAAATTCGATTCTGCGTTGACGTAAATCAGATAACGTTGCGTTGGCATAATGTGAGGATGCCAAATCAGGCCAAAAAATCGTTTTATCATTTTTATGATATTTATTTATAAATTTCTGAAGCACAGGTAAACATTTGTTTGTGTATGTTTGCGCATTAACCGCCAAACCACTTTTGAAAAATACTGGGTCACTGACACCTCGTTCGCTAATAGCCACCCACAACATAACTTTACCTGGAAACTTGGTCTTATGAATAAACTTCTCCTTTTCTGGTGCATTGTGATCGGGAGACTCGTAGTAGTATTTTGGCTGCCATTCATTACCTTCAACAGTGAAATAACTTTCATCATCCATCACACATTTATAAGCTGAAGGAGCAGCGAAATATGTTTGGGAAAGCACTCTTAATCTAGATTTGATTGTAGCTAATTGTTTGTCTGTAGTTGCTGGTGCCGATTTTTTGGGTTTGCGTTGAATATTCATACTTTGTAAATATTTCTTGATAGTTTTTGGGGCAACTTGATATTTTTTACCCAGTTTTCTGTACGATTTTGCAGTTCGACCCACTGTTTCACCTTTCAATTTCATTCGAACTTTGCTACCTTGTAGTTGACATTTTTTACCAGAGTCGGGTTTTCTTTCCACAGGTTCATTATTCTCAAACAGTTTAATTGTTTTGTAGATAAAGGATTTTTTGAATCCAAGATCCTTGAAGTAGTGAAAAATCTCGTTCTTTTTTTTGTCTGGATTTTCCTGACAAAGTTTATAAATTAATTTACGACGATCTACTTGTAACAACGACATTTTTGTAACTAATCATAAAATGATGCAGTTGTAATGTATTTTTTATAAAATATACGGGAACCACCTTATTTAAAAACAAGGAAATTTTTATTTTTGGTTGTACAATACAAATACAAATACATTTTACATTTGTCCATATTTCATTCCTCATACGTTAAGGAGCAGAATGCAAAGTGTGGAGAGAAGGAAAAGAAAAAACACATAAGCAAAATTTTTTAAGCAGGATTTGTTATTTCATTCAAATGTAAATAATATTCTGTGACATTCAGTTGACGTTAGATAAGTTATAATTTATAGAGAATTGAAAAGACAGGCACGACGTGTGTTAGTTATCAACTAGCCAACTATTTAGAAAAGTTGAAAATTTAGCCAAAAAAAATCGTATTGAACAATTAAAAACCCATTCAGTTAATTGGCTTCGCCTTAATTAGTGCAGGTCACAATATATGCATATAGTTGAACCAAGGCAGTTGAAGTTAGCCTAGCATTTTATCCCAGAAAATAAAAATAACAAATGAGACAATACTAATAAAGTAATAAAATTATGCCACATATACTCTTGTCTAAAGTTATCCCATCCCAGGATTTTGTTTATGTTCAGCAAACTGAGAAACTTAAAAACCATCAAATTTTTTATCTCTCTGGTATCTAATGACTCCGAATACGATGTATTGGATTGTCATAATACATCGTCTTCAGAGCCATCGAGGGCTATGCAACATTTTTTAAAAGAATGTCGCACAATCGTTTCTGGAATGAGTTTCCATGCTTTAGAAACCCACTCTGGCAGGTTTAATGCAGGCATTTTTTGATTTTTCCAAAAGGTAAGAGGGGAAGGTTTTCGGTGAACAACCACGATTCGTATCTGGATCGGACCTGGAAAGATTTTTTATATTGAATATGAACGCTTCAATTTATCCAAATGCTGCCTGTTTCTTTCAAAGTAAAATTTTACGCACGGAAGTAGTTCCAATTGAAAAACTGCGCACTGATATTTTTTTTTTTAAACTATCGTAATACATATGTACCATCTACCTTTCGAAATACAAAGGACAATTTTTACACAGTATACATCATTGCTTTGTTCTGATTTTAAGTGGCAATCAATTCTAAGATGCACCTTAGAATCGAGGAAATACGGTACTCAATTCTTAAGGAATCTGAATATATTTTGAGTGATTAATGTGATAAATGTGACTGATAAATGTTAACTAATTCTTAAAGAGGTTCGGCATATTTACTATTATTCTTTGAACAGACAGAAGTGCACAACTTATTTATCTTCTTTATTTATTTAAATTGTATCCCATAACAACACTTCCCATTTATCTCTTATTCGCGTCACAAAACTTTGGAAAATTTTGTGTAACCTCACCCAGAAATCACAGTTTGATTATTCCTGATTATAATCTATCTCTGGGGATGAAGACAAAGAGTCTTCGAACAATTTTACCAACTTTTATTTCCGGACGAGGTTATAAAAATGTTTCGAAAGTTTCTTGGCGCGAATTAGAGATAAATGGGAAGTGTTGTTGTGGGATATAATTTAAATAAATAAAAAAGTTAGGATCGTATCTATTCAAATAGTTTTACAGGTTGTGGTTAAAAGAATTTGCCACTTACCTTTAAAATGATATGTATGTACACCAAAAAGATGTTGAAACCTTGTAAAGTGGCTTGGAAGATCACACTGACATATCCCTTTTTAGTTGATATGTATCATCTTCTTATTCTTGACAATTATTTTGAGATTAGCTGTTTACTACAAAGCTCTAAAATATCGAATATGAACAGCTTAAATAGAAATGTATGTTTTAATTTTTGAATTCACATAAAGAATTTAATACAAAAGGAAATTTATAATCACATCAATTTGAAGCGAAACTTTGGTAAACTGACAATCAACGAGAAACAAAAACGTAAAGCCGGTTTTACAAAATGTACACATGCAGAAACTTTCACGTAAAAGATGTATGCATAAAAAAATTTGCATTTTTGAATTTTGATAAAAAAAATTTAATTATTGATCCAACTTTTAGATTAAGGCATTTTTGTAATTTTAAATCGACCAAATTTAGGTCGTAAACTCGCAGTGTCAAATATTATTTTAAGAATCTTTAAGTATTGTTTACACAGTTTACCAAATTTTTTATTTATTTCAGCCAATACTGTCTCTAAACTAAATTCTGTTTTCTTTTATATTTTTTTTAGAAACGGCTCTACCCGGTTACAGTTCAAATCGTCCAACAAGTTCAAGTTGTGTTAATTGGAATCAATATTATACAAATTGTACACAATTGGGTGGAAATCCTTTTCAAGGTACAATTTCATTTGATAATATTGGTTTGGCGTGGGTGGCAATATTCTTGGTAAATATTTTACAAACTCAAAATAATTCTTACAAAATTTTTTTATTATAAAAATATGATTTACTTGTTTGTTAGGTGATATCATTAGAAGGTTGGACAGATATAATGTATTATGTTCAAGATGCGCACAGTTTCTGGGATTGGATATATTTCGTGCTTTTGATTGTGGTAAGTTGGTTTGATTAGCTTTAATTCATTTAAATCTAAAAACTGGATTTATGTAGAAAAGAAACCTAAAATTTAATATTGAAATATAAAATGAAAACTCGCGGCTAAAATGAACTTCAATTATAAAATACGTTGTAGGACGATTTTTATTTTTAGTTTCAATTTCCAGTTGGGCTTTAGAATGATTTTAGATTTTATGGATTTTTTCTGAAATTTGGAAATTACGTTTTGACATGATTTTAGTTTGGATATTCGCATATCTCTAATTTGAGGTTCCATACTGCTAAGGAATAAAAACAATAATCGTTAAACCCATGCACGACACAAATCGCCTGTCGTGCCAATTTATGAGCTGTATTAAAGTGCATATAGCTCCAACGATTAGAAGGCACATCACAACACCTTTAAATATTTATAATACCAAAATAAAACCGTTACATTAGTGAAATTTATATTAAAGTGTTAATTTATTTGTGTGTCTCCGGTAATTACTTTAATACAATTCTTATGGCGTGTTAACCAACACCACATACAGTCATAATTCTTTAGTTGTTGATGCTGACTCACCCAAAGCTCGGCGAATGTTAGTGTTACTGTCTTAACCCCAGCTTCCTATAAACCACCAAAATGTGGCGCTGATGGAGTTATAATGTGCCATTCTATTTGGTGTGGGCCCAGATATGCTGTGACCTTTTCGTTATGTTTCTTATATGCAATTACCGCAAAGAATTTGTCGAATTTTCTCCTGGCGCCGACAAAATTTGTACCGTTGTCACAATATATGGCATTTGGTAGTCCTATTCTTTCCTTGAGCCTTAGTTACCTTGTAGATAAATAAGCAGTTGGAAGCCTTTAGTCATTTAGATCCTGTGCCTCTTTTTTAACTGACTATAATTGGCCCTGCGTAATCAACTCAAACTAATAGTACTTAATGGTCGTACAAAAGTCACTCTAGACCTAGGCAAATTTCCCAGTAGTTGTTCGGATAAATTTGGAAGTGCTCTTTTACACAGTGAATCCAGTATCCAAGTATCCAGCATTATTTTCTTATAATGAAAATCAACGCTGATGGATTTGGATGAATTTATTTGCTTTGCAGATGTCTTAGTAATTTATCGATCAATTGGTGTTCTTTCGGAAGAATTACTGGATGTTTCATTGAATACAACAAATTTGAATTCTGCAATCGTTTACCAACACGTAATATTCAATTTTCATCAATAAATGGGTAGAGTTATGTCAGCTTGCTATTCTTTTAATTATTTATTAGTTTTGGAGCTGGTGTATTTCTCAATCGCCTCATTCTGCACCCATTTATTGATAATATCTTAGCTTTTCTTCAGGTGGTGGCTCGTGATATAAGGTAGTTTACTCTTACGACACGGTTGCATAAATCTGATGCAATGACTTATCACGCAAATGTCGTATACGTAGGATATTTCTCTATAACATGTTTTACGGACGATGATTGTTCTGGACTAATACTGTGTACCTTTGCCAGTAAATCAATTTTTCTTTTTTAATTGTGGTGAACAGTTCTGGTCACAAAATCATTGTTATTTTGATCCCTTTCACACTCACATATCTGCAGTAATGGTAGTATACATATTGCTGTAAGGCATATTAATTGATGTCTGATGGTACACCAACTGTACCATCAAACATCAATATGCCTGTGCTCAACCCATTCTAATTTTCTCAACTACTGGCGGCAACCAACCAAGGGGTCCAATAATTTTCCGCATTCCGATAACAGCACTCGCCATGCTTTGATGGGAGTACAAATCTGGTACATTGAATGCAAAGTTGTCTTTCTTCGTTAATCAATAAATTTCCATAGTTTTAATGTATGATTCTGTGTCTTCAAATTGGCATCTCTCCAGTATTTTTCTATCGGTATATTAGTTAGGAACTCCTCGTTATTTGAACTCCGCTGACGTTATAAAAACTCAGCATTCGCTAAGATGTTTGATTATATCGTTATATAACGCGCCATAGCTTCGTTTATAAAATCACAGCCAGTTAACAGGTCGTTTACATAAAAGTAAGATTTAATAATGTAATGATCTAATTGCGAGATAGGCCTAACAAGTTACAGGAACACTGTGTGGAACACAGAATGTCGTAAGCCGGTTTGAGTCGGTCGATTCAAATGGTTTGATTTTTTCCATTAATCAACACGGTGAATTGTTTGCGAAGGCGTCGAATAACTTTATAGGGCTTTCGTAAGGAGGTAATAATCCAGTACGAACCTTATCTGTTCTTACGAACACAAAATCGAAATTATTCAGCGGTTTTGCAATGAAAACGTCGCCTTGTTTGGATGATTAGTGGATTTTGGTACAAGGTTTTGCAATTGCATTGTGTGCCGTAGTTGGTCGATGACTGTGTTTGTGGTTGGTATAGGTGAAAGAGGATTTTCGACGAAGAATACACCGCGTAGTTTGATGGTTTGACCGTAAACTAGTTTTGCCGGTGAGCACTTTAGATCTTCTTTCACTGTTGCTCTGATGCTAAGTAAAATGATTGGGATTTCCGAGTTCCAATGAGTTGTAGTGCTTCTGGCCATTAGCGCGGCTTTGAGTTACCGGTGGTAAGCCGTTGTACGTATTCGATGTGAGCCAAGGAGTTTCGTTAATTCGGTAAAGAGCTTGGACTCAAATTGTGTTTTTTTTTTTTTTTTTTTTTTTTTCGCTGGCGCTACATCCCATAGAGGGATTTGGCCGCTTCATTTTGAAGTTACGTAATCATTTTTTAACGGATAATGAGTGATTAATTCATTGATCCTACCCTTAACCAGCCGTGATTTTTTCATCACCCGCCGGGAATCGAACCCGGGACCTCCGGAGCGTAAAGCAAGTATGCTAACCACTGTGCCACCGGGGCGGCAAATCAAATTGTGTTCCCTCATCAGTATTTATATTAAGGGGTACGCCGAATTGTTCACGAATGTAATGGCAATCGTTGCTGCAGACATATTAGTAATGCAATAAGTCTCTGATCAGCGGGTGAATGATCGACACAAGTAAGTAAATATGTGAGAAGTGGACCTACGATATCTAAATGGATATGTTCAAATTGACCAGGTGGAATTTTAAATTTCTATAGGATGATTTTGTGTGGCGTTGTACTTTAGAACGTTGGCAAGATAAACAAGACTGAGCCCAATTGCCTACGTCTTTGTTTATACTGGGCCAAAAGTAACGAGTAGAGATCAACTTACGAGTTGCACGGACACCAAGATGCGAAACGTTGTGCAGTGTGTCGAAGATAGTTCGATATAGTGTTTATGCAATATATGGGCGATTGTACCCAGTGAATGTTTCGCAAATTATTTCAAGTCCCGGTAGTTCAAAAATTTCTAGTTTCGGTGGTGAACTATTGTGATATTCGGAACCAGAAAATAAATTCTGAAGTTCTAGGTCAACTTTTTGAGTGTTTGCAATTTTCATTAAGTCGAAATGTGTTTCGACTGCGGCCGTTTCGTTGTCGGCAGTACGGGATAATATGTCGGCGACAACGTTGTCATGTCCGGAAACATGTTGTATGGTCAGTGTATTTGTTGTCAGTGTAGGTTGTAAAATCTCGACCTTCAACAAAATATCGGAAGTGTTTGACTGCCAGATATATTGCGAGTAATTCCCGGTCGAATGCGGAATATTTCTTCTCGGCATCCGAGAGTTTTTTCGAAAAGAATCCCAGAGGCAGTACTGCACCGACGGCAATGTTTGATGCGTTAGTAGTCAAACTGAGTTTTAAGTCGCTCAGTGGATGTGCCAGAAATGTTATCAGATCCGATTCAGTCTTCAACGACGTGAATGCGTGTTGGCGTTGGTCGAGGCAAGAGAAATTCTTGGCTGTCTTGGGTTTTTTGGGTAAAGCTGCCAAGTGAAGTAGTAATTTAGATTGAATTATTTTAATTGATGTTGGAGCTGGGAATGCTCTGATAGCGTTAATTCGTTCTTCTCATGGCAGAATACCGTCAGGTGTAATCTTGTGGCTGAGGAAATCAAGAGTGGTTGCGCCAAAGACGCATTTTGCGCTCTTGATATGGACATCAAGCTGTGCTAACTTATTGAACAATTGTTCTAAGTGTAGTTTGTGCTGTCAGTGTGCGAAGCAACAAGAATATCGTCAATGTAGGCGAAGGCGAAGTCCAAGTCAAGAACAATTTCGTTCATGAAGCTGGACTAGTAAGTTATAGCTCGACTCTGCTGTTAATGAAGGAAATTGTTTGAGCAGAGTTTCCGATTAAACTAGATCGGAGTTTCGTTTATGGATAGAATATAAATATTTGAAATACATGACTGGAATAACCGAAAGGTCAGCGCCAGAATCGACCAGGTACGTTAATTTTGTGAATTTGTCAAATAGGTGGAGGAGAGTCGTAAATGCACTCGTCGTGGCAGTCGAATTGAGGATGGGTGACGTTGTAGTCGTGATCCGTTGGTTTACTGGTTCGTTTGGTTTTAATCTACTTCCATGCTGGCCGTTGTACTCGGTTAGCACCAGTTGCATGGGTTAAGGCACATTTTGGCTGCTTTATCAACAAATGCCTGGATGATAGGTGTTGGCATTGCCGGTGAATCGTGGAAAAATTAAAAAATCATCACATAAAACGGAATCGAGATTCGAGAAGTGAATTTATGCATGCAGATTTTTGTGGTCCAATGGAAATAGAAAGAATAGAAGGCATTCGATATTTTATGTTGATCAAGGATGAAGCAACCTGCTTCAGACATATATACTTTTTAAAGTTGAAGAATGAAGTATACAATAAATTATGTGGTTTCATTCCATTGGTGCACAATACGATTGGTAGCCGAATTAAAAATTTCTGATTTGACAATGGCCTTGATTTCGTGAATCGAGACGTGATAGATTTATTGTCAAAAGAAGGTATTACATGGGAGCGTATTTCTCCATATACGCCAGAATAAAATAACCGCATTGAAAGAGACAACAGAACGGTTCAGGAAAGTGCACTAACGATATTAATTGCAAGTGGTATACAAAAATTTCTTTGGCTATATGATGTTAAATCGTTCGGCAAACAGAAAATGTATTGACAGCACATCATATGAAAAATGGTTTATTTCTAAACCAGATCTAGACCATATAAGAATTTTTGGTACAGAATGTTTTGTGCAAATTCCAAAACAATTAAAACGGAAAAAATGGGATCCAAAGCCAAAGAAGGTATTTTTAGTGGGATTCAAGCTCACATCCATAAACTTCCATTTGTTTGATCCAAACACCAGACAAGTAATTGTCAGCTGTAATGTTCGATTGATAAACAGTTTAGGCGATTATCAAGAAAAATCAGACGACGATCATGATCGAATAGATGATTGTCAATCAAACCATGCTGCCAATGAAAATGAAAATGATACAGAAATCATTGAACAGAATAGCAAAGAAAACGACGACGATATTAAAGATTGTAACGAGAAATTCACCAATTTTCTTAAGGACTTTAGCATGATACTACCACAATCAAACGGACGTGTATTTGTGGCGGTCGCGTTCCAAAGTTAACGCCGTATTGTAAACTTTTTTATGTTCAAACTCTCGCGACACTATGATGCACATATTTAATGTAATTGTATGAATTAAAGGGGTTGGGTACGGTTCACCGCCTCATGGTTTACCGCCCATGGTTCGCCGCTTAACAGTTCACCGCACACGGTTTACCGACAGCAAATTTCACCGCGACGGTTTACCGACAGCAAATTTCACCGCGCACAAAAATAATTAACTGGCAACAAATTTATAAATAAAAAAATTAAATTAGTTTTAAAATATTCTGGAAAATGGAGATCCCTAATTTAACTTAGGAGCCAGGATAAGCAAACATGTCGCACTGCGTGCCGCACGTAGGTGCGGATTATATATAGAATCTATTAATGACACTGCAATATTTTATATCGATCCCCCATCAAATATTAATATTTTCTTGTATGCCCGTTTAAATTGTCCCAAAAAAAATTATAGTGAAAACGGTAAATCGTAAGCGGTGAACTATTATGACGGTGAATCGTAAAAACGGTGAATTAAGCAGGCGGTATAACGTAAAGCGGTGAGCTTATTTTCGCGGTGAACCGATTCAATCCCGAATTAAAGATTACTTGTTTATTTCTAGTTATATATAATTATTATATAATGTAATTGTGTAGAGTAAATAATGAAAATATTTATGTATTGTACCTAATAGCTATGTTAACTTGATTGCACGGTACCATACCACATATACTTACACATTTTTAATGCACTGAATGTACAAAATAATTGTAAAGAAATAAGAAGAGCGAGTTGTTCTCGGTATCTTCTCAATAAAACATGAAAATATAAAATTTATAACCGAGTTTTAATTTTTGTGATAAGAAGTGATTTGTTAGTGGCAATAGCAGTAATTTTATGTGCTGTGCAATTAAATAGTTTTTTTTGTGCGCGATCTCAAGAATCCGGAGTCTAGTGCTGACATATTTCGAGATAAGATAAATGGCGAAAAAGTCATATTGCTTTTATATATGGATGATGGCCTGATATTATCATCAAATAAGAGCGCTTTGAAAAGAGTGATGAGCGATTTATCAAGTAATTTTATGATTAAAAAAGGTTACAAGAACCATTATGTTGGGAATTGAAATCCCAAGAAGAAGACGAAAATGAATCTTTTCCATACAGACAAGCAGCGATTGTATCAAAACCTGTTATTTCATATGCAGTGGGAGCAGTGAGTAGATACTTAGAGAATCCCAACGCAGCTCATGTCAACTCCGTGAAACGTATCATTCGATATATGTCATGAACGAATCATTTTGGTATTAAATATGTTGGATCATCAGTTGAATTAAAAGGTTATACAGTTTCAGATCACCCTCGTGATATTAATACGAGGCGATCCACATCTGATTATGCGTTTTTGATTAACAATGGAATCGTCACATGGAAAAATTATTTACAACACAGTAGCACTTTCAACTGCAGAGGCAGAATATATGTCTGCTTCAGATAGGGTCAAAGAAGCCATTTGGCGTAGATGCAACTCTTAAAAGATATTGGCTACGAGCAAGAATCGATTATGATTGACAATCAAAATGCAATTATCCTTGCGAAAAATGCCGAGTTTCATCAGAACCTTATACAGATCATATGTTTTTATTAATATACAGAAAATCAACAACATACAGTTTCTACTTTATGGCTTTAAATAATTTTCATATTCTCGCATGAATTTAACGTAGAACTTCCTCTCCATTGACCTTATTTTCCATATTGCTTGCTTCAGAGTATTTTCTACATATTCACAAACTGTCTTTAAACGATATCACCTCAATGGGATCTCATTGTATTGTATTTAAAAATTCGGGGCCAGCAAGACAAAACTCGTCATATTTGGCTGTATCATCCGCAATTAGTGTTACTGCTCGAGATTGTAGAAAAGTTGTTAAATTGTGAGTATCAGAGCGTCAATTACTTCAAAGTTCTTCTGATGAAGGTATATGGAGCATAGCTTTATATTGATTTTTCCCCTAGTCCGCCCTGCCGAAGCAGCAGATAAACCATTTACTAAAAATCACGCTTAACTCCACTTCAATCATAATTGTTTAGTAAGATCTGCAGTAATTAATGCAGATGCCAAGCCAAAATTCAGGAGAGCACGGAGTAGTCATCACAACGGTCGGTAATATGGTTTGATTGCTTTTACTAGCTAACTCTTTCCCACCCATGCCCCACATAACGTTCCTATAGGAGAGTCTCCTGATTCATCGGTCTCTGTGGAATCTATTGGAAGTGATTATGTTAGAATTTAATTATTTTATTTCTTTGGGTTTGTTGAACGAATTTCCATCTAAAGCATTTATTTTATGATGGACAGTTATCTGGAGAATGACAATCGTTTAGACAATTGTTACATAACTTATAGCTGTTAAGGAAATTCTTACGATACTCTTTATTAAATCGTTGAAATGTATAACACTTGTTATAGCAAATGTTTTGTTGGTAACGGTTACGTTGAAACTTTCCAATGCATCGCCACATTCGATAAATGAAATCTAGAAAATCATGTACATTTAAATGCAGTACCCATTGTTAGCGGTTTTTGTTAAACAGCCTAAGGCACGATCACTTTTTGAATCAATACCTGGCTCATTTTTGTACTCAAATTTGGTCAGAAAATTAAAGAAATTTAATTGAAATAAAATTTAGAGTTATCATCCGCAATTAGTAATAAGGTGTTGTGTTGAGTTGATTTGACACAATTTTTCCCATGCTCGTGGGCAATTACTCAGCAACCATCAGTATTACGTTTAATCTAAATCAATGATTGCTTAGGTTGGTCCTTCGGCTTTATTTCTCACCCATAATGTCACAATGACGTCATCAGGCGGCGAGGGAGGCCGTGCCGCGAACCTCTGATTTTAAACGATTTAAATGCTTGAACCACTGTAGCCAGAGAATGGCGTACCCGATCGTTTCTGGTGACATTGCGTAATAAAAGCGGTGGTAGTTAATTTATTTTAAACTAGCTGTACCCGGCGACGTATTGCTGTGACTCAGTCTATATTCTAGTTAAATGGAAAAGAAAGAAAAGAGAAATCACACGTTTCAAATATGTTTAATTTCACAATACTTGTGGGTATACAATATATTTGTTGGTCCATTGTCTGAGCAGATATAGAAATTGTCTGGTTTGCCGACTCTAGAATATGCAACGTATAATTGTCCATGTGAGAAGCAATCCGTGTCTAGCTTTGTATGATGGTGATTGCAAACGCCAATCGGATTGGGAAATGCAATTTCTTAAATTGAAATAGCATATCCGTTGGAATCATAGGAATACGATAAATGAGAACATATTCATCTTTGAATGGTCCTGTCAAGATTGTTGTTCCTACGACGTTGCCAATGATAATTGGCATGCCGATTTTTAATTGCAGTACGTGCGGTGGCATCCATGATACGTCCAATGAATTCAAAAAATTTAATGGATAATTAACCACTTCATTTGCTTCCACAACAATGTCGACCGACTTGTATACGACTGCTGAATTTTAAACTGAATAATATTGTTAAGATCGGAGACGTCTTTGTTCTTGGCTACAAGAATAGCTCATTCACTCAGCCAATCGTGATCCTTGTAATTGGTTTGAATATTGGGAAATACTTTTTCAGCCAATTCTTCTTTTGACGTCACTAAATTGCAGAAGTTATGAGGCAATGAAATCCGTCATGAGGTCAGATCAACCGGCACCTTTCCGTTCCCAATTTCCAGCAATTGATGTAAGAATATTTCAACTGGTCGGTCGTTATGCAGCTGGATATGCATATGAAGAATATTCCACGCAAATCTTGTAATGATCGATCGAGAGCCTCGAGTGATTTTTTGTGTGCCATTGTGCATCCATCCCAAACAATAAATTTGCATTTGTGCGAGCTTCAGCAAGTCATTGAAGCTCCACGTCGAGCCAGTTCATCGGCTTTAATGTTCCCCGTACTAACGAAATGTCCTGGCACCCATATGACATGGATGTTGAACTGATCTGTCATCTCGTTAAGAGATTAGAGACAGTTCTGGACTACTTTCGACGTGAGAAGGTGTGATTGAAGCGCTTCAATGACAGCCTGACTGTCCTTATATATGTATGCGAATATCACAAGTCGATATTACATTATACCTCAACCAGTCCACGACTTCCTTTATCGCAGTTACCTCAGCTTGAAAAATGCTGCAGTAGTCAGGGAGACAAAAGGAGAGGTTTAACATGAGTTCCTCGCAGAACACCCCAGCCCCTACTCTTCTATCCCGTTTTGAACCATCAGTGAAGAAGTTTAAAACTCCTGGTTCCAAAACTGCATCCATCATCCAGTCCTCTCTGAATGGGATAATAGTCCGGAACTTTCTATCAAAAGATAGTGACGAGACAGTATAGTCGGTGGTCTTGGGAAACCCTTTGTTACAAAGTATAGATGAGTGCCCTGTATTATTGCAGGTCCACATTAACGTGGATTTCAGTCGTGCGGCAGTGCAAGCTGCCCACTGTTTTCCTAAGATATCTAGAGGAGTGAGAAATAGTAGAGTCTCCAGTGCCTGAGTGGATGTGCTCCTCATTGCACCACTGATCCACAGAGAGATTCTTCTCTGAACTTTTGTCAACAACTTTAGGTTGACAGTTTTGTCCAGAGCAGGCCACCATACTGTTACCCCATACAGAAGAACGGGTCTAACTACTGCTGTGTATAGCCAAAGGACTATGTAGGGATCCAGCCCCCAACCTTTCCCAATTGCATTTTTCCAAGAGTATAGCGCTACCGTAACTTTCTTTATCCTTTCCATAATATTCGGTTTCCAGTTTAATTTACTGTCCAAGTCGAGACCCAAGAACTTTGCTTCACCTATAAAGGCCAAGTTGAAACCATTTAAAGTAGGAGGATCGGGATATTTTCCACGAACACCAATAGCGACGTCATCCGCATAGGCAACCACCTTGAAGCCACTATCCTCCAGTCTCAGCAACAGATCATTTATGACCAAGTTCCAGAGCAGGGGGGACAGTACGCCATCCTGCGGCGTGCCTCTGCTTGCAAATCTTCTGGCGGAGGATTTCCCCAGACTGGCATTTATGATCCTGCCTCTTAGCATCTGATCTATCCAGTCCTTAAGAGAATCATTCACTCCTAGATTCGAAAGTGCCCGAGTTATAGCCCCTGTAAGCACGTTATTAAAGGCTCCCTCGATGTCCAAAAAGGTTACAATCGCGTAGTCTCCATATTCGAAAGATTTTTCAATAAAATATGTGAGAGAATGAAGAACAGTTTCTACAGATCTCCCCTTGCAATAGGCATGCTGAGATTTGGGCAGCTTTTCCGGCACAATCGTGCCTCTAATATGAGCTTCTATTTGTCTTTCCAGTATTTTGAAAAGGAAAGAAGACAAGCTGATCGGTCTAAGGTCTTTGGGACTGCAGTGTTGTGAGCGTTTTCCCGCCTTAGGTATGAAAACAACCTTCAATTCCGTCCATTTACTGGGAATGTGACATAGTTCTAGGCTGTCTCTAAAAATTACCTCTAACCAGGAAATGGTTAGATCCGTAGTTTTGTATATCCGCAGGGATAATACCATCAGGTCCTGGCGACTTATATGGTTTAGAACTGCTTATCGCCCACAGAATCTTTCTTATGCTAATAATTTGGCCTACGAGGCTACTTGCTCTTTTACCTGCTGATATAGTAGGTGCAGATTCGGAACAACCAGGAAAGTGAGTCTCCAATAGTAGTTCCAGCGATTCCATACTATTTGTGGTCCATGCTCCATCCGGCCTTTGAAGAAAGCTTGGGATGGAAGGGCTAGTAGATAGTACTTTACGCAGCCTGGACATCTCTGAAGACTCCTGAATTTTACCACAGTATAGTCTCCAAGATCTGTTCTTTGCACTTCTTAGCTGATATTTGTAAATTTTGAGGACTTCCTTATAGGAGTGCCAGTCTACAGCGGCTTTTGTTTTCCTTGCTGTTTTAACGAGTTTTTTGCACCGTTGACGTGTTTGTTGAATCTTCTTTGACCACCATGGTGGCCGAGATTTACCCCTAGGCCTACTAAGAGGAGAGGAGCCTAGTACCGCTTCGTTAAAAGCGCTGGACACGTCCACTAAGCCATCGAGTTCTACCGTAGTTTTTGGAGATTCAGGCACCTGTACTGATAGTGAATTCCCCAGAATAGTTCTGAAAATATCCCAGTCGGTTTTCCTCCTGTTCCTGTAGATAGGGCTGTTCGGAAACACCAAGCTCATTTCAAATTGAAGATAACAGTGAAATTCGATTTTCCAAAAATCATTAGAAAATTTGTATAAAATCAGCCTCTAGAGTGTTATGTCTGGAGATGTATTTTATTGATGTGACTTGTCAATAGCTATCGCAAGAAAAAAATTCAGTTCAAATTTCCCGTGGGAAATCTTGGAAAATTCAATGTTTTTACTTTCGGCTGGAACGTTTTTCAAATTTTCCAAGAGTTTCCACGGGAAATTTTAACTGAATTTTCTTCCTGCGATTTCTATTGACAAGTCACCTCAATAAAATACATCTCCAGACATAACACTCTAGAGACTGATTTTATACAAGTTTTCTAATGATTTTTGGAAAATCGAATTTTCCGAGATTTCTCACGGGAAGGTGAATTGAATTTTAATCCTGCGATAGCTATTGACAAGTCACATCAATAAAATAATCTCCAGACATAACACTCTAGAGGCGGTTTTTATTCCAATTAAAATATTTTTTTGGGTGTACCGAGTTTTCCACAATTTTCCACGAGGAACTGTAGCCAGGTTTTGCCATATATGTATGTATATTAACAAAGGTGTTCAATGAGAATCATGCATCCTTATAACACTTAATTCTTAGTAGTTTTTAGGATAAACTCTCCCGATTGACTTCATTTTTTATTTTCGGCTGGGATAACACAATCTGCATTACCGATTTTTTTTACTTTCGGCTGGGATAACGCAATCTGCATTACAGTTTTTTCCTTTCGGCTGGAGTCCTCTCTTTTGCCATTCCACTGAGTACATCCAACAGCGCAAAGACCCAAACACTTCATGTTTTACCATGAAATCCATCAGCGATTTCAGCTTATTTCTAAAAACACGTGCTGCAGGATCATACCTATCCACCAGCGATTGCCGGAAAAGTAAGAGCTGTTGTATATCGTCCCAAGCTGGATTGATGTAAATGTGATAAATAGCGTTATCCGAGATTATGTTCAGATTTTACTCCGAAACATTAAATTTCTCAAAATTTAATTGTTTAAACATCAAAATAGAATACTCTCCAACCAAAATTTGATTTCATTTGATTACTATTTAAAAATTGTCTGACATTTATGTATATAACAAATAATATTTGTCGACAGATTTTAAATAAAGGTAAATAATGATCCTTTTCACTGTTCGTTATAACAACGTATAAGTCAATTTTGCTTTATTTTCACCTGATGACTCGCAAATTATGTAAAATTGTATACGGTCGTAACATTTTTAACAATCAATACCCAATATAATGAATCCTGCTTGTGTTAACTACAAAAAAAATGTTTTTGTTGTCTGGTTTTTGTGAAGCCACCCTAATCTTAAAAGTTGACATCAATAAACTTTAATACAATAACAAAGAAATAACTGTTGATTTATTGTATTTCTTAAACACAAATATAATCTTTACTGGTATAATAAACAACAGAAGAACTTAACTTTTTTTTTCATTAGTGGATAAAAAAAATAAGAATAAGAATTACCTCTCAGAATATCTAACATAACATTAAATACAGGGTGGTTTATAAAAATAAATGGAAAAGCCTCTCTTTATAGATACTCTGCGGAAGAACTAAATTTGTTATCATATTATGATTCCTTAATTGACATTTTTTTTTTTTTTTTTTCATTAACAGATCGGATCATTTTTTATGATTAATTTGTGTTTAGTCGTAATCGCAACACAATTTTCTGAAACCAAAAAACGTGAAATGGAACGTATGCGACAAGAGCGGGCTCGATTCACATCAACGTCAACGCTGGCATCCAGTACAAATAATTCAGAACCAACAACATGCTATGCTGAAATTGTTAAATATATAGGACACTTGTGGAGACGATTTAAGCGCCGTCTAGTTAAGAAGTTACGATTGTATAAGTATGGTTGATTTTTAAGACACTGATTTTATTGTTTTTGTTTTGTTACCTTTTCAAAATTTCCTTTAAATTAACATATATCAAAGTGTTTTGTTGCATTTATCCTTATTTATTCAAAAACACATATTAAATCACATAACATAATATAAACTAAGATTAACATTGCGGAGTGTACCAATATATTCTTGTAGCAGCTCGTTACACACTATTTCCCCAAACGCTTGCCTACTTGTGCAACCTAATTTCTGAAAGCCTACTGAACAATTTTCTTGTATGATAACTAATTTCCTACCATCGGTTTTATATCCATACCCGATATAATCTATGTTTAGTTCCATTAAGTGTAGAACAGTAAACATAAAAATGGTTCACATTTATACAGAAAGGTAAGTTAAAAACAATTTAAGTTTGTTTCACAAAAATCCATTGAATTTGGCAAAGCACCTATCCTACTGTAATATTTTATTAAAATATTGATAACGTAAGTGAATCACAATTTAACACATACAACTATATCCAACCCTTTATTGATTTTGTTGCAGATATCAAAGGCAACAACGAAAAGAGGGACTACTGCCAAATACAACTGAAACTTTAACATTGTCACCAAATCGAATTCGAGCACATCATATCAAATGTATAAATTACAATCGTAAAACAACAAATTTAGCGGAACCAACGAACATAATGAAATGTCCGATACGAAATTCGACCAGTTCATTAAATTCAAATGCGTCAATAACAAATATTAGTTTACAAATGAATAATAGTAATAATAATAATAATAATAATAATAACAAACAAGCTAACTATCATAAAAATAATCAAAACAATATAAATAACAATGATAGCCAAATTTCATCACCCGAAAATTCGGACGTCTCATCTTTTGACAATACCGTCAAAACAAGTTCAATTATTCGTAACAGTTGTATGCATTTGAATAACACTAGTGACTGTGAAAAGGAAGAAAAACATCGTGGATTGTTAAAAGCGCCTTCGGTTCAACATCAAACGGATAGTGATT
The DNA here is from genome assembly GCA_963556165.1 of Tipula helvola. NCBI lineage: Eukaryota > Metazoa > Arthropoda > Insecta > Diptera > Tipulidae > Tipula > Tipula helvola. The sequence continues at coordinate 305,603,557 of OY744481.1, forward strand.
TGGTAGGTACCAAGAATGTGAAATATGTGAATGTGAAATATAAGACAAATAAATTAGAATTACCGTTGACGACCTTTCCAAATCAAGCAAATCACTTATAGTGCCCAAATATGTACATTAAATTCTCGATGCTAAAAAGCACACAAATCATGCTGAGCAGCTTTATAAATTCCTAATTCGATTTTGTTTTAACCATTCTTACTGCAGAAAGCTTAGATTTTAGTTCAACCCTCCACTCCTTTCAGCGCTCGTCGTCTATGTCAACTGAATTGTCAGATATCATGATTGAAATCAAATTTTATACTATTCGCTTCAAGCATCTGTCGAAGCTAAAATTTACCTCTGATATTCCTCGCAGCGTAGTTTTCTACCAACAATCTCTTTGGGTCAGACCGACCTTAATTCCGAACAAATACACCAGTGAGATTAATAACATGAGCCCGACGAAGTTAAAAATGAACTGTTAAACCGATATAGTTCAACATCGTATCTATATAAGGAATGCAACTTCAATCTGCCAAGCGCCAAGATGGTTATCGCCAGCCAAGCAACAAAAGACCCAAGAGATAATGAGACGGTTTGATAAGGTTTTGTGTTGAATACAGCAAGCTGAACAATGCATCCAACCCAATTAGTGGATTGCATTGAAGCAAATTTTTGTATTAGGCCATCAAACCTTACAAACCATTAAATCTGCCGGATAGAAGTTAAGTGCGTCAAAATGTAGCCTTTTTAGAAACAAATAACGTAATTTGGGTCACTTGTATAGGAATGTGCCTATACTAACGACAATTTAAACCCAACTTCGCAGATTTCTAACTGAGAAAAGTCAAAAATTCAACTGGACGAAGAAACAAGCATCAGGACTGAAGAAGAAACTCTGCAGTTCTCCAAATCTTACTTATCCAAAGGCAGAAGGCCTTCTCATGTCGGATACTGACGCAAGTAATATGGGGTAGGATCCATTCTATCGCAAAATATAGACGCACTCGTTTTAAATTAGCCCACAACAGCAGCACACTGTCCAAACCTGAAAAAATGTATTTCGTACGTCTTAGAGACTTGAGGTAGTAGATAGCGTCAAACACTTCTTTAACTATTTATTTGGACAAGAGTTCGTTCTTCGGAGAGAACTTGCAGCTGTTAAGTGGCATAAGCAGTTGAAAGACTTTACTATACCAAAAGAAGGAAACCAAAGTTAAGAAGTACCTTACAAGGTCAACAGATTAACGACAGATGTAGTTATTTGTTATTAACACAAGTTATTAACACAAGTTATTTGTTTTTAGGAATTAAAATCAATAGGGGTTATTTCTTTTTTGAAATGGCGTTAAAGCCCAAGATCGCTTTTACCCTTTCGGATGAGCCAAAGGCTCATATATGTGGTATATATGGAAATTGAGATTTCCGTGCTAATTTTTAAATTAAACCACAATTTCCAGAATATATAAAATCAAATCTTAATTTTCTAGAATGTCTGCAAAGGAAGAATTAATTTCAAAATATTCTGAAAAATTAAATTTCCATTCTGATTTTAAAATTAAATCTCCAGTTCCCAGAAAATTGAAAATTTTATCAGCATTTAAAAATTAAATTTTCATTCTAATTTTAAAATAATACCACAATTTTCCAGAATATTTTAAAATTAAATCTGCATTTTCCAAAAATTCTGGAAAGGAGGAATTATTTTCAAATTATTCTAGAAATTTAAAAATTATTTCTAAAAAACTGTCAAAAATTAAATTTCCTTTCTAATTTTTAATTTAAATCACAATCTTTCAGAATAATTTATAAGTAAGTTTACATTTTCCAGAAATTCAGGAAAGGAAGATTTAAATTCAAAATATTCTGGAAAATTCAGATTTATTTTTAAAATATTCTGGAAAATTAAATTTCCATTCTAATTTTAAAATTGGTGATTTCAGAGTGATTTTTTAAAATTAAATCTGCATTTTGCAGAAATTCTCGAAAGGAGAATTATTTTCAAATTATTCTAGAAATTTGAAAATTATTTTTAAAAAATTCTCAAAAATTAAATTTCCTTTCTGATTTTTAAATTAAACAATAATTTTCCAGAATAATTTAAAAGTAAATCTGCATAGTCCAGAATTTCTGCAAAGGAAAAATGTATTTTAAAATGATCTGAAAAATTAAATTTTCATGCTAATTTTTAATTTAAATCACGATTTTTCAGAATATTTTAAAACTAAATTTGCATTTTCAAATACTTGAAATGAAGAATTAATTTTAAAGAATTCTGGAAAATTGAGATTTATTTTTAAAATATTCTGGAAAATTATGATAAATTTCCATTATAATCTTAAAATTACATCTCCAGTTCCAGAATATTTTAAAATTAAATTTTTATTTTCTACAAATTCTTGGGATGAGGAATTATTTTTCAAATAATCTGGAAAATTAAATTTTCATTCTAATTTTAAATTGAATCACGATTTTCCTGAATAATTTAAAATTTTATCAACATTTTCCAGAAATTCAGGAAAGAAAGAATTAATTTCAAAATACTCTGGAAAATTAAATTTTCTATATAATTATTTTCCATTCTAATTTTAAAATTCAATGACCTGAATGTTTTAAAATTTCCAGAATATTTTAAAATAAAATTTGCATTTTCCAGAAATTCAGGAAGGGAAGATTTAAATTCAAAATATTCTGGAAAATTAAATTTTCATTCTAATTTTAAAATTCAATCAGCAGAATGTTTCAAAATTTCCAGAATGTTTTTAAATTAATCCGCATTTTCTAGAAATTCAGAAAAGGAAGAATTTATTGTAATTTTAAAATTATATCACGATTCTCAAGAATAATTTAAAATTAAATCAGCATTTTCCAGAAATCCTGGAAAGACAGAATTAATTATAAAATAATCTGAAAAATTATTTTCATTCTAATTTTAAAATGATACCACAATTTTCCAGAATATTTTAAGATTTAATATGCATTTTCCAAAAATTCAGGACAGGAAGATTTAATTTCAAAATATTCTGGAAAATTGAGATTGATTTTTAAAATATTCTGAAATATTAAATTTTCTATATAATTTTAAAATGATATCAAAATTTTCCAGAAAAATCTAAAATTAAATTTGCATTTTCCAGACATTCTTGGAACGATGAACTAATTTTAAAGCATTTTCTAGAAATTCAGGAAAGGAAGAATTCATTTTTGAAATTCATTGTAATTTTAAAATTATATCACGATTTTCCAGAATAATTTAAAATTAAATAAGCATTTTCAAGAAATTCTGGAAAGACAGAATTAATTTTAAAATAATCTGAAAAATTAAATCTCCAGTTTCCAGAAAATTTAAAATAATATCAGCATTTTCTAGAAATTCTGGAAAGAAAGAATTAATTTTAAAATATTCTGGAAAATTAAAGTTCCATTCTAATTTTAAAATTAAATCTTCAGTTTGCAGAAAATGTAAAATTATATCAGCATTTTCCAGAATTCTTTTAATGAAGACATAATTTTAAAGAAGTCTGGAAAATTGAGATTTACCTATTATTAAAATATTCGGGAAAATTAAATTTTCTTTCTAATTTTTAAATTAAGTCACGATTTTCTAAAACAATATAAAATTATATTAGAATTTGCCAGAAATTCTGGAAAGAAAGAATTAATTCAAAATATTCTGGAAAATTGAAAGTTACTTTTAAAATATTCTGAAAAATTAAATTTCCATGCTATTTTTAAATTAAATCATCATTTTCAGGAGTATTTTAAAATTAAATCTGCATTTTTCAAAAATTCAGGAAAGGAAGTATGATTTCCAAAATATTCTGGAAAATTAAATTTCCATTCTAATTTTAAAATTAAATCTCCGTTTTCCAGAATATTTTAAAATTAAATTTGCATTTTGCAGAATTCTTGAAATGAAGAATTAATTTTAAAGAAGAATATGAAATGAAGAATAAATTTTAAAATATTATAGAAAATTAAATTTTCATTCTAATTTTAAAATAAGATCTCCAGTTTCCAGACAATTTAAAATTATATCAGCATTCTCCCAAAATTTTGGAAAGAAAAATTAATTTGAAATGATTCTGGAAAATTAAATTTTCTATATAATTTTAAAATGATATCAAAATTTTCTAAAATAATTTAAAATTAATTTTGCATTTCCCAGAAATTCTTGGAACGAAGAATTAATTTTAAAGTATTATCTAAAATTTAAATTTACTTTTAAAATATTCTAGAAAATTAAATTTTCATTGTAATTTTAAAATTAATTCAGCAGAACGTTTAAAATTTCAAGAATGTTTTTAAATTAAATCCGCATTTTCTAGAAATTCAGGAAAGGAAAAATTAATTTCAAAAGATTCTGGAAAATTAAATGTCGATTCTAATTTTAAAATTTAATCACCATTTTCTAGAATATTTTAAAATTAAATCTGAATTTTGCAAAAATTCTGGAAAGGAGGAATTATTTTTAAATTATTCTAGAAATTTGAAAATAATTTTTAAAAAATTAAATTTCCTTTCTAATTTTTAAATTAAATCACGATTTTCCAGAATAATTTAAAAGTAAATCTGCATCTTCCAGAAATTCAGGAAAGGAAGAATTAATTTCAAAATACATATTCTGGGAAATTGAGATTGATTTTTAAAATAATTTTTAATTTATTTGAAGTTACTATTTCCGAAAAATTTCTGAAATAATCTGGAAAATTAAATTTCGATTCTAATTTAAAAATTAAATCTCCAGTTTCCAGAAAAATTAAAATTATATCAGCATTTTCCAGAAATTCTGGAAAGAAAGAATTAATTTGAAAATAAACTGAAAATTAAATTTTCATTCTAATTTTAAAATTAAATCTCCATTTTCCAGAATATTTTAAAATAAAATTTACATTTTCCAGAAATTCAGGAAAGGAAGATTTAAATTCAAAATATTCTGGAAAATTTAGATTTATTTTTAAAATATTCTGGACAATTAAATTTCCATTCTAATTTTAAAATTAAATCACCGTTTCCCAGAGTATTCTAAAATTAAATCTGCATTTTGCAGAAATTCTCGAACGGAGAATTATTTTCAAATTATTCTAGAAATTTGAAAATTATTTTTAAAAAATTCTCAAAAATTAAATTTCCTTTCTGATTTTTAAATTAAACCATAATTTTCCAGAATAATTTAAAAGTAAATCTGCAAAGGAAAAACGTATTTTAAAATGATCTAAAAAATTAAATTCCATGCTAATTTTTAATTTAAATCACGATTTTTCAGAATATTTTAAAACTAAATTTGCATTTTCCAGAAATATTGGAATGAAGAATTAATTTTAAAGAATTCTGGAAAATTGAGATTTATTTTTAAAATATTCTAGAAAATTAAATTTCCATTATAATCTTAAAATTAAATTCCAGTTTCCAGAATATTTTAAAATTAAATTTTTATTTTCTACAAATTCTTGGGATGAAGAATTATTTTTCAAATATTCTGGAAAATTAAATTTTCATTCAAATTTTAAATTGAATAACGGTTTTCCTGAATAATTTAAAATTATGTCAACATTTTCCAGAAATTCAGGAAAGAAAGAATTAATTTCAAAATACTCTGGGAAATTAAATTTTCTATATAATTTTACGAACGAAGATTAATTTTAAAGTATTATGGAAAATTTAAATTTATTTTTAAAATGTTCTGGAAAATTATTTTCCATTGTAATTTTAAAATTCAACGACCTGAATGTTTTAATATTTCCAGAATATTTTAAAATAAAATTTGCATTTTCCAGAAATTCAGGAAGGGAAGATTTAAATTCAAAATATTCTGGAAAATTAAATTTCCATTCTAATTTTTAAAGAAGATCTCCAGTTTTCAGAAAATTTAAAATTCTCCAAAAATTTTGGAAAGAAAAATTAATTTGAAATGATTCTGGAAAATTAAATTTTCTATATAATTTTAAAATGATATCAAAATTGTCTAGAGTAATTTAAAATTAAATTTGAATTTTCCAGAAATTCTTAGAACGAAGAATTAATTTTAAAGTATTATGGAAAATTTAAATTTACTTTTAAAATAATCTGAAAAATTAAATTTTCATTCTAATTTTAAAATGATACCACAATTTTCCAGAATATTTTAAAATATAATTTGCATTTTCCAAAAATTCAAGACAGGAAGAATTAATTTCAAAATATTTTGAAAAATTAAATTTCCATTCTAATTTTAAAATTAAAGCTCCAGTTTCCAGAAAATTTAAAATTATATCAGTATTTTCCAGAAATCCTGGAAAGAAAGAATTAATTTGAAAATATTCCGGAAAATTATATTGTCTTTCCAATTTTAAAATGAAATCTAAAATTTTCCAAAATATTTTAAAATAAAATCTGCATTTTCCAGAAATTCAGGGAAGATCGATTTTCTAGAATAATATAAATGAATGCATAATAATATAATCTAGAATGCAGAAATTCTCGAAAGGAGAATTATTTTCAAATTATTCTAGAAATTTGAAAAATATTTTTAAAAAATTTTCAAAAATTAAATTTCCTTTCTCATTTTTAAATTAAACCATAATTTTCCAGAATAATTTGAAAGTAAATCTGCATAATCCAGAATTTCTGCAAAGGAAAAATGTATTTTAAAATGAACGGAAAAATTAAATTTCCATGCTAATTTTTAATTTAAATCACGATTTTTCAGAATATTTTAAAACTAAATTTGCATTTTCCAGAAATACTTGGAATGAAGAATTAATTTTAAAGAATTCTGGAAAATTGAGATTTATTTTTAAAATATTCTGGAAAATTAAATTTCCATTATAATCTTAAAATTAAATCTCCGGTTTCCAGAATATTTTAAAATTAAATTTTGCATTTTCTACAAATTCTTGGGATGAAGAATTATTTTTCAAATATTCTGGAAAATTAAATTTTCATTCAAATTTTAAATTGAATAACGGTTTTCCTGAATAATTTAAAATTATGTCAACATTTTCCAGAAATTCAGGAAAGAAAGAATTAATTTCAAAATACTCTGGAAAATTAAATTTTCTATATAATTTTACGAACGATGATTAATTTTAAAGTATTATGGAAAATTTAAATTTATTTTTAAAATGTTCTGGAAATATATTTTCCATTCTTATTTTAAAATTCAATGACCTGAATGTTTTAAAATTTCCAGAATATTTTAAAATAAAATTTGCATTTTCCAGAAATTCAGGAAGGGAAGATTTAAATTCAAAATATTCTGGAAAATTGAGATTTATTTTTAAAATATTCTGGAAAATTAAATTTCCATTCTAATTTTCAAATTCAATCAGCAGAATGTTTCAAAATTTCCAGAATGTTTTTAAATTAATCCGCATTTTCTAGAAATTCAGAAAAGGAAGAATTCATTTTTGAAATTCATTGTAATTTTAAAATTATTTAACGATTTTCAAGAATAATTTAAAATTAAAACAGCATTTTCCAGAAATTCTGGAAAGACAGAATTAATTATAAAATATGTAATCTGAAAAATTAAATTTTCATTCTAATTTTAAAATGATACCACAACTTTCCAGAATATTTTAAGATTTAATATGAATTTTCCAAAAATTCAGGACAGGAAGATTTAATTTCAAAATATTCTGAAAAATTTAATTTCCATTCTAATTTTAAAATTAAATCTTCAGTTTCCAGAAAATTTAAAATAATATCAGCATTTTCTAGAAATTCTGGAAAGAAAGAATTAATTTTAAAATATTCTGGAAAATTAAATTTCCATTCTAATTTTTAAATTAAATCATGATTTTCCAGAATACATATTTTAAAATAGAATCTGCATTTTCCAGAAATTCAGGAAAGAAAGAATTAAGTTCAAAATATTCTGGAAAATTCAGATTTATTTTTAAAATATTCTGGAAAATTAAATTTTCATTCTAATTTTAAAATTAAATCTTCAGTTTCCAAAAAATGTAAAATTATATCAGCATTTTCCAGAATTATTGGAATGAAGAAATAATTTTAAAGAAGTCTGGAAAATTGAGATTTACCTATTATTAAAATATTCGGGAAAATTAAATTTTCTTTCTAATTTTTAAATTAAGTCACGATTTTCTAAAACAATATAAAATTATATTAGAATTTGCCAGAAATTCTGGAAAGAAAGAATTAATTCAAAATATTCTGGAAAATTGAAAGTTACTTTTAAAATATTCTGAAAAATTAAATTTCCATGCTATTTTTAAATTAAATCATCATTTTCAGGAGTATTTTAAAATTAAATCTGCATTTTTCAAAAATTCAGGAAAGGAAGTATGATTTCCAAAATATTCTGGAAAATTAAATTTCCATTCTAATTTTAAAATTAAATCTCCGTTTTCCAGAATATTTTAAAATTAAATTTGCATTTTTCAGAATTCTTGAAATGAAGAATTAATTTTAAAGAAGAATATGAAATGAAGAATAAATTTTAAAATATTATAGAAAATTAAATTTTCATTCTAATTTTAAAATAAGATCTCCAGTTTCCAGACAATTTAAAATTATATCAGCATTCTCCCAAAATTTTGGAAAGAAAAATTAATTTGAAATGATTCTGGAAAATTAAATTTTCTATATAATTTTAAAATGATATCAAAATTTTCTAAAATAATTTAAAATTAATTTTGCATTTCCCAGAAATTCTTGGAACGAAGAATTAATTTTAAAGTATTATCTAAAATTTAAATTTATTTTTAAAATATTCTAGAAAATTAAATTTTCATTCTAATTTTAAAATTAAGTCAGCAGAACGTTTAAAATTTCCAGAATGTTTTTAAATTAAATCCACATTTTCTAGAAATTCAGGAAAGGAAGAATTAATTTCAAAATATTCTGGAAAATTAAATGTCGATTCTAATTTTAAAATTAAATCACCATTTTCTGGTGAAAATTAAATCTGAATTTTGCAAAAATTCTGGAAAGGAGGAATTATTTTTAAATTATTCTAGAAATTGGAAAATAATTTTTAAAAAATTCTCAAAAATTAAATTTCCTTTCTTAATTTAAAAGTAAATCTGCATTTTCCAGAAATTCAGGAAAGGAAGAATTAATTTCAAAATACATATTCTGGAAAATTGAGATTGATTTTTAAAATAATTTTTAATTTATTTGAAGTTACTATTTCCGAAAAATTGTAAGAGAACTTTTTCTGAAATATTCTGGAAAATTAAATTTTCATTCTAATTTCTAAATTAAATCACGATTTACCAGAATATTTTAAAATTATAATAGCATTTTCCAAAAATTGTGGAAAGAAAGAATTAATTTCAAGATATTCTTTAAAAATTGAAATTTATTTTTAAAATATTCTGGAAAATTAAATTTTCATTCTAATTTTTAATTATATCACGATTTTCCAGAATAATTTAAAATTAAATTTGCATTTTCCAGAAATTCAGGAAGGAAGAATTAATTTCAAAATATTCTGAAAAATTAAATTTCCATTATAATTTTAAAGTTAAATTAGCAGAATGTTTTAAAATTTCGAGAATGTTTTTAAATTAAATCTGCATTTTCCAGAAATTCAGAAAGGAAGACTTAATTTCAATATATTCTGGAAAATGAAATTCCATTCCAATTTTAAAATTAACTCTCCAGTTTCTAGAAAAATTAAAATTATATCAGCATTTTCCAGAAATCCTGGAAAGAAAGAATTAATTTGAAAATATTCTGGAAAATTAAATTGTCTTTCCAATTTTAAAATTAAATCTCCATTTTTCAAAATTATTAAAATAAAATCTGCATTTTTCAGAAATTCAGGCAAGAAAGAATTAAGTTCAAAATATTCTGGAAAATTGAGATTTATTTTTAAAATATTCTGGAAAATTAAATTTCCATTCTAATTTTTAAATTAAGTCACGATTTTCCAGAATTTTTTAAAATTAAATTTTGCATTTTCCAAAAATTCTTGGAAAGAAGAATTAATTTTAAAATATTATGGAAAATTTAAATTTACTTTTAAAATATTCTGGAAAATTAAATTTTCATTCTAATTTTAAAATTAAATCCTCATTTTCCAGACTATTTTAAAATTAAATTCCCATTTTTCAGAATTCTTGAAATGAATAATTAATTTTAAAGAAGTCTGGAAAATTGAGATTAATTTTTAATATATTCTGGAAAATTAAATTCCAATTCTAATTTTAAAATGAAATCAACAGAATGTTTTTAAATTAAATCCGCAATTTCTTGAAATTCAGAGAAGGAAGAATTAATTTCAAAATATTCCGGAAAATAAAATTTCCATTCTAATTTTAAAATTAAATCGCCATTTTCGAGAATATTTTAAAATTAAATCTGAATTTTGCAAAAATTCTGGAAAGGAGGTATCCTTTTCAAATTATTCTAGAAATTTGAAAATTATTTTTAAAAAATTCTCAAATTTAAATTTCCTTCTAATTTTTAAATTAAATCACCATTTTCCAGAATATTTGAAATTAAACCTGCATTTATAAGATACTCTGGTAAGGAAGAATTAATTTCAAAATATTCTGGAAAATTAAATTTCCACTCTAATTTTAAAATTCAATCACCTGAATGTTATAAAATTTCCATAATGTTTTTAAATTAAATCTGCATTTTGCAGAAATTCAGGAAAGGAAGGATATTCTGGAAAATTAAATGTCGATTCTAATTTTAACATTAAATCTCCATTTTCCGGAATATTCTAAAATTAAATCTGTGTTTTCCAGAAATTCAGGAAAGGAAGAATTAGCTTCAAAATATTCTGGAAAATTACGTTTTCATTCTAATTTGTAAAAGATATCACAATTTTCCAGACTATTTTAAAATTAAATTTGCATTTCTCAGAAATTCTGTAAAGGATGAATTTCTGGAAAATGGAAATTTAATTTTAAATTATTCTGGAAATATTTCATAAATTAGCAGTACAAAATTATTTGTATCGGCTTTTATTATAATAGCGGGCTTTATTGCTTATTGCTATTGGCCTTAAAACCAACAACAAAGAGGCATAAGAGACCTTGTTTAATGATTTCATTTAATTCCTAATTAGCATAAATTCCACAAATGTTAATTCGCTCCACCTCAGTTAATCACTTATGGGATTTCTTCACTTTGATCCTATTCTGAAGCGATATTTTATTTGTACATTTAGAAAGCAGAAAATTTGTTGTCATAAATCGGTAGAAAAATGCGAAACTAGAAGACATGTATATTGCAGGATTTTCGACTGTTAAGAGTTTACTTTGTGTTACACTAATAAGCTCCTCCACTAAGGGATCCTTCCTTTATGCCTCCCACATCTAGGTAGTTGCTACAGTAAATTTCCTCACACTCAGTTTTGTCATTAGTCCCCAGAATTTTTCCGACCGATTGTGGGAGCACCATCCTAAATTTATTTGTCGCCGATGCGCTTTTATATTTGCCATTGGTGAGCATTGCGATACTTATTTCATCATTTTCACCTAATTGTTGTTGCACTGTGTTTTCGGAATGAAAACAATACTAATGTTTTTATTTTTTTTCTAGCGACCTTCCGGATCAGGCTTTTTAAGTCCGCCAAATTCAACGTGTGGTCGACGGCGATCATCCGTCATGTTTAGTGATTACATAACACAACATTCACCGCCCGATGATACACAACAAGGTGGCGGCACTACAACAACCACTAGCGCATTAAATAATAAAAATTTGAGTGAAAAAATGACACAAACAACTGAAGGTGTTTGGCAAGTTAATTTACCCGAAATTAATGATCCAAATTCAATCCTATTCAATGATTATTCCGAATTGAATACAATGACGTGTCAAGAATTATTAGCATTTTCTGGTTTGCCAGCCGTTTTTTCAGCTTTACCCGCCGGCCATCAAACATTAGATTCATTTTACTTTAGTCTTAAAAAACAATCAACCGACACAAATAATTTGAATACCGTCAATGAATTAACAAATCAATCAAATGCCTGTGCTGTTGTTATACCGCCGCCGGTGCCTACACCAAACACACAACATGATAATAAACAGCAAGTCACAAATTATTTAGAAGATTTTTCATGCTGCTATGAATTGTATCAGGCACAAATTGCATCACAATTGGCGGCCGAAAAGGAAAAAGATACGTCAAAATTGTATACGATCGTCGTAACGATTTATAAAATTATATCGAAAATATTTCGTTTCATGCGGAAATATGTTCGCATGATAGTCGAGCACAAATATTTTCAACAAGGGATACTGCTGGCAATTTTAATTAATACACTGTCGATGGGAATCGAATTTCACAATCAACCGGAAACATTAACAATTACCGTTGAAACAAGTAATATTGTGTTTTCAGCTATTTTTGCAGTAGAAATGCTGCTAAAAGTTGTTGCCGAGGGTCCATTTAAATATGTTGCCAATGGGTTTAATGTGTTTGATGGAATTATTGTAATATTAAGGTAAATTTGTAAAAAACCATTTTGAATAATAAGTTAAATATTTTTTTTTTTCTTTTTATAACAGTGTGGTTGAATTGTGCCAACAATTTATGGGTGGAGGTCAGGGAAGTTCTGGACTAAGCGTACTGCGAACATTTCGTTTATTACGCATATTAAAATTAGTTCGATTCATGCCAAATCTACGACGTCAATTATTCGTTATGCTCCGTACAATGGACAATGTTGCTGTATTCTTTTCACTTCTTATTCTGTTCATCTTTATATTTAGGTAAGATGATAAATTCAAAGAATTCTAAATAATACAAAGATTTCAAATATTCACAAATTTATTTCCAATTAGTATTTTGTGTTTTGATTAAAAAAAATAAACAACAAAACGTCAACGTTTATAATGAAAAAAATTGAAAAATAATGAAAATGTAAATAATTAATAATTTAGTATTGAATTGGTTATTAATTGAAGGAGGATTTTTATTCTTAAAAACATACTTCTATTTTTAAACGAATTTAATTTTTCATTACTAATATTTTTTAGCCGGATTTTATATCACCAAAGTTTAATACAAACGAAATATTTCGACAGGAAATATTTGACCTTATGTACCTACATACTTTCAACCTAAATAATTTATACTGTGAAAATATTATAGAGGGCCAGCACTATTTAAATTTCTCTACGGTGTGTATTAGAACGACGTTCTGAAGTTCTCAAATTGTATCGCTAAATATTGATTAGTTTTATATAGAATTTGACTATTTATTTTCAAATTGATTCCATATATTAGTGACCAACGTGTACAATATTTAATGCAAGCAAACTTACGAAAGTCAAAATTGACGTACGATCAATTTGTCCAAAATACTCTTCTCGACGAGGTTTTTCCCTCAAATATATGTGTCTTCGCTAAAATATTCATAAAAAGTTAAATTCATAAATGTTAAATGTGAGACAGTAGTCGGCATGTGCCTAAGCTACCAGCGATTCATAGTGTAATTTCGTGCTGCTTGAAAATCACCTTGCTTATAAACCGCAAGCAGCTTAACCATCTGTTCGAATTTAACGTCAAGATGTTAGAGCCAATTTAGCTCAATTTAAAATTCTTTGTAAAATGACTACGGGGTATATTCAACAATTCTGCAAACGTGGGGATATTACAGTCCGGACAAAAATGTGCAGAAATATGCAAACAATATTGAAAAAGTTCACAATTCACATGGTAGGAAGCAAGATTTCGGTAATTAGATAAATACGTAACGAAAATTTGCTTAAAATTGATTTCGATTAAAAATTTGTGACGAAAGTGTATACATCTTACGGTATTATGGCCCTCACTTTTTTAATCGTAGTGTTCAGTGGGCAAAAGTGAGAAAAGTTTTTAAAACGCAAAATGAAATTTAAGAAACGTACTTTTTCTAAAAATTCAAAATGAGCGATCAATATAGCGGCTTCAAGTTGCGGACTGTGAGCAAGCAATTTTATTTCGTTTAAAAATACTCAGGATGTCGAATTTTTTTAAAATGAGCCTAATTCGATGTATTTTTCATCGCTCAGCGGTTCATCCATAACTTCTAAAAACTCCTTAAAAAATCAGTTTTACGTAGCTTGCGATCACTAAATACGTCGCAAAAGTCTGAAATGGGCTACAAGCTCCGCAAATCACTCCTAACCTCAACAAATTTTCAAAAAAGCAGTTGTACGTAATTTGCGATGACTGAAAACATCGGCAAACTAAACACAAATTTTAACTTCTATTTGACTTTCTAGACAAAAACTTTGCAGTTAATTCCGGATGTGTACAATACATTTATTGTGTTTGTAAGCGTTTAAAAATAAAATTTGAAACATTAGGTTATCCCAGAATTAGCCAGATAGATAATTCTCCTCTTCATTTAAAAATAAAAAGAGAAACTCCGAACAGTCAAATATTGTAATCTTATCAAACATCCTAATGCAGTAGTACATGTGAGTAGAGATTTACGAAATATGTCGAGTCGATTAAAGCTAAAATTTTCGTACTTAAGTTTGTTGCAAATGCAGAAAAAAATTCTAATTTGATTCTGAATCAATCAACGTTTCCAGGAATAAAAGTGAAATTTTGAAAATATGCAAGTGGATGAAAGCTCCTTTGAAGGACAAAATTCTGATGAAAGCGTCATTGAAAACGTCTCTAAATCAGTCAGAGAAACTGAGTTGGAGGAAATGCTAACAGAGTTAAATCAGATGAGAAGGCATTCTAACAGATATTACCGCTAAGGTAGCTAAAACATTATAAGTGAACACTTTTGATAAAGTTGAAGAATTTTATAACAGCTATTCCAACAGCAGATTTATGCCTGGACAAAAGGATAACATATCAGTAGATGTAAATGGAATAATGGAATTACATTCCTCATTGAAAGAATCTCACCTGAGATAGGATTTAGTATTTTTGCTTAATTACGCCCTAAACACTGTGTTCTTGCTGGAGCTAGTGAAATTGCAAGCTCATGTTAGATGCAATAATATCAAGCAACTAACCCAAAATTCAAATAATCCAATACTTGAATGTAAAGAATGTAATAAGCTATACGCAATAATCCTAGTCCAAACTGTCATCTTGATGATTGCCCTTGCTTTGAAGCGCTCTCTTCTATGTTGTTAGAATAGCTGGAAAGAGAAAATTACGTACTAAATTAAAAACTGATGAGAAAAATAATCTGAATGAAGGAGAACATTTTTCAGAGAAGTATATACACGTTCACAGCCCAAAACGCAGCTCATGCTGTCATTTATTATTTACAAAACAATTTCTGGCTTATTGCATAATAGTCGCGAATTTTTATCAAACAGCTTCAATCGCGATACTGCTGCGGTTTAAACCATTTAAAACTTGCGCTTACTCTAGAGATTCAAAAAAAATTTATCGAACTAAAAAAAAATTATTTATGGACCGGTAGTGCAAAGCAAAATTATACCGGTATCAAAAAGTCACCCACATGCACCATAAATTAGATTTTGGTATAGAAGCAGAGTGATACTTTTGTGCTACTGCTCATGGAAAAAATTGTTGGGATAGGATTGGTGCAGTTCTCAAGAGAGAAGCATATAGCAAAACTAAAACATGCTTTGTTAACACTTAATGCTCTTTTCAAGTAGATACAAAAATATTTCAAATTTTTAAATGTTTTCATTTTAGTAAAACACTAAAACCACTATTTTCAAGTTACATACAAAAGAAAACGAGCTGTTGATTAAAAGATACTCAAATGCCGCTGAAGCCATTAAAGTTAATATTTAAGAAGCATCCCGAAAAATGAGAGGCAAAATAACTCACTTAAATCAAGCAACGCGAAAAGTGAGAGGCAAAGGTGTCACTCCTACTACATCCATGCGTAGTAGTTGTTTCTGGGTAACGCTAAAGGTTTGTTCCAGTTTAAGCTATATAAGATGCTTACATTTATGTTCTACATTCATACTTGCCAAATAGAGATAAATTAAAATGAGATCTAATGATTGATATTGACTAATTTTGATGTATGTACTCTATATAAAATTCAATTAGAGTTTGTATAGAAGTTTTTGAAGGTTCAAAAATAAATTTTGCATTTTTGGTTAAAAGTGAGATTACATTGGTGTTTAGCGATAGCAAATACACCCAGATAGGCTCTTCCTAGACTTATGCGACGCCTAAAATGATCGCAAATCACTTGAAACTGATTTTTTGAAAAAATGTTGAGGTCCGGAATGAACTGCAGAGCTTTTAGTCAAAAAATACATCGGAATAGGGTCATTTTACGCTTTAGAAATGTATTTTAGGGATGAAGGCTCAGTACCTTTGGCCAAGAAAATACATCGAATTAGGCTCATTTAAAAAATGTGCGACACCCTGAGTGTTTTTAAACTAATTAAAATTACTCGCTCAGAGTGATATCTGCTAGACGACAAAAAAAGTACGTATCTCCATTTTGCTTTTTTAAAATATTTTCTTCGATAAATAGAATTTTCACAGAGAATGTTCCATTTACAAAATTAATGGTATTATGACGCTGGCTATTTTTCCGACGAAAATCCATAAGAAGTGAGAGAAAAAGTGTATACGAAATATTCATAAGAGTAAGTAAAACATAGAAATTGAAAAGTCAAAATTGGGCAAAATCCTTTTTTCTAGCAGGAAAGTGAGCAATTTTAGCAGAAAAGAATGAATTTTTAATATTTGTTTTGACGTTTCTAATTTTTTATACTGACATACTACTTTAATGTTTTAATTTAGAGAATCAAACGAAAGAAATGCTGAATTTGGAGCAATTCATGCTGCAAATATACATACATTGAATGTTTCGGCATATTTCTTTTTATGCCTTGGTAAATCAAAATATATTTTTATAAATGACGAGAAACGTCAAACATATTTCACTTTTAAAAATAGTGTTGCCTTTTTATTTCTCACTTTCTCAAAACAACCGATAATCACTGCCACCACCTAAATTCTTATACTTTAATGAAGAAAATATTCGAGGTGATATACCGAACAAAATTGTGACATTTCTAAAAAATAAAGATAGTTCTATCTCCATAGGCTATCTATGTTTCGCTTTACATTTTTTATAGCAGTAAGTTTACAGCACTTTTTTCAAGTCAGAATCATAACAATATTATTAATATACAGAGGTTATACCACAGATAAGAATATACAGATGTGAATCTTGTATGGGCCATATTTACATTCTAAATTTCAATACAATGATTCCAATCCAATTCGTTTAGAGCAGGACGTACATTTCTGTCTCTTTTTATCCTTATTTACGCATGGCTATTTTGATTATATCAAAGCAAACATAAAATAACTTCAAACAACATTTTATTTTATAATAAAGTGAAATAAGTAAATAAGTTACGTCCTACTCTAAACGAATTGGATTAGAATTTGATATTGAAATTTAGAATGTATGGCCCATACAAGATCCACATCTGTCTATTCTTATCTGTGGTTATACTGTAAAATGTTAAAGCTAAACGAACGCTTACATTTCATCAAATTATAACGGGTGTTCCAATTTAGGGTTACCAGTTGTACTTCTTTAGGGAGTACAGTACTACCAGAGACAACGTATTTATCATAGATTTCTCATTTTTCTAAAAACACGAAAAAAATAACGGTTAATAAACTTCTGATATTTCCCATGTTATCGTTGTATTGCATATACGTATTATATACGCAACGCATTTAAAAATCATTGCCATATAAAATACACCAATACAATGAAATATCAGAAGTTTATGTTTTTTCGTGTTTTTAGTAAAATGAGAGATCTATGATAAATCCGCTGTCTCTGGTACTACTTTTCTGGTTCCGATTTTATAATGTACTTATTTTCTTTAATTTGTAAAGGAGCACACAAATATACTTCTTTTAGCTAATAAAGCGCGATAATGTGAATCATTTGAGTAAACAATTAAAAGATTTTTTGGAAGTAATTTTCTGAATTGCTTTACAAAATGTTAACGAATATCTCTATTTCATTCAACAAAATATTTTTCTGTGAAACTTTTAATTTAAAAAAGTAAAATAAGTAGCTAGAATTGGATTAGCGGCATTAGTGAATTTTTCGAGATTAGTTCAAATATTTCAAGTTCAAAATTAACTAATTCCTGATTAACCGCGATTAGTGAACAAATCTTTAAACATATTGAAGATTCTCTGTTTTTATTCAGTTTAGTGAAAGTTCAAATGCCGTCTGATGAGTTTTATTTAAATGTACACACCTTAGGTGACCAGGTGAAAACCGACTAACCAGAACCGAAAAACCAGAACAAACCAGGACAGTTTTTAAGTCTTGAAATATCTTATAGAAAAGTTTCACACCCACTATTTGGATATGTTGAAACTAATTCATTAATCAACAAATATGCTTGTTACGTCAGTTACTAGATCTCAATAGAATGGTGCATAATCACACCAGTTCCATTTGGGGCAGGGATGGAGTTTCTTAAACAAAGCTTAGCCAGAGTTCAATAAATATTGCGGGGCATTACTAGTGATACTTTGGTCCAGAAATACAAACCATACTAACCCAAAAATTAGATTTGCCAAAGATAAATTCTTTTTTATTAATGTAAAACCGGGCTTTACTACATTTCCAACAACAAATGGAACACGATTCTCAATGGATTTTAGTGAAGCCTATTCTATCAGCAGTTCCTAATATAAAACCGAAATATTCACGCTCTGAAAATTTCTTGGGTTATATCATTTGGGGTCGGATTTCTTAAATATAGTAGAAGCCAAATTCAAGAAATATTTTAATAGAAATTTTTATCTAAAGTTTGAGATGTGAAGTCGATTCTTTAAGTAGTTCCTAATACGAAATTGATTAATTCCAGCTCTGGAAAATTCCTTCCACCATATCATCTGAGGTCGAATTTCTTAATTAAACCATGGATCCAATATTGCGGAACACTGCCAATGATATTTTGGTCGACACCTTAACTCAAAAACTATATGCGCCAAATTTAATTTTATATACTCAACTTCCAAAAGTAACAATTTCAAAAATTCAATCACATTTGTTGATAGATTTTGTGAAATTTTTTTTTGGGAAGCATTTTGTAAATTCGATAAATAGTGTCAATTATAAAACATAAGGTTGGGATGGGATCAAAATTTTTAAAATACAACATGACCCAACGGCAAGAAACATTTAGGAACACTACTCATATACCAATAGTAATATGTTGGATGAGATAAAAATTAGATATGACAATTTTTGTTTTCCTTAAACATCCAAACCAGCCAATTTCCTCCGCCTACAGCAAACACACATTTGTTGATGTACTTTAGTGAACTTTAATATGAAAGATTTTAAGCTAATGAAAAAAGTTTCTGTAGAAAGTTCCCAATCTTAAATAAATTAAATTACGTCCTGAAAATGTTTTGGACTATGTCCTCTGAGATGGAGTTCTGCAGGAGCATGAAAAACCAAAACATGTCTGGACCACGATGTCCGGACACTATATACATATATATACCCCTCATACAGTTTTATACCAAAAATTTACTTTTTTTCCTAAAATTGTATCTGGCATTCCAATTTGAGGTTAATTTTTAAATTTTTAATAAAACACAATCATAAATTATTTGATAAGTATCTATATTTTTGTTTCAAAAGGTAGTACATAGGTTCCGGTTTAGTAATGGAAAATAATTTCTTGTAAGTGGCCTCCTGCTGCTGTACGGCAAGCTACCATTTTTTTGTAATGTTCATTGACATTCTGGGATAACTGCAGCTCAATTGCGTAAATACAATTAATTTTATTCTCCTTTAGTTATAAATGTCACCGTCCTGCTGAAACCACATTATTCTGGACATTATATCCATTCCAATTTGTCAAATAAAAAACTCGTAATCATATTCCGATATCGAGGTCTATTTTCGTTTTTAATAAAATACGGCCCGATTACGAAATAGTGAAACATAAAAAATTATTTCTGTACTCCGAGCTGCGAATATTTGCTTTGTATGTCGTTATATTTTTTATATAGTTTTTGTGTGGATGCTCCGGTTTTCCATTATTTCTCGTGGATTTCCCAGTTTAAAATTTGCTTCGTCGCCAAAGATGACCTTGTTCTAATGAAGTAGGTTCTAATGAAGATCTTTGTGCAAAATTCTGAATATAGTGGTTGGTAGAATTCGTAATTGCTGTGAACGATGACGAATTGATGTTTTTGGACTCTTCTTACCACTAGCCCTTACAGAAGCAATATTTTCTTCTGAACAACCACTAAGATGATATATTTTGCTTTTTTCATCCTTTACCGAACCAGTTTTCACAAATTGTGCAACAATTTTTCTAATGGCCACAATTGAAGAATAATTTTCTCCTCCATTATTGTACAAAATTTTCTTACAACTTGTCCATAACTTTCACCAAATTTAAAATAATTGTTAACAATAAATACGCATTTTTCAATCGTATATCTCTCCACTTCCTCATCTGTCAAATTACATATACTAGTACAAAAATTATAAATGGCGGCAAATTTAAAAATTAACCTCATATTGGAACACCCTTTATATTTTCATCTTTATAACATTTCTTTTACTCTCATTCTATTGTTTTTGTATGATTTTGGAATGCTCCGAGTTATTCCCAGAGTAACAGTAAAACTGCCACCATTTTGGAAAAATGAGATTGGAATCTGGTACTCGGTAATATTACCGACTCCAAATTTTACACGCTGCTAATATTGATAAAAATATATTATCGCAAGTAAATGCGGCTGTCATTAAACCACAGGCAGGGAAAAAGTACGAAAATTTGTAAAGAGCCTTGGTGGAACGATATGCGGTTTCCAAGCCTTCAAAATTCAGTTTGGTGATAAAAACCCTTCATCTCGACGCTCGAAATCTTCGAGGCTTTTGTAGATAATTTTGAATAGAATGGCTGGACAATTACTTTTGCGAAAAAAGTTTATGGCAATGAAGTACCGTGAAAATATAAATAAATGAAAATTGTTGACATGACGGCGGGAATGGTTGCTACCAATTAGATATCAGGGTGTTTCAAGTGATATCGGCAATAAAATGTCAACAGAGAAACGATTGGATGAAATTCTTGACAACAGTTTTATTACGCTTTAAAGAGGATATTAGGACCTCGCCTGCCGAGCTTGTATTCGAAACAACTCTTCGAATACCTGAAGAATTCCTCACTACTGGAAAATCAAATTTAACAAAAACCGTGTTCAATAAGGAAATTTGACATCACATGAGTCAAATTCATGAAACAGTTACAGCTCACCACGGTACCAGTAACGTATTTATTCAAAAAGACTTCAATATTTGGACATACGTTTTGGACATAGTGAACAGCGTACATGTAATGGACTATTTGAAGACCGGAAGGTTAAATATCAATATTTCGCATTAAAAATCAATGGCAAAACTTCAAAAATAATAATCGACAAAATCAAAGCTGCATGCTTAGATATCGGCTAAGTAGTATGATAAACTATCCAAAGCTGTAACGAAGAATAGATAAGCCAATTAAAGTCCTCTGTTCCAGAAACGACCGATTCGAGCAACGCGAATGAGTACCAGCAGTGAAAGTTAGCAGAACTGGCATAAAAGTGTTCATACCCGAATGTTTTTGTATAGCTCTGAGACGAGCTAACGAGAGCTTTTTGGTAATACTCGCCTATAGGATGACAGAAAATTAGATGAAAGACGGGATTATATGAAGTTTTAGAATATAGCCAACTACAATGGAATTTGGTTATTCCTTAACCGATTGTGATGCAATTCGGCATGTCCGATGGAAATGATATTCTAAAATGATTTTTGGATAAAGTTCTAAATATAGCCAACTAGGATGGAACTTGGCTATTCCTTAACCGATTTTAGTGAAATTGGACATGCGAGATGGAAATGGGATTATAAAATGGTTTTTTGATGAAGTTTTGAAATATGGCCAACTAAGATGGAACTTGGCTATTCCTTAACAGATTTTAGTTAAATTTAATATGCGCGATGAAAATGGGATTCTAAAATGATTTTTGGATAAAGTTCTGAAATATAAGAAGCATGTCGAATTTCATCATAATCATAAGGAGTAGCCTAGTTCTATCCTAGTTGGTTAAATTTCAGAACTTCAACCAAAAATCATTTTAGAATGTCAAATTTTACTAAAATCGGGTAAGAAACAGCCAAATTCCATCATACTTGGCCATATCTAAGGACCTCAGATAAAAATCATTGTAGAATCTAATCATATACCAGAATTTTATCCAAAATTCATTTTAGCATTCCATTTTCACCGCGCATGCCAAATTTTACTAAAAACGGGTAATAAATAGCCAACTTCCATCGTACTTGGCCGTATTCCAGAACCTCAGATAAAAATCATTGTAGACACATGATTGACAAATGTCGAATTGCATCACAATCGGTTAAAAAACAGCCAAGTTCCATCCCAGTTGGTCTTATTCCAGAACTTTGTCCAAAAACCAGTTTAAAACCCCATTTCTATCGCGCATATTAAATTTCACTAAAATCTGTTGGGGAATAGCCAAGTTCCATCCCAGTTGGTCTTATTCCAGAACTTCATCTAATAATCATTTTTGAATCACATTTCCATCACGCACGCCCAATTCCACTAAAATCGGTTGAGGGATAACCCAGTTCTAACCTAGATAGCCATATTCCAGAACTATGTGCAAAAATCATTTTAGAATCCCAATTATAGAATGCAATGCCAAACTTCGAATTTCATGAATACCGGAATTCAAGTCATTTTTGACCGCTTTTCGATTCCGGAATTCAATTATCTAATATCTGAATTTATTTTTTAATATGAACATTTCAAAATAATTAAAAATTGAGGTACTGACGATTAATAAGACGTTTTTGATGATATCAAGAATAACAAGGGACTTTCCATCGATACGGAAAATGATTTACTGGATGGAACTATCACAGAAACAGAGGAATATTGAATATTTTATCTGATTAACATGGTTCGAAAGATCGTAGTGATGCTCGTCGTTTACCGACTAAAAATTTAAATACTACAGTCATACGTCAACTTGAGATTGGTAAAGAGGTTTCTTTGCAGCTTGATCGCAAGGCGCGGTGAAACAGTCTGTTGACGATGTTGGAACCTTTTTATATCTTAAGGAACAACATTATGAAAGCGCTCATTGATATCAATTCCGAAATTACGTTCACAAACAGCGAGATGTCTTCGATTCATAGTGTCATAATTGTTTTTAATTTGGCAGTGCATATTATTTGAAGCAAAAACGCGAATTTACTGTCGACCGACGCCATCCTCCGATATTTATGTTGACCTTGCAATATTTACACAACGACGACAAAACTGAAAACAAGCAAGAATTTGAACACCCTGGGAAGCATGTAGTCGCAAAGACAATATCCATGCTGTCACAAAGACTGAATAATGTTCCGGAAAGAGATATTGTTTTGGAAGAAAAGGACCTAGATCTTGAATGTTTAAATCGATGATAGTTGTACGATCCGAAATTGATGTTGAAGAAACTACAAATAATATCGATGCAGATTTACTGTGCAATATTAAGGAACTTTTCTGGGGAAGGCGGTTTTCGGGGATGTATTTTACAAGTTGCTTACCGACATTAAGTAACCATACCACCTACCAGTGTGGATTTGGAACAGCTGTTTTTCATTTCTGGCAATTTCTGTACTAAGGCACGATCGGGATAAATCGATGCGGCTCTTAGCCACCTATGCTTTTTAAAAGCAAACTTGCACGTACTACAACTTTCAAAAAATAATTAACAGTAATAAGTATAAGAAGAGGAGAAATTGTTAGGAGTTTGCAATTCAGTTTCGATCTGCGAGCATGTGAAAAATAAATCATCTTTCAACATCAGTTTGAACATAGTAACCGCATGTATGCGTTAAATACAATAACATTGAAATTGTTAAAAGTTTAGAAAGGGGAATGTAAAAATTCGCTAATACTACAAGTGCACGGTTGATTCCTATATATAGGAAAAAATCGGTGTAATAAATTAGCAGTTCAGTCGCTATAGCCTGATGAGATGTACTGAAAGATGATTTATTTTTCACATGCTCGCAGATCGAAACTGAATTGCAAACTCTTAACAATTTCTCCTCTTCTTATAAATATTTATCAATTTGGAATATACCAAAATAATTTAAAGTTTGAACATAGTAATAAGTATAACAAAAAAGTGGTGAAATACATTAATTTTATGCATTCAACGTTAATTTTTTTTTACTAAATTCTTCAAACAAATTTTTTCTTCATATTTTAAGTTTTTTTTTTCAATACTGGAATATTCCGGAATCCGGAATTGGAAGGTTTTTAATTTCGAAATTCCGGAATCGTTAATTCAACGAAAATTTGCAATCCCTAATCCCAATGTCCAACGCACATGTCAAATGTCATCACAAGTGGTTAAGGAATAGCCAAGTTCCACCATACTTCGCCATATTCCAGAACTTTATACAAAAATCATTTTAGAATCCCATTTCCAACACACATATTAAATTCCTTAATTATTAAGTTCCATCCTAATTGGCCATATTCCAAAAATTCACCAAAAAATCATTACAGGATCTCTTTTCCAAGACGCATGTCCAGTTTGTTCGGTAACCGGCTTATCTCCAAGCCCTATTTCACATGTCCTCTTATAGAAGCCTTTCGTTTTCTATGGTATAACTGTTTTGTCTTGTCAGCGAGGCGTTTCGTTCATTAAGGGTTAATATACAGGGGTTTTACTGTACTTAGTTAAAATTAAATCAACCCTTACGTTTGAGTGATAATTTGACAGCTAAAATATGTCAGATTTTTTTGAGTGTTAAGGAAAACCAACAGCAATTTATATGAAACTATCGTAAAGTTTTAAAATAACTTAATTTTAATAAAAATGAGCCCCAGAAAAAAATCAAATGGCACAAGGTTTAACCTAAAGATTATGAATTGGCCTTCTGCTTATATTTTTATTTTGGGCTTAATTTTCACAAAAAAATACAGACTTAGCGTAAAATCAGATTAAATTAAAACATTTCCAATACATTTTTATAATAAAATATTTTATAAATGTCTGTAATAATTAAAATAAAAAATGTGTCTGTACCACTTCATATAAAAGATATGAACAAGATTTTGACGTTCAATTTCTTTTCCTTAACACAAAAAATTACAATGAAGTTGTCTAGTATTTAATCTATTAATATGATTCCATCTTTATTTCATTTCTCTTTCTCTTACTCTCATTCTCTTTGGTCGCAAAATGAGGATTGAAGATTGAGAATTTTGTATATGTACACGGTGTATAATATACATTTTGCTATTGTGTGCCGTCAAATATTTGTATTGTATTAGTGTATTTTCTTATGCATTTTCTCATGGTGTAAGTATTAAAAACAAGCGGAGCGAGTGAAATCGGTTCAAATTTTTGGTGCTTACGCTCGCCTTGAATAACTTTTCCCGTTGTTCTAACATGAGGAATTCATGTTTTTGTCTCTATCGCTGGAATAACCGATTACATTCATTTGGTTTCGTTATTAAAAAAAAACAAAACAAAATACATATACGTAAACAAAAAAATGTCTCGTCTATAAAAAAAAACAAAAAGCAACATAAATAAATGATTTTTAATTTATGCATTCTTCGTCGGCCCCTTTCGTCATATTTTTATTTTTTATTTTTTAATTTTGAATATTGTTGTTTCTTTCCAAGTTATGTGTAGGAATATTAGTCAATATTTGAATATATTCTCCCGATCGTCCTCTTCTGAGCTTATTTATCTTATTGGTATAATGTTATCCCTTTTATTCTTGTTGTTTTATCTCTCTTTTTGCATCATGTTAGAAAAACGTAAAACTAAAAAAACACGCCCATTCGACACCAATACAATTTACCAATACTATTACCTTCCGGTAATCCGCAAATCAATCGTTATTTTGCGACCCAAATCGCTGTCCTGGAATATTACGTTTTCTTAAACGCAAAATATTATTTTTATTTAGCTCCTATGATTCTCACTTGTTCAGACCATTCTCAAGAGATTTGATCGAGCCTAAGGGCTGTAAAAGTTCTCGTTTGTTATAGTGATGCCCCTGGTGGTAAGTAGAAAAATCACATTTTTCTGCTAAGAATTTTCTGCTTTCTTATACAGCATATCGGGGTCACCAATTATGAGGGTCACCTTAAACAATAACTATTTTCAGCACCACTATTGCTTGCCGAGATATCGCTGCCATTTCAGTATATCCTGCGATGGGATTGTGTCACAGTTAAATTCCTTAGATGTCTTGCCTCCAAACATTATTAAGTATTTAAGTATGATGGCATCGGGAATCGGGGTCACCAATTAAGTGTACTATAATGGTGTACATATTATTTTACCTTTAGAAGAATCCATGAATAAACCAACTATTTTCAGCACCATTATTGGCTGCCGGGATATCGCCGCCATTTTACATTTAAACATTTAACCAAATTATTTTAAGCGAAGACACATATTTTACAAAAAAAGCCTTTTCAACAATATAATTTCGAGCTACCATCTCTCCACGGCCAACATCAAAGTAAACTAATACTTCTAGGCAGCCACTAGGTAATTATTTCTTACAGTTGCCTGAGTAACCATACGATTGGATTCTTTTCTAGTAGTTGCGAATTATTTCCACTATAGAATTGTTATAAATAAGATAAAACAAAAGTACATACAATCAATAAAAATAATTAACTTCTTGTTTTTAAAACACCATAATTATAATAAACATCAAATAATTAATTTTAATACTTAAAAAAAAAACAAAAAAAACTTTAAATTTACTAAAAAAAAAACCTTTTATTAGTATACTCGGCATGAATCTATTTGGATGCAAGTTCTGCGAGAATTTAGAAGAAAGAGAAACTTGTGACCGAAAAAATTTTGACAGCTTATTATGGGCATTAGTAACAGTCTTCCAGGTAGTTTATATTATAATTTTCATTTAATTTATTATTTTATAGTTCTGAATTTATTGTTTTATTGTTATGATTTTCGAATTAAAAAAAAATTTTTTTTTATTTTAGTTTTTGTTTTGATATTAAAATATTTAATAGAATGGAGTTTCTTATATTTTTAGACTAAACAAAATTAATTCAATTTTAATGTTTTCTTTGGTAATGAAATGGGAGATCTAATTTTAAGATTTTTTTTTGTTTAATAAACATACTACTCAATAGATGCGATTTCATACAATTAACTCATTAATACAAGTTATGATACTCAACCTGAATAGTTTAGCACATTTCATTTGTAGAGTTCGTTAAAAATATTAACAATTATTTTTTTTTAATATATTAATTAATATAAGGAAAATACTTAATTAAAAGTTAAAAAATAGAATATACAAATAATTATGTAATATTGATCAGATTGAGCTGCTACAGGTAAGTAAGCGAATAAAAAATTAACTGGTAGTTCAGCTAGTGACCATTATCATGTCTTAATTTTGCTACATAGCTAGAAAACGATTTTTATATCGAGACACGTCAGCCCTCCTATACCTACAATTATATTATTTTTTGTTTCATTTTTGGCTGCGCTTAACGAATGAACATAAAGGCTTAATATTCATTCAAGAATATACAAATTTGTAGGTTATATTTTCTCATTAATGAAATTGTTGACCTATACGTTTACACTTTGCTGTAACACAAATCTTCTTCCCAATTAATTTTAAGCCGTTATATTCGAGTTTAGCACAGTTTTTACAATCCGTTTGTCGAAAATCCATTTACCCTGTTATTGTGTAAAATATCCAATAGTTATTAGTTGTATTCGTAGGTCTATCCGTTTGACATTCCGGTTACAGGCAACTGATCAAATCACCAAAAATATGATTATTAATATTCTGTACGCTTAAAAACCTACATAACTTTGTAGATTAATATTATAATCAATTAAAACAAATTAATTAACAATTTATTAATTTTTTTGTTATCGAATGATCGAATGATGCTAACAAGAACTCCCAAAATATATGATTTGTTTAACGAGTGTAATTTATTATTTTTATTAAAATTTATTATTATTTATGTATGAAATATTTATTATTATATAATTTATATTTATATTTATACGGGGTGATCCATTTAAGTTGACCCACCTAAATATGTATCTCGATAACTATGCATTGTTTAACAAAATCTCTCTGGAACAACTGGATCGCGTCCTATCAAATGACCGTCACAATTTAACGATTTATTATAATGTGCGGTAGACGAATATTGCCCGGGCAACCATCTCGCTGAGCTTGCTCGACTAATAATGATAATCCATCATTCAAGAAGTTTCGATGTTCATCACTATTTTTACAAGCGCTGCGAATTTATTGTGCAGGATTGTAACGATAATTAATTTGATCTTCAGTTAATTTTTATTGGCAACCATTTTTATCAGTAAGTTATCAATAAACGATTAGTGTAATGTTTAAAATGTTAAAAAAATACTCGGACAGTGAAAGACCGATGGACCCATCGATTGAGTAATTACACTGAACGACGTCGATATGCATCAATGTTCTGCCATAGTGACTCGGTAACAAATAATGATACCTCAACGGAACTCGAGGTCAGAATTCACGCAGCAGTTCGAATAGCTCTTGTAGGATACTCAAATGACACGAACTAAACACCAGCAACTATCACGCTACCAGCACCACAAGATGTTCCTATCCTCCTCATCATCATCTCATACCTACACCAGTGACATTAGCAGGATCGATCGCTGCTATTGCTCTAAAGATAATTCCGGTAACATTGCAGAATCCTCGTATAAGGTTCCACATAGTAAAGGCGCAATTCACATTAAGCAAAATAACACTACACACCACCAAATAGCACCATCTTCTGGTCGGGCGGTAAATTAATTTGAAGAAAGGCCTTTTCGATAGATTAGGGGAGCAAAGCAAATAACCGAAATATTGCGTCATCTAGATAAAAAAACTACCACCAACGACGAAGTTATTCTCAGAGTAATCAGTGTTCCAGAAGCCAGGTAAACACTAAAGATGTCACAAATGTACAAAAGCAGACAACGACACCCCGTTTTTGGGTTTCTTTTCTAACTAACGGCGACGTGCTACTGTGACGCCAAAAATTGTCGTCTAAAAATATTTGGTAGAACCACCAACACAACCTGCATTATAGATACCGGAGCTGTTGTATGAGTTATGCCAGTGACATGGGAAAGCCTATCAAAGCAAAACACAAAATATTACTTGTACGTGGCTAATGGAGCGAAACTCAAAACATATGGTAACCGTAATCGCCGGCCAAGCGTCAGGTTATACGTCATATCGTGACTGGCGGACCTCCTGTTTTTTGCCAGACCTCGGAGATTGAGCACTGAAAACTAGTCATAGCACAGAAAAAAATTTAATTCATAGTCGATTAGGAGATTTGCAGATGTTCCGATAGCCCGTGAGCCAGCCCATTGCACCTAGTACCCAAAAAGAACGGTAACTGGAGGTCCTGCGGTGACCATCGGTCACTAAATAACATAACAATACCTAACCGATGTCCAATTCCTTTCATTCAGAATTTCACTCAACAGCTGGAAGGAGCAGTAATTTTCTCAACCATGGAGAGGAGCAATAACTTTCTCCACCAGATCCCTATTGAGGATATAGCAAAAACTTTGATTGGCACTCACCTTTGGTCTGCGAAATGCAAGAAACACGTTCCAGCGTTTCCTGCATTCTATACTCCAAAACCTAGAATTTTGTTTTGTCTATTTGGACGTCACTTGCTAGTAGCATTTAAGTCAAAAGAGGAACATGTGAAGCATTTGGAGGAAATTTTTTCCAGGTTGAGCAATGCTGGTTTAGTAATACACAAAGATAAACCAGTTAAGCCGTTTTCTAAGAATCATCAATTTTTATAGTATATTCATTCTTAACGCTAGCAGGAACCAATCCATATTGAACGACTATCTCAAAAGTAGTAAAAAAATTGATACCAGGGAGATTGAGTGACATCAAACATTAGCTAAGCGAAGCAACTTTATTGGTCAATCCATCATCGGCAACAAGGTTGGCTCTGATAGTTGACGCGTCGTATACCGCGATCATCCAATGCTGGGTGGTAGGCTCTACAATTTTTCACAGCAAAGTTGACTTCAGCGCAACAGCGTTATAGCGCGTATGACAGAGAGCTTTTTCCCGCATATATGGCAGTAAAAGGTTTTACACACTTAACAGATGGTGGTGTGTTCACCATACTCAAAGATCACAAACCACTAATGCATATTTGTGGTTATTTAAAATTTAGCAAAATCAATACGTGGTCCATTTAGGTGTCTTAACATACCACAGGCTGTGAGAATGTGATGGTAGACGCACTGTGACGCGTTGAGGCATAAAGAAAGATGTTCGGAAAATGGTACAATGCTGCTTAGCTTTCCAAAAGTCGAAAGTTGCAAGGCATTGTAACAGTCCATTAGGAGAGTCGCCCTCAGATATACCTGGACATAGTCGGACTACTACCAGTCTCGGAAGGTCAAGGATACTGTGAGCAGTACGAATCCCGGACATTCGAGCTAAAACCGTTCCAACATCAATTGTAACATATCAGTGTTCACAGTTCGAGTCGGAACTATTCGCGGAATTCGCAAAGTTGATGAGTTTCAAGAGAAAGAGGACCACCACTGCGTACAACTGTGAAGGCAACTAACTTGTGCCAGGAGAGACCCGACTGAACACGAGCTTTACCGACAGTACTGTTGGGGTTGCGAATGGCTTACTGGGAAGATATAGGAGCGCAACAGCTGAACTAATAGAAAAAATAGAAAATTGAGCATGGTTCAATTTTGTATACGGCAATTGTTTTGCCTTTCAGTGCGAGTTCGCGACAATATTCTGCGGAAAAATTTTCAGCAGGATTGCATGCGATTTAAAAATATTTTATTCGGAAGGGGAAATTTGTTTACGAAATAGACTACTTTGATTGGTGGCTTGCTGAAAATTTTTCCGCAGATTATTGTTGCGAATTCGCAGTCAGAAAAAATTTCATAAGTTTAAATAAGTGACAGTTATTTTAACCAATCAAAGGTATAAATGGTACATGTGTCACTGCCTTAAAATAAACAAAATGAATAAATTTTAATCAATAATTAATTTCTGAAATAAGAACTGATTAATTTGTTGTTTTCCCTGTTTTAATTAAAATTAATTATCGTTACAATCGTCAGTGTAAACACTTCGCTGTATTTGTACATTTCGTAAACGTAAACTATGTAATTAGAATATTCCAATTATTAAAAAATTAAATCTGTTTATCTGTTGGATAAAAATTACTTTAAAAAAATGTAGGTTATCAGACAGTGCATTTTGACCTTTTGGTATTTTCAAGACCATCAAACAAAAAACATTTTTTCTGAACCATTTTGTTCTACAATGCGTAATTTTCGAGATATTCATTGAATTGACCCACCCGAAATATATCGCCTGATTAAATTATTTTTGATGACCTTGAAATTATATACCAAGGTCATGTGAACAAACATATATTTTTTAAAAGGCAATTCATTCTACGCAAAATCCTTTGACTAAAATATTTTTTACTCTCCATTTACTTTCCAAGATAGGTTATGATAAAGTTAAACTTGATAGAATCCAAAAAAATTATTTACTTATGCTTTCCCACCAAACAAACTATAAGCTATGGGTCAATTTAACTGGTTCACTCTGTATACATATAAATATATAATTTTAACATTCAATTGTATACATACGGCATGTTTTAAATATTGTTTTTAAAATGTACAGATTCTTCGAGCATGACTGCGGTACAAATGCCCTAAAATCATCGAACCCAGAAATAAGCAATAAATGAACATCCTCATCGAAAAATGATTCATAATAATGCGACGGGAAAGATTCAGTTTTCCTTTTAGTTTAAGTTCTTCCACAGTTGACTACTTTACCCTACTAACTATATATACATGAAAGATTATGTTTCGTTGTTGTATCTAGTGGGCAGGTAAAATTATCGGTATGAAGTTTATGTTAAACCAACAAAATATACACGGTGTCCTAAAATTATTCCATGGTGTTCACTAAATAAATTTAACTGATAGAAAAAAACTGAAAGCTTTTTAAATAAATCTCTAAGGTTTCTCTACAATTTAAATTTGAATACTTTTTAAAACACAGTGTATATTTTATTGATTTGGCGTAATATTCACAGCGATGATTTTCCTTTCAAAAACGCGAAACTTCAAGCAACAGATTCTTTTTTTCCTATAGTATAAAATTAACACTCAATTATTATTTGAAATTTCATTAGGATTATGTATGACTAACCAAATTATTTTGTACCATTTTATAAAATTGCATTGAATTCCTGGCGGGCAAATAATAATTTGAAAATTCCTTAATTTTGTTATGCGTATGAGACCCAAAATTTTCTATCGTATCTAGTGTTTCCTTTTTGTCAGCTCAAAATCGGAAAAGAAAACACTAATACGAGTAAGTATGTAGTTCTAAAACTCCTACAGATTCACGTTTTACCAGAATGTAAACACATAACTTTCATTTTTTTCTAAATAACCGCACAATTAAATTTGTCTATTTATAATTATTGCACAATATTATTCAAATTAATAATTTTTTAATTATATTTTATAAATCTATTTACTTAATAAACTCGTAGTTTCTCAATTATTAATTTTTATTAATTAAATTATTTTTGCCGATATATTTGCATGCATTTTAAATAAATTTTTATATAATCCTGTTAATATTTTCTAAAATTTTCTTATTTATTCGCTTAAAATGCTAAACATAATTAATAAGTACACCTTGTGTACTTAATAAATTTTTAAAGTTATTTATTTAACTTAAGTGATATGATAACTAGAATTTTTTTAGTTAATAAACAGTGAATATAAACTAATACTATAATTTGATTTGCATGGATATCCTATTAAAACAAATCTATTCAAAAAATTTATTTAAGAGTGTTCTCTTACATTATAATGCATATTGTATTAATATTATATACATATACATATTTCAAATAAATGGTGGAAAATTTTTCAGATCACAAATTCAATTTAAAACCTCGGAGGTCTAGAACTTAGCTAAATGAGTTGAACTATTATCAATTCGAACAAAAATTTAACCAGGGTTATCAACATAACGTAACCAAAATGGTTGTCCAGGACAAAAATTTGAGCGGAAAGGTTACGATCATAGTAACCAATTCGTTACGTTGATTCAACTCATATAGCCTAACTTCGTGGTGTACATTTACAGCTTCACTATTTAAAATTTGCGAACAATTGTATAATGGAAAATCAAGTGTAAATAGAGAACAAACCCTTTTTCAACTCTTCTATTTTTCAGTTAATTTTCGGTTTTTTTTCAGGTACGGTAATGTGAATTATTTATTTATTTCGAATTAATCAATCAAATTATATATTTACAAATAATTGGTTTAAACTATTCTTTCTTATACATATTTCTTAAGATGCGACGAAAAAGAATGCGCCTCATTGAGAATGGCATTTATTAAAAAAAAAAATGGAAGAACACTGAGTTTCTCCTCGGGGCGAAAACCCAATTGTCAAAACAAAACAATTTGATATCAAATTTAACTTCAAATAACAAACGAATATTAAACATTCAAAACTATTATTACTTGCCTGAAATAATTTAAAATTTTAATTAATTTTTGAAAATTATAGATACGGTGAATTTAAATTTTTAAACAAATTGTAATTTGAATTAAACTGTTTTTGAGATTTTGTATTTCAAAAAAAGACAAAAACAAAAATGTAACTTTATTACAATTCAATCAAACTTTTCAGTTCGTTATAATAAGAAGAATGAAGAACTATTGGTTTATGGTTGCCACCCAAGTTTTTTCCTTGTTTGTGATACTATCGACACAAATACGAACATTTCTCGTATTCGTCTTTAGAAATAAAGGCCCAGATAGCATGAACTTTTTGCTGCATAACTGCGCCTTCCGCTGTATCGGATGTGTCTACCATTACAGCGAGATGAGCCTTAGTGTTCAGATGCACTCGGGTTGTGGCCTCACAAAATTGTTGCTTGGTATTTGTTTAGTTATTTATAGTACTGAAATAATTTAGTATTACAAGGAAAAGCACACATGGAAACAAAGTAAACGAAACAAATAAAATAATGAAGTTGCTTCCATAAGGCATACCTTTTATATTTTTTTAAACAATTTCCACCTCATGCTTACACATTCTATTTTGGGCAGTAGCTTATTTAAAATAAAATGTACAGTAAGAGGTGAAATAATATTTTTAAAAAATTAGAATAACTACGTACTGCTCATCAATCACGCCACTCCAACAATGTTGACTTAAATAATTTGGCCGATCCTTACCTCTTAAATTCCAATTTAAAGCGTATTTCCTTGACAAATTTACAACAACAATTGCATAGGTTAAACCCTCGCAAGAATAACATTAACCCAAAATAATAGTCGTATTTCCATGAGAATTTTACAACAACAATTGCTCGCGATACGAATTAAATAATTCAAACCAAAAGTTTGAATTATTTAATTCATTCCTAATTTTAGTTATACCACCCGACACCAGACGCCAACTTGGTCTTTCTACTTGTTGTTTTATTTCAATTCGAAAAAATAATTCGCGACTTGTTTCCATGAGAAAAAATAATTCAAAAATAATTTGAATTCATTTTTCTCATGGAAATACGACAAATATTGGGTTAAATTAAACCCAATTCTAATTTTTGGTTATGATACCTGCCACCAGGTCATATTACATATTAAATTTATATTTTATTTCGAAAAGTTGGCTTTTGCCAATTAAATCAAATTGGCTATTTTCTTGGGAAACAAATAACAAAAAAATAATTCGAATTCAATTTTGTTCAACAAAATACGTTTTTAATTGAATTCCAAAGGGAAACTCCCCTAACATAAAAGGATTTGTTTAATCACCTACAACAATTTTTGGCAGGAATTAGACGGAAGTTAGAGGAATACAATCTACTAAACAGCAATTTCCTATAAAGATAACAAGGCTTCTTAGCTTTGAGAAGTTTAAAAATAAAAAGACAAACACGAAATTCATAACAAGTAGATAAACCACACCCTAAAACAAGGCTAGAGTATAATCAAGGCAGAAATATAATCGGATTTCCTAATACCAAAAATAAACCTAGTACAAGCATTGAAACATCTTTGGAGAACATACATATTTTCCTGAAGCATACCGAATAAAGGTGGATTTATATTATCCGTTCCTTCCAGTTTCTACACGTATCGTGTGAGACATAATCAATTTATACTATCCGTCAGACATCCATTTTTTGAACAATATTTGTCTGTGTCGGTTCGTGTAGGAACGGAAAGGAACGGATAATATAAATCCACCTTAAAACTATGTCACCATAAATAAAATGAGGAAGAATATAAGACAAACACATTTTTTTTTTTCCTAAACAGATTGTCAGAAAATCCTACTACTTTATAAAAACAACTAAGCATGCCAAAGACTCCTCTAAAGAGTTTTATTAATAACAAAGCCTAAATCTCTAACAGTATTTGAATACTTAATTAGCGAAATCTGCAGAAAAATACCAGGAAAGGACGAGGCGTCTAACGATTTTTTATAAATTATAATCGACTGAGATTCGCATTTAAAACGAGCCTATTGGAGACCGAACACCTAACGATATTACATAAGTTTTCATTTATCAGAGAAATATTCCTAACAATAGAATCCAGATCTAAACGACTATTTCTATAAATTTGGACGACATCAGGGAAAATGTGAAATGAGCAATGGTGAATAGCGGATTCAATGTCATTAATGTACATAGAAAATAATAGAGAACCCAGTACTGAAATCTGAGGAACGCCGGAAATTACAGGAAGGAAATCAGACAAAGAATTGTCGAAAAAAAACTGCCTGAGAACGATTAGTAAGATAGTTAAAAATCAATTTGGCAGCAGAAACCGAAAATCTAAACTGAGATAAAAGTTTATTAAAAAGAATTCTGTGATTAATAGAATCAAAGGCCTTAGAAAAATCTAACAATGTTAAGGAAGTCAATTCCCTTTTATTCATATTATGCCTAATATCATGACATACATTTAATAACGTGCTAACCCAGATTGGAAGAAACTAATTAAACTAGTTGCTATTTAGATGCGGTTGAATTTGATTTTTAATAACTATCTCGAAAGCTTTAGAGAGAGAGCTTTAAATGCTAATTGGCCGCAAATGGGATAGCTCTGAAGTATTACTGATCTTTGGGATGGGGATTATTTTACTTAGCTTCCACTATCCAGACCAGAAGATTCCAATTTAACCTTCCAAATGGCAGATTGTAAATCTTCGAGAGAAATATTTGAAAACGAAAACGAATTAGAGGACGCATTAGAGAATAAATCGACGGTACTAGTGCCCGAGTTCAAACAAGAGCAAAAATAACTATTGACATCATTGGGTTTGAAAACCTCACTAGAACTACTCTTGTTTCTGGAGGAGTCTAACTTGTCCTTGAAATAATTACGTTTAGCAATCCGAATTAACCCTATAACTCTATTACTCTGCTTATAATCTAAATGAGACTGCCTGATAGTCATACCTTTTCCATAAACGATATTTGCTAACTCTAATTTTCTGAGACAACCAAGGCGGAGATTTTTTATTACAATTACGAAATTACATTTTGCTTTGAAAGTAATCTTGTTAAGTGGAACGCAACTATCAAAGACCAAACTAATATACGAATTGAAATATTCTACTCGGCTACTTGCAAAACTAAGATAAAAAATATCCTCTCAAGGAACCGAGTTAAAAACTAAGTAAAGACGGGAATTATCTATACTAGAAAAATCTCTAAAGCTAAAACTATTAGGTTTAGGTAAACAGCTCACAGAAAAACTAAAAAATCATGATGGGATCCCATACCGAGAGACAACTGACTCAAAAAACAAATAGAGTTATTAGTAAAAGAGATGATATGGTCAATAAGGGAATAAGAGGCACCGCTAGTAGTTGGACAACAGAACGTTGATTCCCTAGTATTGTACACGGATAAATTAAGACTATTTAAAAGTTTGAAAAAATCCCAAGGGAAGCCGGAATTTTGGAGTATATCGAAATTAACGTCACCAGATATATACATTTCATCGAATCTACAAGAGAAATAACTAAACAATCTTTCTAAGTCTACAAGGGATTTTTTAAATTGGGCATACGACCCCTTACTAGTTTTTGGAGGGTTATAGACGGTACCGATTAAGATTTTACGACCGTTTGTGAAAACGTTGCCAAATAAAAACTCTAAATCCGATACTAACAATTCTGAAATAGAAGAAGGTATGTATCGTAACTAATCTAGCCTTAATGTGATCACCTACAACCATACATAAACCACCAAAATTAAAGGGATTTCCGCTCTATATCGTTCCTAAATCTATTAAAACCTTTGATGACCAAAGCTGAATTACAGATATTTGGGTTTAGAAAGGTCTCAGAGAAACAAAGTATAGTTAACTAAAGCGACATTAAAAATGTGACAAATCTCTTCAATATTTGGGGCTAGACTTTGAACGTTTAAACCGGCTACATTTAATAATGACTTATCAGCTAACATAGATTTCAAAATTATGTTAATGCTGTGTGCCTCAGAAAACTTTTCAAACTAAACTTTTGTATGACCCAGTAATTCGTGCAATATTTAAATAGATGTCACTAGGTTAAAAGTATTCAGTTGTGCCTTATACTAAACTAAACTTTTTAAATGTCATTCAAATTCATGAAAGCACTGTGGAAAATATATTTGGAATAATGAAAACACGGTGGCGGGAGATTTTTTTAAAATGATTGGAAAAAAAAATTTCAAATTGCGTAAATGTTATAACCACCTGTTGTGTAATGCACAATATTTGTATTAATGAGAGTTTTGAATTGGAACCGTTTGAAGAAGTCTTAGATGAATTTCTCGATAATTCTAATAATGATGCAGATGAAAACAACTTTATGGTTTTCGTAGGACCTTGTTACAGGGATTATCCGCGCAGAGGAATCTTCCTGAATAATTATATATATAATATAATATAACAATTTGAATTCATTAATTAATTCAGCCTTTTATTTAAAAGTACTATATACAAACATATAAGGAAAAATAAGTGTGTACGTGTATAAAACTTCTTAAAATAATGCATCCTTTCCTAATTCAATATAATTCACCATATCACCAGTTTCATAATTATGTATTTATATGAAATAGAAATACACGTCATCAATCATCTTCGCTTGAACTAGAAAGTTCCACCATACTAGACATATAATTTATGTACAGTTTGGTGGCTTTCTTTAGTAGTTTCATATATTCCTCTGATCTGTACCTATTGAATTTTCTCTTCTGACCATTTGAAGTGGACGGTTGTGTATTTTGGCTGGTCGATGTTGCGATGTCTTTCTCGGTATCGTATATATTAGGCGGATTTATATGATGCCGCTCTGAACAGTACATATTCGTGTATTAAATCCATTCGTGCTTTCCATTGAACACTTTTCTAATTTTATTCTGGCCTTTACACGAATTTTTCGGTTTCTTCTTGAGTTTAAAAAAAAATTAATTTAAATGTAATTAAAATGAAAAAAGTACAAAATATGTAAATTATGTTGTTAAACTTACAGCCCAAAGAATACGGTCTCTTTGCCATTTTTTTATTATTTTTCAATTACATTTACATACCCATACTACATGTTTATATTGATGATTGGAGGGTCTCGATTTGTATGTATCCGCTTCATTTTTTCTATTTTCCACCGAAGCGCTGATAACATATTTACTATGGTTACGTCGCAATTTGTATGTAGCCGGTCCACTTTTTCTATCTTCCGTAAGAGGCGCTTTTCTTACATTTACAATCGTCAATTGGACGTCATACAAATTTGAAATCGAAAAGTAACCTCGTAAATTGACATTTTATCTGGCATCTACGAGGAAATAGCGAAAGCTTCAAAATTTGAAAAGTTTAGTTTGAAAAGTCTTCTGAGGCACACAGCATTATTGTAAAACGACATAATTAACACGTTAATCGCCACAATAATTTCAACAAAGTTTTCCTCTGCGCCATGGTAATTTTATTACATAATTTAGATACTACATACATAGCAATATGACAATTTCGTGAAAATTTGGTTACTGATATGCTTAGATTAAGTTCGGACATAACTGAAAAACGAAAAACTTCAACTCATATGCTAAAAACAATGTTTAGTTCTAAAAAGAAGAAAAGCAGAAGAATGTGCGTTGGATGTTATGCCCAAATAAAAAGAAGCAGAAGGTCGAGAAGCAGCAAAAAAAAGGGGAAAAAAAGTTTCAACTTATTGCTCAGACTGCAAACAAAACCTCTTTTATTGCTTAGAATGTTTTGGGCAACATTATAAGTCAATGTAATTTCTTTTATCAAAATAAAAATTTCAGGTTTTGCTCAAAGAAGGCTAAGCTTTTGAAAGATAAAGCAAATTTATCGTTTGCGTCGGATATGAGTGACTGACGTGACCTTCTATGTACTAAATCCCGTATGTCAGACATATATGACTGACGTGGCCCATGGAGAAATTCTTAGTGTCAGACACATACGACTGACATGGCGATTAACGTGTTAAATCAAAAATCAAAACTAAGCGTAAACGTGATGTGGGCATATTTGATATGCAATACTCACAAACAAAGGTAGGAAATGTTTTATCGAGCTCCAAAATGAACAAATGCCAAGGAAAAGTAAACAAAGGAACAATATTTAACCGTAGAGCCCCAATTTATGCATCAACAAACGAATATTTTTATTATTTTTTCCCGTCGATGAGAAAAACAAAATACCTATGTATGTTGCGTCGTCAGTCCAACATACTGTGAAACTTAGCCGAAGGTTGCTAACCGAAAATAAAAAGTCGATAATGCAGAATCCTGTTAATGTCATCCGAAAGTAAAAAATTAGTAATAAAGATTGTGCTTTACCCAAATAAATTATAATAACCTATAAGGGACATAACTATACTTTCCATAGTAAACTTGCGGTCAAAGATATAGGCAGATTTATCGATAATGCAGTATACTTTGATACGTGAAAACTGAGTACGGGATTACTTCTAAAGATGTCAAATTATTTTTTTGTATAATTCATGTCTAGTTGTCTGCTTTAATCGTGTTTTATTAGCTTTTGTTTACATTTTTGTTTCGATAATAAAAAAAAAAATTTAAAAAAAACTAGTAGTGCCATCTTTAGATTTAATCCATCTATCGCCGTTTTTGACAGATATGTCCTTCATTGGCGATTTCCATCAAATGTAGTTGGCGTTGGTTTCTATGTAAGTAAAGGGGACGAGTATTGTCAAATTCAACTGTTTGACAGTTCTCTAATCCCCCTTGTTCTATGGTTAAATTGTGCTCATGTTGTTTTCACCAGATGTCAGCTACTTTGATGGAAATCGCGAATAGGTATTATAATTTATTTGGCTATACCCAAATAAGTTATAATACTATAAGAGGTATCGCTGTTAAAAAACAGTGATAGATGAATTACTCTAAAGATGACACTACTACATAGTTGTTTTTAATAAACATTTTTTGTTTTGTATCGAAACAAAAATAAAACAAAGCAAAATAAACTCGAATAAAACTGACAACTAATCTTTGATAGTAATTTACGTCACAAGAACGGTAAATGAGTTGTTACAGTACGAGTTCGATGTTTATTTTGAACGAGTTCTGCGACGATCATTTAACGTACGTGTAAAGTACATACAACGTTTCATTTGAGACTACATGGGACATTAATTCGATTTGTTCATTTAAAATTAAATTTTAACGTTAAAACATGAGTTCGAAATCTAAAGACAATGAATCAAATCAAATGATTTTCAAATTATCAAGTTATAACACTTTATTTTGGTAGTTTGGCTCATTTTCCGAACTGTATTTTCTGGCCGGTAATGATACGTTTTCTGGACTGAAGTCACGTAAACATTAAATTGCTGTATAGTATGAAATAAAAATAATACCGTACTCAGTTTTCACGTATCAAATAATACTGCATTGTCGATAAATCTGCCTATATCTTTGACTACTAGTTAACTATGGAAAAGTATAGTGATACCACTTGCACCATTATAATTGATTTGTGTATGCCAGCCGATAATAAAAAATTAATTTCAAGCCGAAAGTAAAAGGTCGATAATGCAGATTATTTTATTAACAGATCAGCCGAAAATAAAAAATTTAGTAGTTATCAGCAGAAAGTAAACAGGATACATCGATTGTAAAAAAAAACTCCTGTTAATAGTCTTACGTGGAAAACTTAGTTCCACCTAATCGTGGAAAATATCGGAAAATCAGAAGAATCCATAAAATTGGAAAAAGTCAACCTCTAGAGTGTTCATCTGAAGATAAATCATTTTTTATGTGATGTGTCAATAGCTATCGCTGAAAAACATCTCAATTCAAGTTTCCCGAAGTCAATCTGGGAAAATTCGATTCACCAAAAATCATTCGACAATTTGTATAAAATTAGCCTCTATAGTGTTATGCCTGAAGATGGATAGTCTAATAATGCTTCTAATGCTGTATTTAATACAAAGTTTCAATGATTTTTGAAAAATGGGAGTTTCCCAGATTCAATATACGGAAAACTTGAATTGAAATATTTCCCAGCGAATGCTATTGATAAATCACATAAAAATAATTCATCTTCATTCATTCACTTTGAGGCTGATTTTTCGATATTTCCACTATTAGGTGGAACAAAGTTTTCCACGTAAGACTATTTACAAAAGTTTTATTGCAATCCATGTATTCTGACTAACATTTATGACCAGACCTTCGTCCTAGATGCTTCTGTTAATTTGTTCAAGGTGTTACAAATGCCCAGACATATTGAGAAGAAATTAAAAAATCGTCAATAACTGTGTATAGCAAAAATTCAAGTCGCGAAATATTGAATGCTCGAAACCAAACCCCATATTGATGGATGAACTCGAATAACCCAAAGGGCACAATTAGTGGCATCGTCGGAATGTTCGTAGGCTCCACCGGAATCTGGTGATATGATCTTACCAATTCCAGGGTTAAAAATACCGGTGATTCAAATCCTGGATATAAGGTATGGGGACCGTTGTGAGCCGACAATCCCCGCTAGGACGCCAGTCGCCCTTCATCTTTTTTAATAAATACCATGGACATGCCCACAGACTATTTGACGACCTACATATCCTGGATTACAGGATATAATCAAACTCTAGCTTTGTTGGTGCTAATTTATTCGATGGGATGAACTATGAGCATTTGTTGCCACCGGACGACCTTATAAGAATAAAATGTCTAACCGTATATTTTGACCGGTTTTATTTCCTCATTTTATATTGTCAATTCCTTGAATTTTTTTTTTTAATGAGTATGACGTTTAAATTAATAGCCGTAACATCTATGGTTGCCAACGCTACGATACTTACTCCTTTACCAGAAGGATGAATAGAATCCGAATATGCTTAATATCAACTAGGATACCATAATTTTTTACAGATTATCGGTTTCACTACGATAAATTTCCAATTAAAATTACGCCTAAAATCTAAATCTAGCCTCAATAATCGGGTACCAAACGAGCTTGAGAAGAATTCGCGGCATAAAAAGAGAAATTGCCCCAACGTTTCTGATCGTCCTCCTGCGATGGCAGGATTACCGAGACATCGGCATCCGTGTCGATTAAATACATATTTTACTTCGTTTACTAAATACTGTATATCATAAATAACTAAACGACAACTAACAGTACTGGATCCGTATTCTTAAAATTCACAGAAAAAAGGCGACATGACTTCAGTATATAACAATTTAAATTTTCGGGTGAAATTACATATTTCAGTAGGAAATCATCGGTTACTTTTTTCGGATCAATTTTAATAGTACGGCTCTATCCCCATAACACGCCGCGTATGCGCGAGGGTTGATCCATTTATTTTGCTTCGGCCCTAAATGAAAATAAAAGCAAAGTGGATGCTTTTTATTGAACAGGATCCTGAACGATGCCGAGACCCGGATCATTCCTGAGATCGTTAAACACTTTCAGTTACCTTTGTCACTTTCAGTACCTTAATTTCCACGTTTAGTTGGAGTAGCGTACGTTTATAAAATGTTGTCACCTATTGCTTTCAAATTGCTCAAATTTTCTGTGCTCGACGCTAAAATCACTTGAACTTTTTTGCGGTAATCGCTGAACTCACAACTTGCGCTACATTTCCTCCGAGGCATCTTTATTATCCAGGCGGCGTATTTCCCGTAGTAGTTGCGAATTGGCGATAGTTTCTTATCACCCAGAGGGACCCACAATGTCTAGATCTGGGGCTCCTGCTATGCTTTGAAGTATTGAGCCATCGGCTTAACATCCTTTTTTATTCCGTTCTATATAAACCATCACGCGATCTACTTTGTCCAGACGTCGCGTCGCATGATTTCATTAATTGATTTCGTGAGCGCGTGTGTAATATAGTCTGTGCAAGAAAGTGGTAAGAATTATTCTGTTAAAGTTAGCCGAAAGTTGGCAGCCGTAAGTGGAAAGTCGATAATGCAGATTACATTATTCCGTCTGAGTTTTCAGTCTAAAACAAAAAATCGGTAATGCGATTGTGGCATCCCAGTTTAGCGTAAAAAACATCGGTAATGCAGATTGCGTTATCCCAGCCGAAAATACAAAATTAAGTCGATATCAATCAAAATAGTTTAACCTAAAAATTTCTAAGGATGAATAAATATCATTGAAGACATTTGTTAATATTCTTATCTGGCAAAACCTGGCTCCAGTTGCTCGTGAAAAATTGTGGAAAACTCGCGAAACCCAAAAAAATATTTTAACTGTAATAAATCAGCTTCCAGAATTTTATGTTTGGAGATGGATTACATTGATGTCACTTGTCAATAGCTATCGCAGGAAAAAAATTATGTACAAGTTTCCCGTGGGAAATCTCGGAAAATTTGAAAAAGTTTCCAGCCAAGAGTAAAAAATGAATGTATAAAATTAACATCTAGAGTGTGATGTCAGGATTCTGGCCAAATTGAAAGAAAAGCTTACGAAAAAACATCGAATTTTCCGAGATTTCCCACGGGAAACTTGAACTGAATTTTTTTTCTGTGATATGTATTGACAAGCCACATCAATAAAATACATCTCCAGACATAACACTCTAGAGGCTGATTTTATACAAATTTTCTAATGATTTTTGGAAAATCGAATTTTTCGAGTTTTCCCACGAGAAGCTTGAATTGAATTTTTGTCC
This sequence comes from Tipula helvola, assembly GCA_963556165.1. Classification (NCBI taxonomy): domain Eukaryota; kingdom Metazoa; phylum Arthropoda; class Insecta; order Diptera; family Tipulidae; genus Tipula; species Tipula helvola. Next base: position 305,647,808 of record OY744481.1, read on the forward strand.
TGCGATGGCTATTGACAAATCCAATAAAAATGATTCAACTTCAGACTAGAGGTTTATTTTATTCCATTTTTGTAAATTCTTCTGATTTTCCGATATTTTCCGCGATTAGCTTAAACAAAGTTTTCCACGTAAGACTATTTACAAAATTTTTTATTACAATCCATGTATCCTATTTACTTTCGGCTGATAATCACACAATTTTTTGTTTTCGGCTGGAATGACGAATGTTAATAACGTAATCTGCATTATGGATTTTGTACTTTCGGCTAACTTTAATAAAATGCACTATGATTTTAACTACAAATTGTATAACAGTTGCTTTCCAATCGACTCGCTCTAAAATAAAAAATTAATAATCTAAACATATGTAAATACTAAACATTTACCGTTTTTAATTCCGTATCACCCGCATTTTGAGAAAAGTAAATGCATTTACCTCCCAATGGATTAGACATTCCTAAAATAAAGTGACAACTTATAACCAAACAGAACTTTAATTGGTTGTTCTTTAACGATTGATATTTTTTGCTTCAACTGAGACAACACTACAACAAACAAAAATATTACTGCAACTTATAGTTATGTATTGCAAGGGTTGACTCGTGTGGATAGACACATTAAACAACAATACTACACAATATAATTTTATTCTCGAATTTTCGGCTTAAAAGGGACAAAAAGTGTTACTTCGATCAAAAAACGATGATTAGCTGAACCACAATAGGCAGAACACTGTAGGAAAAAAAGTAAAACTTGGGACAGGAGCACATTCACTAAACCATGATGTAAAGATGAAACAAAACACAACAATGCAAAACAAATAGAAAAATAATTTCAAAATTTCTCAAAATCTCTAAATGTGTGTACAGGCTTTTAAAGTCCCTATTTAAACACAATAGAAATTTTATGAGGTTACATTATACGGAAAGGAAATTTTGCAGGTAGGTCTCGGTAAATTTAGATGTCTGGTTTAAAACCTTATACTATCATTAAGAGTCTTATTGGTTCAATGCTGAGATACAGATGGTGATGTGAGAGAAGCAAAGTGGGAGCATGTAAGATTTTATTAGTAATGAATGACTGTGCAAATACTGTTGAACAAAATTACACTGAATTTTTTCTTAAAAATGATCTATGATACAAAATGAACAAAAGCCATGGCATAGACTGACAAAACAAAGCTAATAGTAGCCGTGATTTAAAAAATGCTAAATATTCAAAAATTCTTAAAATTACAAGATGACTTGAAAAAATTTGTGATCTGAGAAATTTCCACCATACTACCTATATGTACTCATATCGTAGACATATAAAAACTTAATAATAAATGTATTTGTAATGTATATACAAAAGATTATTAATTATTTTTCCATAACTTTATTCAAAATATTTACTTATTTTTTACCTTCCGATTAATACACCAATTAATACATCTACAACAACAAAACCAACAACAATATTACTATAATTTGAAAGTTACATCAGGCAAAAAAAATAAAAAAAAATTCGAAAAACTCAAAATGATAAGAAAAGCTACATTTTATTTAGTTTTTATATTTTATTTAATTTAAAGAAAGGTTGTGATATTCCAAAATGAATAAGTACTTAGTCAAAACCAACACAAACGTCTAACTAAAGTCATGGGGAAGCAATCCCAAGCGAATGTGTATTGTGTAGTTCATACTCGTGAAAATATCTAGGAGGCTTTGAAAAAAATTCTACCAATATGAACAACATTTAAAACAATAGAATTTCTATTTTACGTTAAAACCAATAGATGGGTGTAATATTTATTGGTATCTGCAAGTGAAAGTTATACTCCAACTTTTTTACATATTTGTGTTGATTTTGATGTAGTACATAATTATTGCTAATATGTACAATATAATGTGGTGTACATACTATTCACAAATATTGTTTCAAGCAATAACTTAATTGGCCGACTATAGATCTAAAAAAATGTACTTTTGATAAATTAACCGCGAAAATATTTAAGAACGAAACAAAATTAGAAAATGCCACAAACATAAAAATTGAAATATTGTAGTATAACAGTGTTTCGTTATTAGTGGGTATTTAAATTTAAATAAAAATATTCCTAGTATGGACACTGTATTATTTTTGTAGTTAACAACCTTAACCTTGATGGTGTTGAGAGAACGTCTAAAATCGTACAAACTCTTATAGTGTTGTGGCACAAAAAACTAATGTACAATTTTTTTATAATTTCAGCGCCGATAGAATTTTTTTATTTATACTCGTAAATCACACATATTTTTGTTTATTTCTTTAGTTTAACCAGACTATAATACTACGTCATCCACAAATTTTTTACACAGCTAAATTTATAGTAGTCGTAAAGATAAAAATCATTTAAATTTAATAATTTTGGTATATCACAATTTCTTTTTTTTTATAAAAAAAGTTAAAAAAAAAAAATTTTAAGTTTTATACTAACAAAATTATATTCTATATATTTTTTTTAATAACATAAACAAATATAAATGCAAAATTTAGATAAAAAACATATAATACGCATAAAAAATGTATAATTAATTGTAGCATACTTGGCATGTACTTATTTGGCGGTAAGTTTTGTAAATTTATGGACGATAGTGGACAAGAAAGGGAATGTACTTGTCCTGAAATTGTTTCCAAACATCCACAATGCGAATGCGATCGAAAACATTTCAACAATATATTATGGGCAACAGTGACTGTGTTTCAAGTAAGAAATAGATAGTTTAAAATACAAAAAAAAAAAAAAAAACTTTAATTTCATAAATTATAAATATAAATAATTCCTAAATAGTTCAATCAAATAATTATTAATATAGATATATGTTAATATTATATAGTATATCAATGTAGACCATATGCCATATTTTATTTTGTTTTATTTTCCAAATTGTTGATTATAAATATATTTATATACAGTAGATTTAATTATATTCCTTGTATATTGTTAAAATTAGAAGTAAAAATATTATTTTATTAATTATTCCAAAATTAAAAATTCTTTGATAAATCTTCCCCATTATAAATAAGTATTTTGATTACATAAAAAAGGCACTGTTTTTCCTTTGAATCCGAAACTGGCACTAGGGTCACTCGTTTATGATTTCCTTACCAAACGGACTACGATAGATATGTGACACCTTCAGATATTCAATAAATTTGGTCAAATTCCCTAAAATCAATACGCAAAATTATTTTTCTCTAAACAATACCAAAAAAGTAATTATAAATTCATAGATTGCTACACTAGTTCGGCAAAGTTACATTTTAAAAGTTAAAAATTGATTGTATATGAATTTGACTGAGTTTTAAGAAATTTTGGAAGGAGTCAATAGATCATTATTCGTTTGGACGTGGAATAGCGCAAAATTCAGAAAAAAAAAACAATTAATTTTCCAGTTGATTTCAAAGTATAATTTGCTTTGATTTATTTCCTTTTGTCGTGTGAAATGTACCCCTTCTCTCTCTCTCTCTTACTTAACCTGACTCATAAAACACTTGCAACACTATATCCACATATTAAAATGTTCACCCAAAAATATTTTTTCACATTTTTGTTTACTTAATACATACTTAATGCATGTGGTTTATTAATCTTAACTTGTGACTAAAACGCTTTTTATGCCATGTCTTTTTGTTTATTAACTAACTACATATAATCGCATGGAAATATTGAATCCCTTAGGCTGAATTATTAATAAAAATTATGTTTACGTATATGCTTTGACAGTATTAGCCTTACAATAATTACAAAACAATAAAATTACTTAACAAAATAAAATAATTGTTATGAAATTTAATTGCTAAACTGAAATTTATGAAATGTTCGAATGCTAGAATTATGTTGTTTGTGTCTATTTTGAGCATGTGAACTGATATATTTGAATGAAGAGACATGTAAAATGCTTATTTTAGCCATTATGTATTTTATAGGTCTAATTTTGAAAACGCATGAAATGTTACTAACAGGATTATTAGTAGATCAACACAAAATCATTTTTGTATTGTCGATATAATATGGTAAATTACCGAATGATAGCATATTTAAAAATAACTTTCTTAAATTTACCTATTTAGTTTCGCTTTTATTCCAAATTATTCATAAAATGCATTTTTTGTTTGTTTGTTCTTTTGTTTGTTTGTTTGTTTGTTTATTATTATGCTTGTGTCTGAATTTTTTCGGTGGCTTATATACTCGTACATATAGAGAGTTATTTTCTTTATTTAGTTTTTATGTTTTTAATTTTTGTATGATTTATTTTATTTATTACATTTTGTTTTATTATTGAATTAAAAATTGTTTTATTTTATAATAAAAAATATTTTTATAAAACATTACAAGACAAACAAATTATTGGGTAGTAACGTAGATAACATAATAAATTTTCAGATTTTAACACAAGAAGACTGGAATGTGGTGTTGTTTAATGGAATGGAAAAAACAAGCCATTGGGCTGCATTATATTTTGTAGCGTTAATGACATTCGGAAATTATGTTTTATTTAATTTACTTGTTGCTATTTTAGTTGAAGGATTCAGTTCCGAGGTAAAAATAAATATTAATAATTAATAGATGTATATTCTAAATTATAGATCATTGATACAAAAATTTTAACTTCCAGAGAAATGAACGACGAGAACGTGAACAACGGGAATTAGTGAAAGCAAAGCTACGCGAAGAACATTTTTCAGACAATCTAAATGATTTAATGTACGATGAAGCAGTTCTAGGTTTATCAGATTCAACATCCACAAGTGATAGTTACCATGAAATTAGGAACCGATGGCATAGTGCCGATGAATTAAGAAAGGGAAAGGTAAGTTATATTCCGCTCAGGTCACCAATTTAATTTATAGTTAATAAGATTCATGTTTTAATTTAAATATAAATCATATTGCCCGTCAGTAACATAAATATACTTGGCCGATTATTTATCAGTGGTTCTTCAACTTGTAGAGTACGAGTACTTCTTTGAGGTAAACATTTTGTTGGCGAACAGTTTAAATATCAAGGAATTAAGTTATCCAATATGGAAGCAGATGCTTGATTGCATTCTTTGCTAATGATTTTTTTGATTAAATTTTCGACTTTTCATTTCAAGACTACGTTACACACTATTCACCACGAGCCAATTAACAAAAAATGTCCGCTCAAGGCGACTTTTCAATTTAGTTGTCATTGTTACAGGGAATGCTTGGATTATGTTTTAATATGCAAATTTAAATTTGCACGGCGAGCATATTAATGAGTTTAATGGTGCGTTTATGACATAGGAACACAGAAAGATAGGAAGATTGACGCGATCAACCAAATTATTTAAAATGTTACCAGCCCCGCCTACTTTGATCAAGAAATTTTTCAACTAGAGCATGGAACTAATAGGCTGGGCTTCTGATATTTTAAATAATTTGGTTGGTCATGTCAATCTTTCTATCTTCCTATGTTCCTATCTTCCTATGTTCCTATGTCATAAACTCAGCATGATGGACCTCCACAAAAGTTCCATGCACTAGTTGAAAAATTTCTTACTTTTGATCAAAGTAGGCTAGTAGGCGGGGCTGGTGACATTTTAAATAATTTGGCTGGTCGTGTCAATCTTCCTATCTTCCTATATTCCTATGTCATAAACACAGCATAAGTCCTGGTTTCGACCGACAATTTTGTTGTATTTTTACAACGGGAAATATTATTTATATGCGGTTGTTTCGGTGTTCCTTTAATAAATGTATTTGTAATACAATTATAATCGTAATTATATTGAACCTCAAAAACGAAATACCGACACTATCGTAAAATTAAATAAATTTCCCTTTGTAAAATTTACAACTAAATGTCCGGTCGAAACCAGGGCTAAGGACTACTGAGTAATGTATCCCATTTCTCCCACATTTGTTTTGATCATTACATTTAACGCGATTGAAGTATGCACAGCAAATTTCCTTTTTTAAACTTTTTTTAGAATATTCATTTGCATTCTGTCTTCATCTGGCCAAATTCGTAAAATATATATTTAAAATATAAATTCATTAATCGAATTGTAATTTGTATATTTGATCTGGGCAAAATGCTACTATATCCGCGGTATCGAGCACCAAATGAGATGAAGCACCGTACTAGAATTATACAGGCACTATTGGAAAAAGAAACAATTAAATTTCGATGACGTCTCACAAAACAACGTTTTATGAACGAGGAAGACCGAAAAATTCCAAAATACATATAGTCAGATGATAAAATGACCACTTTTGCATCCCACCCTGCAATATGGAGACTCGAACCCGGTGCCTTCAGATTCAAATACAATAGATTTAAACAATATGTTGGTTGGCCGGTTGCGGAAAAATTGCAACAATACATAAGAGAAATCTTTATCTATTGATCTACGATCATAACATAAATCTTTATTTTTTGATAGAAATCTTTATCTTTACTTCGAAGATTGTATCTTTTAAGGTTTCAAAATATTTTTTTTTTGTTGATTAAATTAGTTATGTTTATAGTATTAACGACATTTTCATACTCTGGAAATTCATTCGATGTTTCATGGTATGAATACGATCTGAATAAGTAATCAGCATTTCCTTTCCAGAGATGTACTTTAGGTCAATTTCGCATATTAAAAGTTTCATCTCCTGAAGATATAAAGAATTGACTTTTTCAATTTTTTGTTTTATTATGCGCCCAAGTGGTTTATGATCAGATTAAATTTCGATTTTTCTTCCATAAATTTTTGTAATAATAAAATTTAGTTGATGAAAAAATGATTGCTAGTAATTCCTATCCCACTTGGGTATATTGCTGTTCAGTCTCGGTCAAGCTTCTGGACGTGTAAGCGACTGACTTTCTGTTTTGTAGCAACACACAACTTATCGATGTTGGCATGTATCTGTCTGGATCGGATTCCTACCAGCATGGGTAGTGGAAGTTCCCCGGAACTAGGGTTTCTGAACCGGATATATCCGTAACCGATATCCGCGGATATTTGTGACTTTAACGGTATCCGATAACCGCGGTTATTTTTCAACAGTATCCGGAAATAATTTTTTTTTAAATAATTTCAATATGTTTTTTAATTTTAATAAATCAATTAACCAGAAATACAAAAATAAATCTCATTTTCATAAGTTTTATTTATAAATATGTTATATGCGCTCTTTTTTAACAATCTGTTCCTTTCAATAATGTGTTAAAGTATTCAACACAATAAACCTTACTACGATCCTCGTTTTATTGTAACGCAATAATTCAGAAGCACTACCGCATTAACGCACATACTCATATCTCTTAAAAAAGGATTGAACCATGAATTTGAACTATTCCTGGATAGTAAAATTCGCTGGAACTCGGTAACTCTAATGTTATAGAGGTTCTTAAAGGTAAATATGGCCATTACTCAAGCTCTAAAAGATTTAAACGCTTACTTCATGATGGAAAAATTTGGTTTCCAATAATCAGACATCTCGGCCAATCTCTACATCCAATAAAACTGCCTGGGCCGAAAAGATGCCAATATTTTTGCTGCTTAAGGTGTTTTATCTTTTTAAGAAATAAAATGGAAGCAACTAATTCCGAAATAAGTAGTGAAAATGTCTTGTTGATCCAAATGTGAATCCAACAAAATTAATTTTGAGTTTTGCCACAAACCTCATGAATCAATAAAACGGTGATGAAACTACTCGAGTTACCTTGAATGGCAAAGCAGATCATTGCTCATTGCAATGAAACTGCTTTGACTGTTGAATTAGATTCAGAATTAAAACTATCATTAACTGAAGAATTAATTCTTATATTTCAAATGCGACGACCGTTAAACATGTAACGACATCGAATTTTCCGAGCAGTTTAAAACAAGAATTTAACCGCTTCAAGAAAACTGGTAAGCGAACCCCAAATCTTGATTTATTATTCAAGGCATTAAAAATTTCAAAGCCAACATCGACAGATTCAAAAATAACATTTTTGGTTTCAGGTAATTTTTGCACTAAAGTTGGGTCCCGTCTTTCCTGCACTTCACTTAATGCATTAACATTTTTAAAATATCATTAGTAAGACCAATTACTTAAATATTTAAATATGAAATATAAAAAAATATTTAACTTTAACTACTTTTGTTTATTTTTGGCGGTTATCCGGTAACCGTCAGATACTTCATAAACTTCAATTCAATATCCGCGGTTACAGAAAATCCGGATATTTGGAAACCCTACCCGGAACTGATGAGGCGTAGTGGAGCGCTTACTAATAGGCACGCGAAATAACCGAATGTGAATAAAATCGAAATAGATTACATTGACCAAATAATTGGTGTAAAATTAAATGCAATCAATGCCGACATTAAAAATATAAAAGGAGAATATGTATTTCAAATGGGGGCCTAATCTAGCTTTGATATTCCATATATTTTATACGTTTGCTACTGAATTTACACAATTGGTTTGTTTTGCAATAAATGTTTATACGATGTATCCCACGTTACTGAAGCTATAACCAGTTCAATACATATAAGGTAAGTCGGATACGATATTGATAAGCACAGCCGCAAGATCACCAGCACTGCACTCATGGATAAAAGCCGCACTTATTAGAAATATTAATGAAAGCTCTATGTATTACTGACAAAGTTTTTAAAAAAATACTACTGTATTTTGCCATATGACTCGGGTTATTCTCCTCCTTCTCTAGAGTCGTAATATTGTGTAAAGATAAAACTATCCCGCTTTTAAATGGTTGTGATGCTAATGTACATCATACTCATTGAAATACTCAATAAAGGCTGTCAACTTTTGTTAATTTTGCTCGGCGAAGTGATTGATATCAGTTTGTGTTCGATGTCTATTGTTGATTAAATTTTAAACTGTAGGGTGATGAATGGCGTTCTAACCTCTGATCATAGCTGCATCTCCCACCACCATTTAAAAAATATCGTAACCGGAAATTAACCGATTGGGAACTATTCTCCTCTAAGCTTGATTCAATTCCTGATCCTTCAACTAATTTTTGGTCGGCTAAAGACATTGTATTGTAAGCTTCGACGTTGTCGAATACTATCTCTGCCGCTCTCGATAACTCTAGTTCACTTGTTACTAAGCAAAAGACTCGGAACAAAACCTTCTGATGCTCTGACCTTAACAGGTTAAGGAAACAAACTAGAAAGATGAAGAATAGAGCTAAAACAACTATGTTCAATGTGATTGGGATAGTTTCCTAATATCCCAAAAGAATTATAAGAAGAGCTTAAGATCCGCTTACAGAATATCTTGGAGAAATTCCTTTGAGGAAATTAACAGGGTTTCTGCTATATAGCTAGACTTAATAAAGCTCGTGCTAAAAATGATGTTGTACGTTTGCCTCCTCGAAAAGAGAATCAGGTGAGCTTCTTCTCTCTGGGCACTCTCCTGGTTGTGACATAACTGATAATAACTATGGCGCCTCTGCAGCCACTAACATTTGTATCGCTACTCACGCTTGGGGCTTAATCAAATCAAATTACCACACCTCAAGTTCTGCTTTGGAGTTCTCCTTTGCGCCATACAAAACTGGTGGTCCGGATGGGATTTTTCCTGCTGAACTTCAGCATGATTTTCCTTTCATTAGGGACCAGCTGCTACACCTCTACAGAGATTGTATTGCTTTTAGTTCTGTCCCACCTTCTCGTTAATCTAAAATGTTCTATCGTAAAACTCAACGGTCTACGGAATATTGCTTGTAGGGCTATTAGTGGAGCGGTGACTTTAATTCCACTTCTTGCTACGGAAGCTATTTTGTACCTGCCACAGCTGCTTCCCTTTATTCTAGGCACAGCATGCTCTGCTGTGTTTCGCTTGAAGTGCATTGCAGTGTGGAACTTTTTTGGTAAAGTTGTCCAGCATAGATTAATTTTTAATAAATATTTCTCTCTGGGACCAGAAATTGATACGGTTAATGATAAATTCATGCCTCAATTCAATTTCGCTAAATCATTTTTTTGGATCGAGAGTTCAGTAAAAGTCGCAGGATTATAATTTTATTGGAGTGAGTAGTTTTATTTTAGAATAGCTCTCGCTCTGGATGTAGCGCAGGATTTGGCGTATACTGCCCTTCGCTTGGTCTTAAATCATCCGGTAATCTTGGTAAGTATTGCACCGTTTTCAAGCGGAAACAATTGCACTAACACATGCTGTAATTGAGGCTTTGAACGTGCTTAATTCGTTAGATAATCCCTCGACCATTTCCAAAGTTGCCAGGGATTGTAAAAACTTCATCAATCTTCTTTCTTCAAACAACAGTGTTGCGATCATCTGGATTCCTGCTCATTATAATAATGAGGGTAATGAGATCGTCGATTCGTTAGCCAAAGCTGGAACTCGGAAGAAATTTATCGGTCCTGGAGCGGTTACTCCCACATCATTCAAGAGTGGTAATAAAGAGATTAAGAATTTGGCTCTGTATGAGTCAAGTCAGAGATGATTTGCTACCTCGAGCTGTCGTCTGGCTAAATACATTATTCGTAGGCCCAATTTAACCCTGTCTAATTTTGCTTTGTCTTTAAACAGGGACCAGCTAAGAGTCACGGCTATTTTAAGGCTCACCTAAATCGCACGGGGTTGGCTCAGAATGCTATATGCAAGGACTTTTTCGTAGATGATGACCACTGCATTAATTTCGTGTGCAGTTGTCCGGATTTTGTTATAGTCAGGTCCCAATTACTTATCTTAGTGCAACTGACCATATTCCAGAACTTTATCCAGAAATCATTTTAGAATCCCATTTACAACACACATGCCAAATTTCATAATAATCGGGTAAGGAATAACCAAGATCCATCATACTTGTCCATATTCCAGAGCTTTATCCAAAAATCATTTTAGAATTCCATTTCCAACACACATATCAAATTTCATTATAATCGGTTAAGGAACAGCCAAGTTCCATCCTACTTGGCCATATTCCGGAACTTCATCCTAAACTCATTTTAGAATCCCATTTCCAATACACATGACGAATTTCATTATAATCGGTTGAGAAATGTGCAAGTTCCATCATACTTGGCCATATTCCAGAATTTCATCCAAAAATCATTTTAGATTCCCATTTCCAATGCACATGTCGAATTTCATAATAATCGGTTGATAAATGGGCAAGTTCCATTCTTCTAGGCCATATTCCAGAACTTCATCCAAAACTTATTTTAGAATACCATTTCTGACACCCATGTCAAATTTCATAATAATCGGTTGAGAAATAGGCAAGTTACGTCATACTTGGCCATATTGCAGAACTTCATCCAGAAATAATTTTGGAATCCCAGAACTTCATCCAAAAAATTTTAGAATCCCATTTCCAATACATACATATGTCGAATTTTATCGTAATCGGTTGAGAAATGGGCAAGTTCTATCATACTTGGCCATATTGTCCAAAATGGCCTTTATCCAAAATTTTAGAATCCCATTTACAACGCACATTTGATGAGAAATAGTCAAGTTCTATCATACTTGGCCATATTCCAGAACTTTATCCAAAAATCATTTTAGATTCCCATTTCCAATGCACATGTCGAATTTTATAATAATTGGTTGATAAATAAATAGGCAAGTTCCATCATAGAAAAAATTTGTTAACTACTCACTACATCCTAATCCAACCAAAACTCAACTCCAACTCAACTTCAACTCAACCCGCAAATTGACCCCTAACTGAACCTTCAAATCAATTCCCAATTAAATATCCAATTCGATAATCAAACCAGCATATTATATAAAAAAAATCGTAAATATTTATAAAACCAGGTATTTTGAGTCAATTCGTGTTGCAGGTACCCCACCCCCTAGACGTACAGTCTCCAATAGCTTTTCAAATCTCCGCCTTGACCATAGAAACAGATTGGCGAAAAAAAATTCAAAATCGGACAAGCCGTTCTCGAGATACCACTGGTACAGACATCCAGACATCCAGACATCCAGACGTCCAGACAGACGGACGGACATTTTTTTTTTGCTTTTCAGACTCAGGGACTTTCAAAACGTCGAGAAAAGTGATTTTGGACCAACCAAATTTTTCGTCATTTTTGACAGGATTTCAATACTTTGGTCTTTTTAGACCGAAGTAAAAGAGAAGAAGCAATAATTAATACCGAAAGAATTTGAATGGTTGTGTTGCCATAATGGCTGTAAAGAATTTGTGTTAAACTTCTTATTATTCCAATCCTCTGTTGTGAACTCTTGCTCAAGATAAATTGTGAATGAATATCTATAGGTTAAACAAATAAAATGGAGGGTAGGGTGGTCGCTAAAATTATTGTCTTTAGACTTTTTTTTCAAATGGGCGAAATAAATTTTGCGTGGTTGGCATATCTTTTATAGTTAAAGTCTATTGAACTTTTACTTGATTGAATTTTATATTTAATAATTCTTTAATCCCTATTTATAAGATTCGACAAATTTTTACCAAATCGGCATCAACGTCATTTAGCCGGGCAGCGTCTTCCGTTTGTGGAATTCATCGAATACTTAGGTATTTTGTCTGTCCAGACCTTTGGTAATTTTCAAAATGAAAACCTTCAAAACGAAATTGTGCTTTCTGACCACCTTCCAGCAGGGTTCAGGAAGTAACATAATATGTCACCGCAAGAACGCTCATATGCATTTGTCGTCGAAACAGACATCTATTTGGTCAGTCATGAATAATTGTTCTTTAAACTAAATGCATTGTAATTCATCTTCCACAGAATGTTGTTGGAAAAATGGTTCGTGTTGTTACTTTAGAAAAGACTATGCAATCGTCGTTAAAGTAGCAAATTACCGCCATTCTCCAACAATTTTCTAATATCTCTTTTTTTGGGACGCCTTACTGAAGTTTAGTAAACTTGAGTATTCACCATTCTCAAGTTATCGAGAAGAAGGACAATATTAATAATATAGCACAATACTTAATTCATAAAACAGGTACAAGGCATTTATTAAATGAACTATCTAAACTCGGCCAAGAGTATCAGTAAACTTTATAGTAAACGTATGGTTGATTTGTATAACAGCCGCATTTCTTAACGTTTGATCTGATCCAGATCAGATCATGTCTCATGAAACGACACCAAAATGCGTAAAACAAACAAACACCAAATTTCAATTTTCTGTCTCGTTTTGTTTTGAATCTGCCTCTTCATACTCGTACTGTATTCATGTTATTCTTTGTCGCATTACAAAATACTGTTCAACTCATTTTACATACATTTTAATGGCTGAACTAATTTTTAGATGTCCATTTGTGATCCAAAATCAATGTTGGTTCAAATGTTGTTGTTGCTTCACATATAAATTTTGATCTGATCTGGATCACTATGCGTCAAGAAATGCAGCTAATATTCCATCGAGATGAAGAAATAGCTCTAAATCTCTTTATGTAAGGGTGGGTGTACCAACACTCTACAGAGTCGTGAAAAACAAATTTTAAATTTATGAGTCATGATTTCAACAAGTTTAAGAACCCCTGATTTATATTGCAAACCGTAATTTTCATGCTTCTCGTAAATTAAAAATATGTTGAGACGGGCATTAATATTAATAACTAAGAACATTTTTTCGATCAAGAAATTATGTTCAATTTAGAGAACGATTACTGTTTATAGCTATATTTTCTAATGATACCAACAATTTTAGTATAAATCAATATTAAACATATAAACAAAATGTTTCGTAAAGTCTTAAGAACAAAACTTCTAAAAGTATCCATACTTTCATTATTAACAATTGTTTCATCCCTGTTATACAGGGTGAGTCTGGTAAAAAGTGCACCCCATATAAAGAGAAAATAGTATACCCAATATTAAAGTTAACCGTTGAAATGGGTTAGCTTACTGACATTTAATTATCGAAGTTCCTGCGCAAAGTAATTGTAAGCAAGCAACAAATACCTTTTTTGCTCGTATCTTTAAAACTAAATCCATTCACGGTCATGCAAGGGCACCAAAACAAATTTCCTTCTCAAGTCTGAAAATTTAGATACTGGGTATTTTCTCTGCTTCTCTAACCATTTTCGAGAAAAAACGAGGTGCCCTTTTTATCAGACTCACCCCGTATAAGTAAAATTGTTGTCCCGGCCTTACAAAACATTTTGCATAAGCTAATAAATAACAATGTTACTAATAAATCAATCATAACTAATTTTAAATCATCTCAATTAACCAAAAATAAAAGAAACATAATAAAAGTGAACGCCCGGAAAAATCAAACATTCAAAAACAGCGACTTTTACAGCCATCACATGATTCATGTGAAACAAAAGATGATTGTCACTACAAACGTGATTTCACAAACGAAAATAATTTACCGAAAAAGGTAATTTTTAGTTTATCTGAAAGAAAAATTGTATAAGCCGAAAGAGATACCATTAATAATTGATATTTATTTTGTTCCTTTCAGTCAAATTCTGTAAAGGAGCGAAGAGGGCATTCGGAGAAATCTAAAAATTTTAAACCACCCATTATAACAACTACAGCGGCTACTCCACAAGACTCGCCAAATAGAACACTAGAACAAGGGCCACCGTATAAAAATTGGGATAATATTAATATTGAAGTTATTGATAAGTCATCGGTAAGTACAGTAACCTATTGTAGTGTATTATTTTGGGTGCTATTTAAAATTTCATACAATTTCAGTGCCAAAGTATTCCATCACTATTAAAACCACCATCAGTGTTAAGTTCATTCAAAGCGTTAGATGATCGGATATATTTTGATCGCATTCCATCTCCCGTTTTACAAGTTGAAAACGGGTCCCTTGTACAAAGTTCAAATAGATTTAGTGTTAGCAGCAATAATATAATCAATGGAGAATCAAAATTAGATCCAGCAATAAGCAATAATAGTATTAGCAATATATTACCAAACAGCATTAATACCGGTAATACAAATAAAACAGATGAACTTTCAAAGCCAGATGAAATCTCTGACAGTAAACCGAACAACTTAAATAACACCAATGGAAGTAAAAGTAATTGCCAGCGAAGTTCTAGTTTTAAAAAATTTCGCCGATCAAGTTCAAAACGCAATAGGAAAGTAAAACCCAAAAGTGAAAGTGATGCGAATGAAGAAGTGGTATTAAATAATGGACGCGACCATTCTATAACAAAGGGCGGCAATAATGCACCACAATTTCGCAGTAAAGATTCCATTTTATCAACGACAAACCGTATACAAAATGATACAAAAGAAACAAATTGTAAGGTTAGGTCACAGAATTCAATTAAAGGTGCTTCAGGTCGCCGCGGCTCTTACGTTTTTAACAATTCACAATTATATCAAAACTTAAATCGAAGTAATTCTATAAAAAATTACGCTCGACGTATGTCATCGATTGAACTTGTTTACGAGAAAGCATCAAACCTAAATTCTTTCAATTATGAAATTCAAAAATTACAAGCATTATCAAAAATCGATGTAAATAAACTGGAAAAATCATGTTCAAACACGAATGTATCGGAAGATCAACGAAAGTCGAGTACACAATCGTCATATCCGATATCAAAAATTAAAATACTAATACAAAGGTTAAAACCGAAAAAATTTACAGAAGAGCGTGAAGATTTTGCACTGTATTTATTTCCGCCGAATAACAGGTAAAAATACCTACATACCAACTATCTCGATTCCGGTCGAAATAATTTAAATTTATTCTTAATATTTATTTTAGATTTCGTCAAAGTTGTAGCTGGTTTGTGAATCAAAAATGGTTTGATAACGTAATCCTACTATTTATTGCACTAAATTGTATCACATTAGCAATGGAACGACCCAATATTCCACCATATAGTACAGAAAGATTTTTTCTAGCCACAGCAAATTATGTATTCACTGTCGTATTCGCAATCGAAATGTTTATAAAAGTGGTAGCGGCAGGAATGTTTTATGGGGCGGATGCTTATTTTACATCTGGTTGGAATATAATGGATGGCTCATTAGTGATTATTTCCATAATTGATTTACTAATGTCGTTAATTAGTGAATCGAGTCCAAAAATTTTTGGTATTTTACGAGTATTTCGATTATTACGATCTTTACGTCCGTTACGGGTAATTAATCGGGCACCCGGTTTAAAACTTGTTGTACAAACTCTACTGTCATCGTTGCGACCCATTGGAAACATTGTGCTAATTTGTTGTACATTTTTTATTATATTCGGTATTTTGGGTGTACAACTATTTAAGGGTACATTTTATTTTTGCCAAGGCGAGAGTATTAAGGGCGTCAAAAATAAAACCGAATGTTTATCAATTGTTGGTAACGAATGGGTTAATCGAAAATATAATTTCGATGATTTGGGAAAAGCATTGATGTCATTATTTGTGCTGTCGTCGCGAGACGGATGGGTTAATATTATGTATACTGGGCTAGATGCGGTTGGTGTTGATCAACAGGTAATAAAATTTAATCAGTATATCCATTTATCGAATATGAAACCAAATAAACGATTTTTTCCCCATTTTCCAGCCCATTGTAAATTTTAACGAATGGCGTCTTTTATACTTTATTGCATTCATACTGCTCGTTGGATTCTTTGTACTAAACATGTTCGTCGGAGTTGTGGTGGAAAATTTCCACAGATGCCGAGAAGAACAAGAAAAAGAGGAAAAGATGAGAAGAGCAGCAAAAAAGGCGCTTCAAATGGATAAACGACGACGAAGTAAAATATCATTTTCGATAATTAATATAATGTTGAGTAAGTTAAATTTAAATTTCTTTGTAGGACTCCATGAGCCACCGTACTACTGTAACTATTCACCAATAAGGTTATTCGTACATAATGTTGTCACATCTAAATATTTTGATTTGGCAATAGCGGCCGTAATTGGCTTAAATGTCGTAACAATGGCGATGGAGTATTATATGATGCCTTTGGCATTAGCTTATGCCCTTAAAATATTCAATTATTTTTTCACCGCTGTATTTATACTTGAGGCAATAATGAAATTAGTAGCATTGGGTGTTAAAATATACATGAAAGATAAATGGAATCAACTTGACGTGGCGATTGTAATTTTGTCAATTGTTGGTATCATTTTAGAAGAATTAGAAACAAATATTATTCCAATCAATCCGACAATTATTCGAGTGATGCGAGTGTTAAGGATTGCACGTGTATTGAAACTGTTAAAAATGGCGAAAGGAATTAGAGCATTATTGGATACAGTTATGCAAGCATTGCCACAAGTGGGAAATCTTGGTTTATTATTTTTCCTCCTTTTCTTTATATTTGCTGCACTTGGTGTCGAATTATTTGGGCGTCTGGAATGTTCGGAATTGCAACCGTGTCAAGGACTTGGTGAACATGCACATTTCGAAAATTTTGGTATGGCATTTTTAACATTATTCCGAGTGGCTACCGGTGATAATTGGAATGGAATTATGAAAGACACATTAAGAGACAATTGCGATGATACGGCGGATTGCGTAAGAAATTGTTGTGTCAGCACTATTATTGCTCCAATATTTTTTGTAATATTTGTTCTAATGGCGCAATTTGTACTAGTTAATGTAGTGGTTGCTGTGTTAATGAAACACCTAGAAGAAAGTCATAAACAAATGGAAGAAGATTTGGATATTGATACTCAATTGGAACGAGAATTAGAACGGGAACAAGAATTCGAAGAAGATCAAGCACTTTGTAATAAACTGAATGATTGTAATTCAAAGACGGCGATACAGAAACGACCGCTAACCAAGGCACCATCACTCCCGAAAAATTTCCAATACAGCTCTACAATGATTGAAAAGAAATACAATAGTCAACGTCGACAAACTGTGCAGTATTTTAATCAAAATTTAGGCCTTTCTGAATTTAAGACATATACCCAAAATGCGAATATATTCAATGAACAAAATAGCTTTTCGGAGGCGGCTGAAATGAGTTTTAATAATGATAGTGAAGTTGATTTAGGTGTAGGAACTGAAGTTCTAAAACAAAAACGGGTCGGCAATATTAATAGCTCGATACGTTGCGCCCGCTTGGGGAAGCAAACATCTTTCGATGAAACGAAACGAAATGAATATCGTAAACCAAATTATGAAAGTTTTTTAAGGAAGTCAGATAAAATAATGGTGTTACCGAAAACGATGCCTCGAACCGAAGCCGGTGGTTCGAACGAATTACGAAAAGAAATTAGTGAAGCGACTAAAAGATCAGCCAATGAATTAATAAACGATAAAGATACTGAACCAACACAACGGAGTACCCAATCTCAAATTAATGCCGCAAAACATTCTCATCTGTTTGGTAAATCTTATTCGGTCGATGTTCCTTCGATAGGCGAAACATATCTCTCGGTACCACAAATTCAACCACGTTTTAGATCGGGTAGCCTAAAACAATTACTAAAACAAGCGGCTCTGGAAGAAGATCCCGATGTTGATGAGAGCTCCTTCTTAATTCCTTCAATGATAAAACAAAATTCAACAGATTCAGAAACTCAGGATACGACAACGGATACAGTTATTGATACAACAAATACATTATATTCGGGTAAAATTGAAAAACCCGAAAATATTAAGAAATCAGACTCGTCCGAAATTTTACGAATAATATCAGAACGGCGGCGAGTCGAAAAACGCGAAAGCGATGAAAATACTGAGTCGACACCGATTTAGTAAAAAAAGCAAATTTAGTTTTAAAAAGAGATGCGGCCGATTTCCAAATTGTATATTATCCATATTTCCCCATTTTTGAGCAAAACTTGACTGACGAATAGATTTATTACGTATTTACAAATATTCGGTACAAATATCATGTCGAATTGGCATATTCTTTTAAAGAGGTCACCCTACACCATTTGCCTGCCACAAACAATTTGAGCCAATAACAACAACGTTTAGTAAAATTGGATAATAAGGCTAATTTGTTTTGTTCAAAAATTATATCGTAACAAATCTAGCTAACAACGTTGCAGATCCGACTTAAGCGTTTTATTATTAGAAAAATAAGAATTGTGTTCAATCGCTAAAATTGTATGTAAGTACTAAGTACAAGCAAATATGTAATAAAATAGTCACGATCGCACATGATACAAATAAGAATAGTCGTCGTTAGAAAATTTATTTGTGTATAGCTTAAAAAAAACCGAAGAAATTTCAGATCATTTAGAAAACTAATTAATTTAATGTTGTAAATTCCTAGTTGTGTAATAATTAGTAAACGTAATTTTCAAAATCTAATTTTAAATCTTGCCTTCTTATATAACAAAACAAGTTCAAATTATCAATTTTTTTACATCTGTGGCCTATTAGTACAAGGAAATAATTATGATGTCAAACTATCTTATAATAAAGATATTATATTCTTACGAGTAGATTATACTAAACAATTATTTTATTATAACTAACTAATTAAATAAACTTACATACATATTTATACTATATCTATGAGAGTTATGAACTGAATTTCACTGTTAATATATTTCACACAAAAAATAAAAATAAAAATTAAAAATAAATATTGTATAATCAAAAGATATATAATTATATACTTTAAAAATTAATTATAATATTATTAATTAAATTGGTAATTTTTAACATAGTTTAACAGCAAGTAGAACAATAAAATTAAAAATATATCATAAAAGTAGCAATATTAGTTAATTTAAAAAAAAAATGATAAAATTATAAATAAAAATTGAATAAAAAAGTTTTATTAATTATATATTTTTGGGGAAAATAAAAGAAAACATTAAAAATAATTGTGTATATATAAAAATTATTTATTTTCAACCTGGATTACAAATTCGAGAATTAAGTGTAATTGAATGAATTGTTTGCTTAATACTTCATTATATACACTAGGTAGGTTCATTATACAAGCGAAGTAAACGAAATCAGAAAGCGAAATCTGCCAGAAAATAAATACCTAAGTATTGTATTTTATTCTATTTTACTCTAGTATCTTATTTTAATATACGGAAAAGACACGCAAACTGATCACACCAAAGATAAATCATCTAACCACCCATGATGGCATTTAGGATAAACCACAAATTAGGGAATCAACCCAAACAACGTAATACAAATACACCCTTAGAGTAATGATTGCCTCAAATTCTACATCGGACAAACTCGGTAAAAGTTTTTAAGTAAAATTTACAGAACAACATATGAAAGAAATCGGAAAACCAAAAATCAACTCTATCGAAAATGCATCGAAGCGAAAAACGCGATGGTTACAGGTTATACCATCTCACCCCAGCTCTTAATCCACTATTGACGATTGTAAAAGTAGAGAAAGCGCCTCTCGAGGAAAAAAGTTAAAATGATGCACCTGATAAAATGACATTTGTCACAAATGCGACGAAAGGAAATTTAGCAATGCGGTAATTAAAATTTGTTTTTATAGTCCAAAATTGAAATTATTTACAATTATTAGCAATCCAGTAAGTAAAAATTGTGTTTACAGTTCAAAATTGAAATTGTTTACAATAATTTCGAACGTCAAATTATCAGGTAGCTCAGTTTAAAATTTTCCACTAGGTGGAATCCGTGATACTCCAATCGTCAATAAAAGTAGAGAAAGCGCCTCTCGAGGAAAAAAGTTAAATTGATGCTACTGACAAAATGACACTTGTCACAAATGCGACGAAAGAAACTATAGCCATCCGGTAATTAAAAATTGTTTTTATAATCTAAAATTGGAATTATTTACAATTATCAGCAATCAGGTAAGTAAAAATTGTGTTTTCAGTTCAAAATTGGGATTGTTTACAATAATTGCGAACGTCAAATTATCAGCTAGATCAGTTTAAAAATGTTCCACTAGGTGGAATCCGTGATGCTCCAATCGTCAATTGATGCCCGTCTCATGAAATAAATCGACGAGCGAGACACAACATGACGGAGTTAAAAATTCGTGATCTCGACATCTAGTACAACGTTTCTTATTTTTATGTTTTTGTAAAAATAAGTTTTTAGCCCTTTATGTTGATAATTATTTGTTCCTACGCATTGAAAACTCCGTAGCAACTAATAATTATCAACATAAAGGGCTAAAACTTATTTTTGCAAAAACGAAAAATTAGAAAAGTTGTACTAGATTTCGAAATCACGAATTTTTAATTCCGTCATGTTGTATCTCGCTCGTCGATATATTTCATGAGACGGGCATGACTATAGTAAAATTAGTGAAAGCGCCTCTCGAGGAAAAAAGTTAAAATGATACTACTGACAAAATAACACTTGTCACAAATGCGACCAAAGAAAATTTAGCAATCCGGTACATAATTAAAAATTGCTTTTACAATCCAACATTGGAATTATTTACTATTATTAGCAATAGTAAAAATTGTGTTTACAGTTCAAAATTGGGATTATTTACAACAATTTCGCACGTCAAATTATCGGCTAGCTCAGTTTAAAAATGTTCCACTAGGTGGAATCGGTGATGCTCCAATCGTCAATAAAAAATATAACGAAGGCCTTCAAAATTAACTCTCCTAATACCACTGACACACTAGCTATTAGCTAAGCGCGATTAGTGAAACGAGATTAGTTAATCCACCACAAATCCATATGCGTTGACAGACTAGGGATTAGTTTCTTGCAGAGGAATAAAATATTATTATGGTGATTCGCTGAAATATAGCTAGTAAATCAGCTGGACTCATTTTCTAATTCAATATTTCTAAGATTTATACATTAAAACAAACTAGATTTTCTTTTTCCTCAAAATTTATTCAGCACAAATTGTTTGAGATGTCATTGATTTTATAACTTCTATCGTAAATTTACGCCACTCGCATATTCAGCAATGTTTAAATAATTATTTCACATTGTAGTGCCACTTTTACCATCACTAAACCCAATACAACGAGATAAGCTCGAAAATTTTCAAGGGTTAGTGCACTAATCTCGATTAGTGACTAATCCTCAAATAAAACGAGATTAGCTAATCTTCAACTTGACACACTACAGCTAATCTCGAAAAAATCACTAATCGCGCTTAGCTATTCCCTAGTCTGTCAAGGATATAAAGCCTGAATTCCATTGCGAATAAAAGTTTGTCAGTCAAAATAAAGTAATAGTGTAGATAAAAATATATAATCGGTAGTTGAGGGAATGAAACACAAAACGAAATCGTCAAAATTTTACCTACAAAAAATGTGTGTCTGTATTAGTGGAACGCATGTATGCGTTAAATACAATAACATTGAAATTGTTAAAAGTTTAAAAAGGGGAATGTAAAATTCGCTAATACTACAAGTGCACGTTGATTCCTATATATAAGAAAAATCAGTGTAATAAAAATTAGCAGTTCAGTCGCTATAGCCTGATGAGATGTACTGAAAGATGATTTATTTTTCACATGCTCGCAGATCGAAACTGAATTGCAAACTCTTAACAATTTCTCCTCTTCTTATAAATATTTATCAATTTGGAATATACCAAAATAACATATTTTTGAGGAAATCGATTTGAATTTTTTTTTGGTATAAAATAGTTGAATTCATCAAATTTAACGTCACATCTGTTGGAAACTATGTATAGTTTAGACGTGATACTATGCCAGATTTGGTGGTTTGGCGTCTATTGGAAGGGGCTCCGTAAACTTCCAGTAGGCGCAGGTGTACGTACTGCCTCCTCGTGGCAACCACCGGTAACTGTAACCATTAGGCTGAATGTGGCCTTTGGTGACAGGCTAAAGTACGACGCTAAAGGAGAAAACCTTGACAAAAAATCCCTAATCTAAGGTGGAACAGCATATGCCGATGGATGAATGGCTGATAGGTTAATCAGTCTATATATGCGGACTCTGGATACCAGGCACCCTCCAGTTTTATTTAGCCTTCCTGTAGTAAACCTGGGTGACCTACAGGCGACTTTTTTATTCCCAGCAACTCGCAAGAGTTAAATCAAAACGGTAGACGAGGCACGGGAAGGAATACACGGGAGTGGTTTGCCCTCTCAAAGTCCTTGAGTCCCAATGCTACCGCTTTTCTAGCAGAAGTAAATGTTATTACATCTAGGAGGGAGAGCAATGAGCCCAGATAGTATGTAACGCGTGTAGAAGTACTTCCTACAGTAAACATTTAGGAGGGAGAGCAATGAGCCCAGATAATATGTATCGCGTTTAGAAGTACTTCCAACAGTAAACATCTAGGAGGGATAGCAATGAGCCCAGATAGTATGTCCCAGCAACTCGCAAGAGTAAAATCAAAACGGTGGACGAGGCATGGATAGGAATATACGGGAGTGGGTCTGCCCTCTCGATGTCCTTGAGCCCCAATGCTACCGCTCTTCTAGCAGAAGTAAATGTTATTACATCTAGGAGGGAGAGCAATGAGCCCAGATAGTATGTATCACACACCGGTCGGCAGTATTATCAGGTTCTTTAAGGGCCTGAATATTGGCTGGACGGATAATTAAAACATCTAGGAGGGAGAGCAATGAGCCCAGATAGTATGTATCACGTACCGTTAGGCAGTATTATCAGGTTCATTAAGAGCTTGAATATTGACTGGACGGATAATTAAGTAGGGCTTAATGCACAAAAGATCTTTTAGGTCGCAGTGCGGGGTGGCTTGAGCCCCCACATGGCCCTCAAGTAATAATAATAATAATGCCAGATTAAAGATTGTTACATTTAAAGGATTTTTTTCCTATTATCTCAAAATTGGCCATTTTTGAGAAGTGTCACTATTCTCGCAAACCGACGATATACTTTTCCATAGTAATGGGAGATATAGACAGATTTGTCGATAATGCATTATTATTTAATACGTGAAAACATATACGAGATTACTTCTAAAGATGTCATGTTTAAGAACTTTTAATTTTTGGTACATAAATAAAAAAATAAAAATTTTTGTTTTATAATTCATGTCTATAGGTGTCTGTTTAATTCGAGTTTTTTACTTTTGTTTACCTTTTTGTTGCGATACAACAAAACAAATATTTGAAAAAAATTAGTAGCGCCATTTTTAGATTTAAAATCCATCTATTACCGTTTTTTGACAGCGAATACCCTTATTCCGTATGTTCGCTGATGGCTTTTTGACAGAAAATACCCGAGTATTTTTGACAGATTTTACTCCTGCTAACTTCACATCAATAAAATCTCGGGTTTTTTTTTATGACATCAGCGAACAACCTTTTTACTTGACAAATAATAGCGAACACACGGTTTGGTGTTTTAAATGTCAACATTACATTTTCTTTTTAATATTTTAATATTTTTTATTAATATCATTATCCAAATCGAAGCATTTCATATTATTTTATTTTAAATTTTTCAATTCACAGAAATTTTGGATTTTTCTACGCCGATAAAAGAAATAATTTTCGGTTGTCAAAAAACTCCAAAAAATACCCAAGTAAAGGTAGAGTTAAAATACCCCCATGAACTCTTTTTATGCGTTCGTTTTTTTGCTCAAAAAAACTCCGACCTTTTTTACCCCACTTTTATTTGGGTTTTTTTGACAACCGAAAATTATTTCTTTTATCGGCGTAAAAAATCCAAAAATTCTGTAAATTGAAAAATTTAAAGTAAAATAATAGGAACTGCTTCGATTTGGATAATGATATTAATAAAAAATATTAAAATAATAAAAAAAAATGTAATGTTGACATTTAAAACACCAAAATTATTTGTCAAGTAAAAAAGTTGTTCGATGATGTCAACAAAAAAAAAACCCGAGTTTTTTATTGAAGTGAAGTTTGCGGGGTAAAATCTGTCAAAAAAACTCGGGTATTTTCTGTCAAAAAGCCATCAGCGAACACACGGGTGGTCATCAGCGAACACTATTTACGATTGGAGCATCACGGATTCCACCTAGTGGAAATTTTTTAAACTGAGGTACCTGATAATTTGACGTTCGAAATTATTGTAAACAACTCCAATTTTGAACTGTAAACACAATTTTTACTTACCGGATTGCTAATAATTGTAAATTATTCCAATTTCGAACTATAAAAACAATTTTTAACTAACGCATTGCTAAATTTTCTTTCGTCGCATTTGTGACAAATGTCATTTTATCAGGTGCATCATTTTATCTATTGTCTTCGAGAGGCGCTTTCTCTACTTTTACAATCGTCAATAGTATGTATATACTATACCCGCTGTCTACACTATGCAAATTCACTGATATTTTCTATCAGCAATTTTATGTTTGTATATGTTTTTTTCAATGTATGGACAAACATTTGTCCAAAAAATATCATAGCTGGGCATTTCACCATCATAATAATATCTTCGAATGTCAAACAAAATTGATTCATTACATACTATTGACGATTGTAAAAGTAAAGAAAGCGCCTCTCGAGGACAATAGTTAAAATGATGCACCTGATAAAATGACATTTGTCACAAATGCGACGAAAGAAAATTTAGCATTGCGGTAATTAAAAATTGTTTTTATAGTCCAAAATTGGAATTATTTACAATTATTAGCAATCCGGTAAGTAAAAATTGTGTTTACAGATCAAAATTGGAATTATTTACAATAATTTCGAACGTCAAATTATCAGGCAGCTCAATTTAAAAATATTCCACTAGGTGGAATCCGTGATGCTCCAATCGTCAATAAAACAATTAGTTGTTTTTTAACACTCGCCACTTGTGGTTAGGTTAAAAAATAATTAGTACGTTTATACTTAGGGGTCAACCTTGGTTATCTTTCCCCTTATTAATTATTATAGATTTTGAATAATTTTTCATTAAACATACATAATCGAAAATTATTATTTCTACGCAATTTAAATCAATCGAACCTAAAAAACACAATAATAAATTAGTATGTGGATAACTCTAATACCCTTGACAGACTAATACCATAGATACACACAAAAATTATCGTGATAATCTTCGATCACGATTTCGAATGACGTTTTCGTGATCGCGATCTGCAAATTATGGTGACACACAAAAATCCGATTAAAAATAAAATTTTTAGTTATAAATGATATTTGTCTCGTGTGAAACTTTCATTTTACAAGATAATGTCAATAAGTTTATACAAGTTATTAATAATAATGACATATATATAATTATATAGCTATCCCATTTAAACTTTCATTGTTTCTTTTTTGTACATATTTCATGATTATCTTGTTTCTACAACTAGATTTTGAAATCGAGTTATCTATCCTGATTTGCCAAAATCGTGCAGTGACAGACTGGAAAATTAACTAGATAATGTAGAATATGCGACTATCTAGTTTGTGTGTATCTATAGTATAAGGATTAGCTAAGCGCGATTAGTGAAACAAGATTAGCTAATCCACCACAAATCCATTTGCGTTGACAGACTAGGGATTAGTTTTCTATGCAGGGAAGTGAAATACTGTGATGGTTATTCGCTGAAATGTAGCTAGTAAATCAGCTGTACTCATTTTTTTATTCAATATTTCTAAGTTTTATATTTACATTTAAACACACTAGATTTTAGTTTTATAAATATAACCTCATAATGTATTCAGACCAAATTGTTTAAGATTTTATAACTTATATCGTAAACTCACGCCGCTTGCACTTTCAGCAATGTTGAAAGAATATTTCGCATTGTAGTGCCACTTGTACCACCACTAAACCCAATACAACGAGATGAACTTCAAAATTTTCAAAGATTAATGCACTAATCTCGATTAATAAAACGAGATTAGCTAATCTTCAACTTGACACACTACAGCTAATCTCGAAAAATCACTATTCGTATTATACCCTTGACAGACTAGGGATTAGCGCGATTAGTGATTTTTTCGAGATTAGCTGTAGTGTGTCAAGTTGAAGATTAGCTAATCTCGTTTTATTTGAGGATTAGTCACTAATCGAGATTAGTGCACTAATCCTTGAAAATTTTCGAGCTTATCTCATTGTATTGGGTTTAGTGATGGTACAAGTGGCACTACAATGTGAAATAATTATTTAAACATTGCTGAAAATGCAAGTGGCGTGAATTTACAATAGAAGTTATAAAATCAATGACATCTTAAACAATTTTTGCTGAATAAATTTTGAGGAAAAAGAAAATCTAGTGTGTTTTAATGTATAAATCTTAGAAATATTGAATTAAAAAATGAGTCCAGCTGATTTACTAGCTATATTTCAGCGAATCACCATAATAATATTTTATTCCTCTGCAAGAAACTAATCCCTAGTCTGTCAACGCATATGGATTTGTGGTGGATTAGCTAATCTCGTTTCACTAATCGCGCTTAGCTAATCCCTAGTCTGTCAGTGGTATTAGATAACTCGACCCCAGTATAAATGTAGTAAATTTGTCCAAGATTTTTTATCGTCAACAACAGCGCTTCCAAAATTTTTTCTACTTGGTTTTAATTTTTTATGTCCGTCATATCCAAATAAGGGTATTACATCTACAAATCGCTAGTTTTTTGGAGAGGCTTTGAAGTCTTTAA
This sequence comes from Tipula helvola, assembly GCA_963556165.1. Classification (NCBI taxonomy): domain Eukaryota; kingdom Metazoa; phylum Arthropoda; class Insecta; order Diptera; family Tipulidae; genus Tipula; species Tipula helvola. Next base: position 305,675,197 of record OY744481.1, read on the forward strand.
TGCTAATTTTGGCTTAATTTTTTTATAAACAAAGTCCTTTCCACAAAGTGTGGCAAACATTTTATTTGAAAAAAAAATAAGCCAAATTTAACATTGAAAACTTGACAAGCCTCTCCAAAAAATTAATGGTTTGTAGATGTAATAGTCTTGTTGAAAAACGGAAGTTTTTATGTCGACCCGTCTATAATTTTTATGAGTTACCTCTAATAAAACTTTATTTTTGCGGTGCAAGTCGATTAATCGCACTGTACTTTCGCTATTAAAAGTCAAACAATTGTATTCTGGTTATGATTTTTTGTTATAATGCGATGTTTCAACTTGAGAGAACAATTTCAAATGGCAAAACATAACAAGACGTGAAGACGTCTTGATGAAGAACAAAACAGCTGAAATAAAACCAGAAAATTTAAACACAATTATTTAAAAAAAAAAAAAAACTTTTCAAAACTTATCTTGTCCTCTACCTTGTTTTCTATTTTGACATGTATCATTATAATTTCATTGTTTCTAAACCTTTTTTATAATAGCTCAATATTAAATATGTGTCCAAAATAAATTCAAGTCACCTAGTCACCGTAAGATGTCACCTATGTATAGCAACGAGTTATCATCATATCATCACAGATGGCACTGGAAAACTTATTAAAACTTCTGTTCAGTGGCTTACAACAAGTTTTTTGCAACGTCATTTTCCCGGACAAAAAGTTGACATGATGGATGGGAGAATTTTTTGGTGGCATTCATAAAAAAGCAATCAAGCAATAATTATATCTTGAAAAAATCAAATAAATTTATTATAATCTAAATTGTGAATAAAACAAATTATAATTATACATCAATCACTGTTTAATTCTAAATTATTGAAAAATAAATTCAGTGTTGCTTTGTGTGATATGACGGTGATCTATTTTTAATATCCAGCGAATAAAATTGTACAAATTATATCAGATTTGTTCATGGTCCTTCGAGCCGGATAAAATCGATCCGCCATTCTACTATTATAAAGCCAGAAATCGCAAGTATATTTATTTTCTAATATTAAGTGATTTGCTCATCAAGCAAACGAACAATTCGTGGTTGAATATACATTTTAAATCTGTGCTGTGATAAATTTAATTAAAATAATCGAACAAAAATATAGTGATAAAAGAGACGATAAACCAAGTAATAATAGTGCGTTAAGAAGAAACGTGGTTTAAGGTAACCGTGACCTTGATTACCGTTCAATTCCGCGACACTAAGTGGTGTTATTTACCGTAATTAAAACAACGTGATCCACACAAGTCAGAAAATGCCTCCTAAAATTGATAAAACCGCACATTTGAATATTCGTAAACGTGAATTGAATATTTTGGAAGGTTTTGAAGAAGCTGCAGCAGCATTAACCGATGAGACGAGCATCGACATGGTGGAAAGTAAACTGGAAGGCCTGGAACAAAGTTGGAGTAATTTCAATGACGCAGACGAGAAACTATGTGAATTAGCTGAAGAAAGCGAATACGCCTCGGCAGAGCGTCCTTATTATGCGGCTAAATCAAGTTTTAAAGCATTTTTGCGGAAACACATTCCGGCACCTACGATTAGTACTGATCAGCAAGATTCATCAAAGCTAAATGAAACCATGGGAGAATTCGTTGCACACCAAAAGACATTTTTGTGGGAATTTTCACAACTACGTCAGGGCCAGCAAGAGGCAAAACTACCACGTGCAAATATTCCACAATTTCGAGGCGATTATCAGGAATGGGCAAGCTTCAAGGATTTGTTTACCGGTCAAATTCATTCGAATTTAAGATTAAGCAAAGCCACTAAGTTTCAATACTTGAAAGGTTGTCTAGGAGATAGAGCGGCAAAAACGATTGAACATATTCCTATATCTGATGCTACATATGACCAAGCATGGCTCAAACTTTGTAAACGTTTTGAAAAAAAGACGCATATAGCTAATTCATTTTTTCAAACACTTGTAGATCAGCCGGTAGTAACCAAATGTTCAGTCGAGCAGCTACGAAGATTGTGCGATACATCGGATGAAGTGCTTCGGGGTTTAACTGCACTAGACAAAAACACAACGAAACGAGATTCATTCGTCATTTTTATATTACTACAAAAGATGGATCCAGAGACAAGAAGAATGTGGGCAGAGCATGTCATCAATAAGGAATTTCCCACCGAAGATGAATTTTTAGAATTTTTAACGACACGATGTGATTCATTGGAGATGTCCCAGATGCAAGTGCCTAGTACAAAGCCCGAAGTCTTCCGAAATTCATCCAAAGTCAGAATTCACACAGCATCTGCAGAGACTGATTTTAAATCGAACTTCAAATGCATTCAGTGTACCGGTAATCACAAGCTATTTAAGTGTCCGGCATTCCAAGCAATGGACGTTCACTCAAGAAGAGGATACACAGCGGAGAAGTCATTGTGTTTTAATTGTTTAGGGGGAAACCATTCGTCCAACAACTGCTTTTCACCACAACGATGCCACAAATGTTCACAAAAGCACCACACTTTGCTTCATGTTAATGCACTCGCGATCTCACAGCCGAATAAAGATATTGAAGCGACATCTTGTAATGCAAGTTGTGGCCAACCATCTACATCATCCGCAACTCAACCACTTATCAATCATCAAAGCCAACCAAAATGTTCTACCGCAAACCCGATTAATGTTTCACCATATTCTTCTGTACACAACGCTGCTCCCCAGTCAATCAGTAAACCGATGCATGAACCAAGCAATCCGCTCCAAGAAAGGCAGCTACCATCTTCAAGCTCCGTGGTCACTCAGCAAATTAATACGTCCACGAGCTTAGGCAATCATTGTTCATCATTATTGCCAACGGCAATAATTTTAGTTAAAGACAAGCTTGGAGTTTCTCAACCATGCCGAGCTCTGCTGGATTCAGGCTCGCAAGTAACTTTAATCACCGAAAGCTTAGCACAGAAACTCCAATTACCCAGAAAGCATGCAAAGATACCAATAACTGGACTTGCAGGAGCCGGAGCAGGATATACGAGAGGCAGTGTCGAGTTATATATCAAATCCAGACACAATCATCTTAAAACAATAGAATGTCAGGCATTAATTCTCCATAGTTTGACAACACATACTCCAGAATATTCAACAACTAAGGACGAGTACCAAAACGTTATCGACCTACCATTAGCTGATCCGGAACTCACTAAATCATCCCCAGTTGACATGATTCTTGGAGCAGGCGAATTCTTCGAGATATTGTTACCTGAAACGATCAAGCGAAATGGCCGTGTAATAGCCCAGAACACCATATTCGGCTGGATCATCTGTGGAAATAAAGTTAAGTCGCCAGTCAATCAATCTGCAATATCCAATGTGGCAACCACCGACGTTGATGTCCTTCTCCGGCAATTTTGGGAAGTTGAGGAGGTAAATTCTACAGTTTCAGTGCTTTCCGAAGAAGAAAAAGCAATTGAAAAGCACTTCCTAGAGACGACCTCAAGAACCAAAGACGGCAGATATATGGTAAGCTTGCCATTTAAACCTAATGCACCCAATCTAGGCAATTCCAAACACGCGGCAATATCACGATTGATGGCCATGGAGCGGAAATTCCAAAATAACACGAAACTACAGCAGGATTATTTCGATTTCATGGAGGAATATGCTAACCTTGGCCACATGAAAATTATACCAGATATGGAACTTGCGCAAGCTCCAGTAAATAGTTACTATCTGCCGCATCATGCTGTGACGAAGGAATCGCAGGGAAAAACAAAATTACGGGTAGTGTTTGATGGATCATCAAAAACATCATCAGGCGTATCGTTAAATCAAAAATTAATGGTGGGGCCGACGATACAAAATACGTTGTTATCCTTAGTAATGAAGTTTCGTAAGCATCAAATTGTCTTTGCGTCCGACATCGAAAAGATGTATAGACAAATCACAATAGCACCTGATGACCGAGAATTCCAAAGGATAGTATGGCGAAAATCTGCATCAGAACCCATCAAACATTATCGGCTGCAAACGGTTACTTATGGACTCGCATCTTCACCATTCCAGGCAATTAGATCGTTAAAGCAGTTAGCATTAGACCACAGATCAGATTTTCCACTAGCGGCTGAAATAGTACTGAACGATTTTTACGTAGACGACGTAATGTCAGGGGCTAACGATTTGCTTGTAGCGAGTGAAATTCGAGATCAATTAATCCAATTGATGAATCGAGGAGGATTCAACCTACGAAAATGGAAATCGAACTCTAAAGAATTTCTAAAAGCCATACCACCGAACGACCAAGAAGTTTCTCCATTAGACTTCGATGAAACAACAAGTATTAAGGTTTTGGGCTTGCAATGGCATCCTGATGGAGACTGGTTTTCCTACAATATTGATCTACCACAAACACATACACTAACCAAACGCCAACTATTATCTGAGGCCTCGAGGTTATTCGACCCACTCGGTTTATTAGCACCATCTGTAATTATGATAAAAGTCTTATTTCAAAGTTTATGGTTGTTGAAATTATCCTGGGACGATCTTTTACCATCTGAAATTGCAGCAAAATGGATTCACCTGAGAAGCTCGTTTCACCACTTCACAGCGATCAGAATACCACGATTAGCAATTGTGCATGAAAACCAAATTCAAATCCATGGATTCAGCGACGCATCAGAAAACGCTTATGCCGCAGCGGTTTATATAAGATCCAGGGACGGCAAAGGAGACTACGTCACTCGTTTAATTGCTGCAAAGACTAAGGTTGCTCCCATAAAGCAACTCTCCATACCACGATTAGAACTATGTGGCGCGTGTCTTTTAACCAGGCTACTTCAAGCTGTAGTCAAGTCAATGTGTCTACCAGACGTTGAGATGTTTGCTTGGACTGATTCGACAACGGTTCTTCAATGGCTTGGAAGCCCACCTAGGAAATGGAAGTCATTCATTGGTAACAGGACTGCAGAGATTCATACTAATCTACCACAATGTCAGTGGAAACACGTAAGTTCCAAGGAGAACCCTGCGGATCACGCTACACGAGGAATTCATCCAGACGATCTAAAAGATCTCAGCATTTGGTGGAATGGTCCTGAATTTCTAAAACAAGATGAGACTGTTTGGCCCAAACAAAAACTGACCTACCAATCAAATGAAGCAGCCAATGAAGAGAAAAAAAAAAAAAATACACTTGTTCGCAGCCGGCATAGATGAAGACTACATTTCCATTATTTCAACCAAATACTCATCTTGGCAAAAACTGTTAAGAATTTTTTCGTATATTTTTAGATTCATAACCAACTCACAAATGAAAGCAAGGCGTAACAAACAAGCAAAGGTTCCAGCCATCACTCCAAACGAACTTAAACGGGCGGCCAGCGAACTATACAAACAAGTTCAAAAGGAAGTATTTGCAGAAGACCTTCGACTATTAAAAGCCGGTAAAAATGTGTCATCAAAATCCAGAATCGCATCCCTTCATCCATTCTTAGATGATAAAGGTATCATGCGTGCGGGTGGTCGATTGGAAAATGCCAACATTCCTTATGACAGGAAGCATCCGATAATTCTGCCATCAAATCATCATATTACCACACTGATAATTGCCAATGTTCATCAGTACACATTACATGGTGGGACATCGATAATGTTGTTTCACCTTAGACAAAACTACTGGATTTTGGGCTGTCGAAATCTAGTCAAGAAATTCGTACACAAATGTGTAAAATGCTTCACGTTAAGGGCAAAAGCTGCTAAACAATTGATGGGTCATTTACCTTCTCCAAGAGTAGTGGCCCCAAGGCGTGCATTTGAGAATGTAGGGGTTGACTACGCTGGCCCCGTAATGATAAAAACATCGTCGATAAGAAACGCAAAGGTACAAAAGGCGTATATAGCATTATTTATCTGCTTAGCAGTCAAGGCCGTGCATCTAGAACTTGTCACAGATGCCACAACCGAGGCATTTATTGCATCCCTTCGAAGATTTACCGCTAGAAGAGGTTATCCAGCAACTATTTATAGCGATAACGGTAGCAACTTCGTTGGGGCCAATCGAGAACTTCGAGAGCTGTACAAGCAATTCCAATCGCAGGAACACAATAACCAGGTAAATCACCATCTACTGACGCACTACACACAATGGAAATTCATGTGCCCCACTGCAAGTCATATGGGTGGTTTATACGAAGCGGGGATAAAATCAACTAAGAATCATTTACGAAGATGCATTGGTTCGACAGTACTTACCTTCGAAGAGTATTACACTCTGTTGTGCCAAGTAGAAGCTGTATTGAATTCCAGACCGCTGTGCAGGCAATCAGATGACATCGAAGAATGTAACTATTTATCACCGGGCCATTTTCTAATAGGGGAACCGTTGCTTGCTATACCAGAACCCAGTTTGGAAACAATTAACACCAACAGACTAAGCCGATGGCAATTGATCCAGCACATATCACAAACATTCTGGAAGTCATTCAAAACCGATTACCTGAATACTCTCCAACAGCGTACTAAATGGCAAACCACTGAAGAGAATCTTAAAGTTGGCGATTTGGTGGTAGTAATAGAGAAGGAGTTACCACCGACAAAGTGGCATATTGCCAGAATCATTGAAGTGCATCCTGGAAATGATCAATTAGTACGAGTAGCAACCATCAAATCTATCCACGGAGTCTTCAAGCGTCCCATCACTAAACTTGCCAAGTTACCAGTGGATTGAGACTTGAAAGATAGTCTTTCAAGGTGGGGAGTATGTTGAAGACGTCTTGATGAAGAACAAAACAGCTGAAATAAAACCAGAAAATTTAAACACAATTATTTAAAAAAAAAAAAAACTTTTCAAAACTTATCTTGTCCTCTACCTTGTTTTCTATTTTGACATGTATCATTATAATTTCATTGTTTCTAAACCTTTTTTATAATAGCTCAATATTAAATATGTGTCCAAAATAAATTCAAGTCACCTAGTCACCGTAAGATGTCACCTATGTATAGCAACGAGTTATCATCATATCATCACAGATGGCACTGGAAAACTTATTAAAACTTCTGTTCAGTGGCTTACAACAAGTTTTTTGCAACGTCATTTTCCCGGACAAAAAGTTGACATGATGGATGGGAGAATTTTTTGGTGGCATTCATAAAAAAGCAATCAAGCAATAATTATATCTTGAAAAAATCAAATAAATTTATTATAATCTAAATTGTGAATAAAACAAATTATAATTATACATCAATCACTGTTTAATTCTAAATTATTGAAAAATAAATTCAGTGTTGCTTTGTGTGATATGACGGTGATCTATTTTTAATATCCAGCGAATAAAATTGTACAAATTATATCAGATTTGTTCACTCAAGCACTAATTTTTTATGACATTTCATAATAATTTACTAATAAAATTACGTGAAATAGCCTCCTGATAATTTGCTAATAGTGTCAAAATTCGTATAATATATACACACATACATTGATAAAATGTATATCATGATAGAAAATATCAGTGAATTTGCATAGTGTAGACGGCGTGATAGTGATACATATGTATATATATAATTTATTTGAGCTCAAATGATGGGGTAGTTGAGAAGTATACGCCTAACGGCAGAGAGAATTTAGTTTAAAAATGCCAATAGATTAACGATGGGAGCATAACGGATTCCACCTAGTTGACAATTTTAAAACTGAGCTACCTGATAATTTGACGTTAGAAATTATTGTAAACAATTCTAATTTTGAACTGTAAACACAATTTTTACTTACCGGATTGCTAATAATTGTAATTTGTAAATAATTCCAATTTTGGACTATAAAAACAATTTTTAATTACCGCATTAACGATTGGAGACGTGATTTTAGACAAAATATTTATTGTAGTTTCGCTGCAAAAAATTTCCGCTATGCCATATTTTAGTCGTTCTGCGAGCGCTCATGCTAATTTTGTATTGTAGTTACTGTTTTATTTTATTCCGATAGGTAGTGCTTTCTCCATATTTCCAATCGTCAATTGCTAAAATTTCTATCGTCGCATTAGTGCCAAAATGTTGTTTACGGGCTTACGGCTCCAATCGTCAATACCAATTTTGGTTGTGTGAAATGTCATATTTTAACCCTAATCCAACCAAAGGGTGCCTTTTTGGCTCATTTGATAAATGCATCGACTTTAAAAATAATGTTAATTTATTTATAAACTTCTATGTATTTTATTTTGAAACATTTTCATACATCCATACAATGTACTTGGCATTCTTTGCAAAAATTTAGTAAATTATTTGCTTAGACCATACAATAGATTTTATTCTATGGTCTAATACCGTAGCCAGACACAGAGTTAATCGCGATTTTCAGTTGTCATTTTTGTCAAAAATCGCGTTGTGGATACAAAATAATCCGGTTTATGTGAAAATCGTGTAATGACAGACATCTGTCATTACACAATTTTCACAAAAAACTAGATTATTTCGTTTTCACAGCGCGATTTTTTTCAATCGGGATAAATGAAAATCGCGATTAACTTTGTGTCTGTCTACCGTATAAGACTATTTTAATAGAATTTGAATTTACTGACATAACAAAAACATGTTGGTTGGATTAGAGTTAAAAAAAAAATTGTTTATATTTGTGATACGACACTGCAATTTTTAAATCGCAAAAATATTTTAAGTATTTTGTTGTTGTTTTATTACTTATTATTATATATTAATTATTATTAATGGAACAACGTATTTTTTGTCAAAATCTAGCAGTTTTATTTAAATTGAGATTATGTTTTACTACTAACTCTCACGAAAATTCGCTAACATCGCTACTCACAAAAGTTCTTGGCAGTTAGCAGTAGCAAATTGTTTCCAATGGAATACAGTGAATTTTTATATACTTAACTCAACTTTAGGTGAGGACGACGTATGAAATTTTTTCACAGTGTACTATAATATTTCTGTTACCCGCCACTATAAATAAAAATGGCGTTTTCAAATCAAGCGACCGACGCCGAGAATTTTTTTTTTTTTGACGTTTAGTCTGTCAAACATAGATCAAATAAAAAAGAATTAAAAATTAATTGTAATAAAATTATAAAATCATATTTATTATTTTCATTCTCAAATCAAGTAGTTTAATATAATTGATTTTTTTTTTAGAGTAAGTAAATTAGACTTTTCTTAAACAACATTCGGTTTTATTTCTCTTGAAAGAGAATTTTGGCTTTGTTTGAGGAAAACGAAATTGTTTTGTAACATTATAAAGGAAAATATAAAATGTTTCATTGGTCACGATGACTGAATCTCAAAGTTTCTCGGTTTGTCGTACCTGTTTGTCTGAAACAACAGACCATATTTCTGTATTTGAAATTAAAAAAAAAGTGAACGATGAAATTCTAACAATATCAGATATGATAAGTGTTTGTACTAGTTTAGAGGTAATTGTAATACACAGTGAAATTCGATAACTAAATTGCATTTAAAAGTTAGTAATAATTAATGAAAGTCATTTATATATCAAATAGTTATGTGTATATATTTTTAAAACAGCTCATTAAAATTAAGCTTATTCCAATCGCTACCTAGATCTCTTTTTAAGGCAGCCTTTACGTTGTGATCACAAAATAAGAGAATGGTAGACTATCTACTGAATTCTTATTGAAACAATAAGGCTGCATTAAAAATTGATGGTTCTAATCAGATTATGGCGCTCTAAATTTGTTAAAAACAAAAAAAAAATTATTTATTTACAAATTAAATTTTTCGTTTTGTTTTTTTTATCTTAATTGAGCTTTTCTGACAAAAACTACGTAAATGAATTGTCTTTTCGTTTCATGCATTGAGTTGCCATTAAAGTATTTCTTGTTTTTGCTCAATGAAATCAAACAACGTACAAGCCGTAATGGATATATTTCTCATCAAGATTTGTTGTCGCAATCTGGCGCTCCTTGTTGTTGCTTTGTTATTGTTATTATGAAACATTTAAGATATTCTTGCAGTGAACAAGTTACAATATTATTGCTTTTTTGTTTATATAAGAAAGAACAGTTTTTTCCGGCTTGGTAGTAAACTCATCAATAATATTACAGATCATAAAGAGAATTCTCTCACTAACACAACTAAACCAAAATGTAGGCATCGAAAATACAAACGGCAATTAAATTATTTATGTGTCTCGTGGATTATTCAATTTTGTTAAGGTAACATAAATATCTACATACGTAAGTATTCTTCAAAGGTTGTATTTAAAAATTTTTTGAATTTAGGCTTTGCCAACGAGATTTTGATTAAATTATATCATTCTAGTTCCAAAAAATTAAGCGCGAGAATTGTCGCACATGACACAACATACAAAATAACATACTTCTTAAATGAATTGTATTTATCTACTAATAATTACAAACCATTAGCAAACTGCAATAGGTTTGACAAATTGCGGCAAAATACCTATGTAGCTAGTTATAGTATATTTTTATTTTGGACAGTTCCAAGTTTAATCCACTTTTACATGAGATTAAAGGTACTCGGCGAAAGAGCATCTTCTTGTCGTTCGATGGTATGTCATTTTGTATAATTTTAAAAATTCCCACACCAAATAGTCCGTTTTGATCCAATCGTATGTCTATCTGAAATCCGAACGAATCACAAAATAGCCCTAATAGGTAGCATAACCAATGAGCCATTTCGAACACTCAAATCAATTCGTGTCTTGGCATAAACTGTGTAACAAAATGACTAACATACATCAGCTAACACATAAACATATCCGAAATACACAACAAATAGAAAATGTACGATTTAGCATCTGAAATGGTTGGCTCCTAAAATTAATACGGAAGAAACAAAAGACGAAAGCTCAACACAAACAACAATACACATCAACCAAGAGCAAAACAATTTAAGAGAATTCATATTTACAAAAGATCTGGGGATTTAATATGTATTCGGATCAGAAAGTAAAGCCGATCGGATAGTTTAATTTTAATCGTTCTGTCTATACAAATTTCTGAATTCAGAAAAAATTACTTTCCGATCCGAATACCTAGTAGACCCCCTGGACCGCATCGGTCATATCAAAAAATTTGAAACTACAATTCTTGAATTTATAATTTTTCTATTAATGCTGTGTTTCTTATTTAAATCCGTAGATCGAGCAGATTTTGAAATCTGAAATCAGATCGATCTGAAATAAGAAACAGGTTTCAGATTGAGCAGATCAAAAAAATGATTATCCATCAGAGTAAAAAAAGCGGGCAGATACATATTTAATAATTGTAGATTAACATTAAATGATTATTTAAATCGTTGAGTAATTGGGGTAATTGATGCATGCTACTTTAAAATATTGGCACCAAAGCAATACCATTCATTCTGTTGTGTTGCAAGATATTTTTAATGACCGCAAACAGTTTATAAACTGTTACGTAGGCGAAGTAGGATTAGCACATGATGCATCTGTGTGGAACAGGTCACCTATTTACAGGAATCTGTCCAATGTGACTAAACAAATTGGGCAAGAGCTCCACCTTATTGGTGACAGCGCATATCCATTAATGAAATTTTTGCTAACACCTTTTAAAAATAACGTGTGTTTAACGATAGCCAACAAAGAAGTAATCGATGTTTAGCGAAAAGTAGAGAAACTAACTGATAATTTATTAAAATAAGCTTATTTGCGAGAAACAGGAATAATTATAACACACTGTTACTGTGAGAATAAGTATGGTTGCATACAATACAACCTAATATTTTCAGAAGAGTTATTTCTTTTGGAATTTGGACACATCCCTAATGTCCCTAGTTGTAAAATAAAATTATGCTTTAAATTGTTAAAAAAAAAAAAAAATTGTGGAAGGAGAAGGGTGGATTACACCAAAGAAATGTAAGATTTAAACGTCAGCAGAGAAGGTTAAGGAGAATCCGGCCGTTGGCAGGAAACGGTTGCCGAATAGAAAGTCACAATTGTTCAAGTTTCTCTTACACAGCCATCTCTTCTTTAATTTTGAAGTGATGCTGTGTAAACGAGTATTTTAGCGACCATCAAAAATTTTTTTTTTTTTTTACGGTTTAAAAATATTATTAGAACGCTGTGATAAATGCATTTATTTTTGGGGAAGTCTGTTTACGTCCTCGACAATAGCTTTGTGCTCCATTCTTCGTAAAATTATTTTTTAATGGCAAAGTTTCTTTCTTAAAAAAGAATCAAATAATTTGATAAAAATGAAATCTTAACTTGATAATATTTCGTAAAGTAATTGACAAGTAGAACTTGAAATACAAAAAAATATATTTTTGAAAGTTCAAACTCATCAATGGGATAATAGCATGAATTAAAAATGTGATAAAACCTCGAAACATAAAGGAAAAAATTCTACTTAGTATAGTAACCTAAATATACGTCGTTATTTGAAAAGCGCACTACAATGTAGCAACTCACTTTAGTGAGAATCATAAAAAATCATCTGAAATGAACACAGATTATAAACAAAAGGATAGAAGATAAAACAAAAATCCCATATAAAATCATAAAAACAATTGAAGCCAGTTTTTTTGTTTTTTCTCTTTCTATATTTACCAACGCCATATTGGTTAGCCCTTTCAAACGCCATTTAAAATTGACTTTCTTCCAAAAATAAAATACGTAGCACAATTATGCACTGCTATGATATGGCATTGCTCATAAAACTGTAGTGTGAACATAAATACATAAGAGAACGATCGCACAAGAGAAATGAGACAAAAATTAAAAATTACGGTTGGTCGAAGCGATGAATGTTGATGTACAATATATTGTACAAGGCGTTTGAGAGGGTTAGAGAAATTTTGTAATTTGAGGTTTTAGTTTTTTAAAGTTTATAAGGCATTTCTTGAATGAAAAATAAAAGTGTACTTTCAAAAAATAAATTTATTTGTTAAAATCATGCATAAGTGTTGTGTGTGTAAGTGCAAAAATACCAGATATAAAGTAAAAATTGAGAAAAAAGGGATTACATTTCACCGGTAAATAAATTTGTATTTGTTTACAAATATTTATAACACTTGTACACAATCATTTTAAATATTTTCGAATTTGTTACATTTATTTTGTACACATTAGTAAAATCACTATGTTTTAAAATGTTCAAAATACAAAATTAAAAAAAATTTATTTCATAAAATTGTAATTAAAGTAAAAATTTCAAGTTTCATTCACACAAAAATCTTATTTTGACCACGCATATGAATCGTCATGGCAACATGACGAAAGCAAAAAAAACATAGGCGTCCCGTTATATTCAATATTAGGGGAGTCTAATGAACGAAATCACATATGAGAAAATTTTATTACAAGTGTATTGATTGTTTTTAAATTGTTGAAGTCAGATCTTGCATTCCATATGACTTTATTACAAATTTTAAAAGTTTTAATACTTTCGCTATTGTAGAAAGGATTAGATTAAAACACTAAATAATACTTTTAATTTTAAATGAATAATTTTATTCCACTATACCAAAGTTGCTTTCCGCAGAAATGAATAAAGAATAATGTTTTTCAAATGAATACAGAATAATGTTCTTCTATCTTAAAATTATTTTCTTACATACCTAAATTATTCCCTTTATTCTTAAAACTAAACCATTAAATTAAAATCTATAAAGCAATAAAACTAATTTATATATAACCAAGGTCTTAAGACCATAAACGACCCTATCTTAATTGGTGTCTTTTTTTGTTTCAAGGTGTTACAGTTGGTTTGTTTTATCTTAATTTAGATCTGCTCAACACATTTTTTGTTTTACTACGCTATGTTCTAAATTGGTATTTTTATGTTCATTATAGTAACTGAAAACCATTTTTTACACAACACACATAAGTATTATTATTATAATTATGTTGGTTCACTTATAACAATAACTTTTTTATATTAATTATGCTCCTTTTATTATATTTATCCTACGTCATTTACATAAATTATTACTAGTTGCATAAAACCTAAAGAAATATGAGACGCTACTGAAAAAAAAACCAAAGAATTTGTCGGCCATCATGAATTTTTCGGCCATCTTGGTTTTTGAATTTGCTTCACTATTTTTGTTTAGTTTCTGTTCTCTTTGTTATTTTTCTATGGAAATGAATTACAGAAAATCGAGAGGTAGGCAACCTTTCCAAGTTAATGTTCCACGTTATTAATTTGTTGTTTTAAATAAACGTTTTGTTACTGATTTTTGAATCGACTTTTAGTTTTCTTATTTTATTGAATTGCGCATTTTTTCGATTTTATATGCAATCAATCCGTATATCATAAAAAAATTAGCTATACGTAAAATATTTCCTTTTTCTATTAAAAAGAAGGCTATTTTAAAAAAAGTACACTAATTTTCCGAATTTATTGAATTTACTAAGACAATAAATCTTCAACAAATATAATATTGAATTTAACTGAATTCGTCTTATACCTATAAGATGATTAAAAGTTTCCACTAATCCAAAACTAGACCATTAAGTTTTCTATAAATAAATATTGTTTGAATAATATATATTTCTGGGTGTGAGAGTTGAAACTTGACGGATTATACGAATGGTGGCTGATGTGTTCAAGAGAAAAGTTATGTGTGTAATATTTGGCCCCAAAGGGCACGATAATGGCACTTACCGAGTTTTGTATAATTGTGCTAGTAAAAATGGTCTGTAAAAACCGTTCATTACTATTAAATCTATATTTTCGATAAATCTTTGTGCATTTATAATTTAGTTTGAAGATAATAACAACGTTTTAGGCGTTTTAGTTATTGAATTTTATTGTGTATGGGATTCAATCGTTAGAAAATCTAACTTCTTTTCGTTTTCGTTTTATTTTAATATTTTTAGATTACAGTTGATGATGAGTTGCCAACCCAAATTTGCCAAACGTGTGTCCAACTAGTTGATCAAGCGTTTTGCTTCCGACAGAAATGTATAGAAGTTGATACATTACTTCGCCAACAGAAACATATATCAAATTTAGCTGACGAAGAAAATCATAATATAGAATATCAAGAACAAAACGGTGACGAACAAGAACAGCACGAAATTGAAGAAGAATTTGAAAGTAAAGAGCATACAATGATACACGGTTTTATAACTACACAACAAGATATGAATAATTCGGAGCATGCAAAACAAACACCTGGAACTTCGGTTCAAATTTCAAAACCCGGCGAACGCACCATTACTTATGAGTTTGTCAAAAAAGAAGTAATACCAGTGCAATCTCAATACAGCAGTCCCAACAGTCTTTTAACATTTGCTGATGTAAGCATTTTATAAATATATTGTAATTAAAATTTTTTACTTATTTACTACTTTTCTAAATTTAATTTTTTCAGTATAAAGCCCATCCTGTACATGAATGTGATTATTGTGGCAAAAAACTCGTTACAAAAACTTCCTTAAAGGTATGTTGAATTGACTAAAATTGATCAAAAAAAAAAAAAAGAAACACGATTTTATTCAATTATTCTTTAAATAATATTAATTATCTACACTATATGTTTATAATATATATTATAAAATTATACATAATGAAAAAGAACAGTTCCAAACAAAACTTTTTATGTTTTAGAATCATTTAAGAACTCATACGGGCGAAAAACCATTTGAATGTGAAATTTGTTTTAAAAAATTTGCTACAAATTCCGCTATGGAGGTAATAATAACAAAACTAATATTAAAAATAAATAAAATATCTATAAAATAAAATTAAAAAAAACTTTAATAATAATAAAATATGTATATTCAAGAATAATCAAATTTTCCAAGGCGATTATTACAGAACAATATGAACAGAAACGAAAAAATAGTATATTATTCAACGAGCATATAATGGTAAAACTATTACTCATGAAGATGAAGTTTACCAACGAAAATCATCTGAGTGAATAACAGCCATTATATGCGAGTAGAATACGATACTTTGTCCACGACCGACAAATAACATTGTAATTTATAATCAAATCCTTTAAATATTTCTAAAATAATTTTCGTCGACATTTTGACGTCACAGTTTGATAATAAGTGTATTTTGTTGACAAAATTACAATAACAATCACTTGAATATAAATCGCCGCATGATTTAAATAAAGCCAACAAAAATGTTTCTTTATTTTATTACAAAAACTAAATCAAAAGTAGATTTGTTTAAATTTTTCTTAACAAAGAATGAAAATGCCAAGAGACTACTAGATAAAATTCCAAAAATTAAATAATTTACTTGGTAGTATTGAATAATGAAAGATGAGACGACTAGATAAACTAGAAGTGAATAATGGATATAATTGATAAAACAAACGTATATGAGCATATTATACGTTAGTCGTGGACAAAAACAAATATTGTTATTAAATTTTAATGTACACCCAACTCTGTTTTTACACTGTCTTTTTTACACAGTTTTGATTTAACACGGTTTTTTTTACCGATTATTTAATAAAACATCATTTCGGATGATACTTGGTAAAACCGCTTATCAAATACATAATCTGAAAAAATTTTAAATGAAATACCGCGTAAAAAACGACCGTGTAAAAAATGAGTTGGGTGTAATTAAAAGTAGAACTCTGGTATATTGTATTTAATGAATCATAACGAAATGATATTGTCCAATACAATGTTATTAGAAACTTGATCAGTCACAATAAGTTTCCCTTCATAAAATACAGAGAAATATTTTTTATTTCCTTCATGTTTAAGAAATAAAAAATACAAAAAAGAATTTATCTTTTAATTTCTGTAGACATTACAAACTTACGGATATTTCTAATAAAAGAGCAACTGGAAAGGGGCTACATATAAATTTACGCTTCTTTCAAAATTATTAAGCTTAAGTTGTGCTTTTAGCAGGGCCGTCTTATGAAATTATACGCCCCTGTGCTAAATTTATAAGGCGCCCTAAAAAAAATGTTTTCAGATCTATTAAATAAATAAGAAAGTTTATTCAAAATTGATCCACTCCTTCAATTACGAATGTTTTTTAGGTTTTTGAATTTGATAATTCGCACGGTTCGAAAAAAATATCGTCGATATTCGACCTAGAGATGATCAAATAATAGATAGTTGATTTTTCATGAGCAGTGCTATTAAAACGTTGAAAATATATCACATTAAACGTGAAATGTGATCACATTAAACATCTTGATGTAAATAGAGCCGCGATGTGAAAAATGAACTTAAAATAAGGGATATAGAAACTCTAAAAATTCATTTATTTTCATTATGAAAATACCCGATTTCGATTGGCGATAAAACATGAATTAAAAGTCAGACCCAGTTAAATAATTTTTTATGAAATCGCTAACAAACAACTCAATGTCTTACTCATTTAAAACACAGATTCTCAAATTTCCCTATTTTCCAGTAATAATAAAAAGAAAATAAGGGAAATTAAATTAAAAATCATTCTACAACAACAACAATGTGTATTAAAAAGAGAAAATTCAGTTTAATGACGTCATCATATTTCCACATCTAAAACCAATGGTAAGAGAAAAGACAACACGTCTCCGCTCAACAATCAAAATAAAATAAATCAGAAAGAGCAAACAGAAAAAAATAAATCAATACAATGAGTGCGAAGAAAACAAAAAATCAAAACAATCTAGCATGCTTTGCAAATTCAAAATAACTATAGAAACATATTCAAATTCAAATTTGAATGGAGGCAGTGAAAGAAATGATTATTGTATTGTTTATAAATTTCGAGTTATGTTTATGACGTATATTACAAAAACAACAATATTGAAAATTTCAAAAATACCTTATTTTTCATGTCGATTTTCACTAAGAAATAAACATTTTCAAGACTCGATTTTTCAATCAAATAACATTACATGTTTCATGAACATTTTCATATTACCTAAAACAAATCAGAAGCTCACATTTCTAAAAAACTAAAACTGTAAATGAAAATAACCATTTTCCTATTTAGTTTCATTGGGTGCGTCCGAAATGGAAAATGTGCATTTAGCGAAGACACATTTTAAAAACTACATGCGATGTAGTTTTTATGTGCATTTTTAATACGTCTGTTTAATGTCAATTTATATTTTAATTAACCATATTTATCGATTTATTAATTTGGCTTTGTCCAATTTTAATTAATTTAATGGTTTGAATGAAATTTTATTTAATCAAAAAATGTGCATTTTAAAAAATGTGCTTTTAAATTCGTATTTCGGACGCACCTAATGTTTTGCGATATTTATGTTTGTGATATTTTTAAAACGGTTTCGCGATTTCTGTCAAGCGTTTATTTTGACTGCTAGATTTTCACTGCAATAAGTAGTAATAGTATTGGTTTGGTAAAAAAAGATTAGATTTAGGTTTGGATTTAAAATTTCACAAAGCAACCCGCAAAGATTAATTTTTGAATTTAATTTTTGTTTGATGTGTTTCGTATGAAGCAAATTCTAGTGGTAGATATTGAAACTAAAAATCGGATTTGATTTAAGTAAATTCAAAAAATGATTTGATTTAGCTGAATCTTTTTTGAATTTATTTAATGCAATTGTTGTTGTATTTTTTTGTAAATTTACTAAAGCAATACACTTATTGTTGGGGCTGATTATTTCTGTGGCAATAACCCAAAACAACATAACTCGAGTTATGGAAAATCAGCTTAACGGAACAAATTTACTAAAATTCGGAACAATGCGTCAAAATAAACCACGCTTTCGAACCGAGCCTGAACCCGGTCCAGTTCAGAGACTTTGTCATATATTTGGGAAACCGAACCCGTTTTTAAACACCAATTTCATTTTAAACAAGTTTCGAACCCTGGTAGTTTCGGGTTCAAGTGAAGGTTCAGTGTTAAAAAATACCTGGTTCGAGTTCAAAAAAATTTATTTTTTATTTATTTACGTAAAAAAATAAGTGCCTAACGGTTGAACGGGTTTTTTAATTGAGCCGTTTATTTTGAAAGTGGCGTAAGTGCATATTTTGTTGAAATGAGATAATGAAAGAATAAAAAACAATAAATGCAAAAATATACGGGATTTTGTATTTTATTTATTGCCATGCATTAGGGATTCATTTTTTATTTTATTTTGACAATAAATTATTTGCCGTTAGAAAGATTATACTGTTATTTATCGAATTTTTTTAAAAATGGACTTAGGCCACTTTCAAAATAAATGGCTCATTCATCGTAAAATGTGGAAAAGATTAAACATCTCAACAGAAAATTCGTGTAGCAAGTTTTTAACAAATTTATTGACTGAACTAAGTATATGAAAGATTTAGAAACAGACATTAAATAAATTGCATCTACGAACTATCACAAATTTTAAGCTAAAGCTAAATGAATATTCCGAAATCGAATTGAATTTTTCATTTTAAATTAAGATTTTCTGTAGTTTGTTCTGTATCACATTTGTATTTACCGAACCGAAAATAAAAAGTTCTATAAAATTGAACGCTTGAACTTAATTTTAATATAGATTTTTATCTTTTCCGAGTTTATGGGCCCGAACCTGGAAGAAAATTTCAAGTTATATTATTTTATTTCCCCAATAATATTTATCCATTTTGAAAATATTGTAGAAATGGGGAAACAAGAAACCTTTATTATCTCGAATGGAATTTATCGCATTTCACACACTTCTTAAATTCCAAATATGTAGTACATCAAATTCCTTGCAGTTTAAATTTAAACTCAGCCTTCATGATACTACTAAAAATTGAAACTTTACTTTCGGGCGGGATGAATGTAATTTAGTCTAGTTACTGATTTAAACCGTAAATATCAATCTCAAATAGTTTATTCAAAATAATTATTAAAATTTCTTCAGATTCAAGATTTAATCAGAAATATATTCCAAGGAATTTGAGCAAATTTTTTTAAATCACATTTATTTCTGAATTGTTTCTCTAATTCTTCTTTTCTTTTATTCCATTATTTGAATCTGGTTGTTCACCGACTTTTTATGCATACAAATATTTGATTTTCTGTCTATTATGAGTTCACATATAAATAAATCTTTTAATTTTATATTTATAATGTTTAAAAAAAAATTGGGAAGTTGATAAACAACTAATTATTCTTTTAATTAATTGCAGTATCATATGAGAACTCATAGCGGCGAAAAGCCATATAAATGCGATATTTGTGATAAACCGTTAACAACAAAATCGGCTCTTGAGGTAAGTGTGTGCTATTTTTTTTTTTTTTTTAAATGAGCTGTTACATTTCAAAAAAAAATTTCTTTTGGGTTATAAATGGTTGTAGTATCACATGAGAACACACACTGGCGAAAAACCTTATCGTTGTGAAGTATGTGGAAAATACCTTGCTAGTAAACCGGGCTTAGATTATCACATGAAAGTACATGCGGGTGGAGCTGGACTTAATAAAAAGTCACATGAATGTGAGATATGTGGTAAAATTTTAACTACTAAACCTGGCTTGGAGGTAATTGGTTTTAGGTATTTTTATTTTTCGATGTAAATGTACTAAATCGATTTTTTTTTTGTAGTACCACATGAAAATACATATCGACGAGAAACCGTATAAATGTGACGTATGCAATATAGCATTTGTCCAGCAGCAAACATTAGACGTGAGCTAACTAAAATTAAAAAACAAATACATAATAGTTTTTAGATAAATATCTAAAATAAAATAAAAATTCTAATTTTCTAATTTTCATATTTTCAGATGCATAATCAGCTCTCGCATAGTCATCCTCATCATGCAAAATAAATTCACTTTGAATACCCACGAAATCTTCTAATTATTAAAGTAAGTTAACGATATTAAATATAAAGAAATGACTGTTGTGTGAGCTGTACATGAAACAAAATATATATATAAAAAAAAACAAGATAATAATAATAATAAAGTAAAAACATTTTTTTTTTTAAATTAAAAGATTTATATTAATTAAAAAAAAAATTATTATAACCATTTAATTAATTACATATTTATAGTATATAAATGTATTAAGCAAAAATTTTAATTTGATTTTATATAAGGATTTGATTTTACATAACAAACATACATAGTTAGTCTGGTAGAAAAAATCAATTTGATTTACTAGAAAAGAGATAGGAACAAAAAAATAACGTTTTGGAAATTATGAGAAAATAATGTATTCTTGAAATTTTAGATTAACTTAACATATTAGTTGCTGGTGCCGAAAGTCGCCCACTTCTGTTATGATCCCCTTAGCATAAAACTTCAGACATGCACGACTTTGGTGGTTTTTTCTTACCAGACTAATATTGTATATATCGTGGGTGTCAAAAAAATAATGTGTACACTATAATAAGTATCTATGTTAATTTTCATAAATTAAATTTTTGTAAATTTAGTTTGGCCCATTCACAAAACTTCGAAGACGATATTTTGATTTTGGGAGCATACAACCAATCGTTCAGCATTTGCTGGTATTTTTTAACACAATATTATTTTAAATTAAAAAATTTATTATTTAGAAATAAACATTTTCTTTTTTATTATTGGCTTTATTTTAATTTAAACCGCATTATTGATTTGTTTTATTTAACTGGGAATTATTTTTTATAAAGGTCTGGTGTAAATTATAAATGTATTTTTATTCTCTTATCTGAGAGATTAGTCCAATGGTTTCCAACTGTCGGAACAAGTGGTCAACAACTATCGGCCGCTCATAAATTACAAAATAAAAACATTAAAAAACGGTTTATTTCGTGAGAAGGAGGAAATTTGGGATACAATGCGAAGCGAGAAGATAATTAGGAAAAAATTACGCAGCTAGTTGGTTTGATTTTCAAAGTAATGTTAATTTAGGTAAACACTTACATACCCAATTCTCATACACGATGATTCGTTCCCAGGTTCCCACAATGTAAAAGGGCCGGGAAAAAACAGGTTTATATGTACTCAGTTATTAGCATCTAAAAATGAATTTTATTTTAAAACATTTCGTACATTATATAACGTACTTGGTATTTTTTGCAAAAATTGAGTAATATGTATATGATTAAAATTTGAATTTATTGACGTAACAAAAATATGTTGGTTGGATTAAAATGTTTCAACGTATAAAGAGAGAAAATACATTTTTGAAGTGTTAAAACAATTGAATCTAAAATTCGATTGGGATTAAATTTCGTGTATTAGGTGATGCTAAAATCGTTGATAGCCTTCGTTTATGTTCTTGGTTATGGGTATTGTCCTTCTAAGACTGCTTTCGAAAAAATGTTGTAGGTATCATCCATCGCCAGCTTGAAAGTTTTCTGGACAAATTTTGTGTCTACACCATTTGATTTAACTAAATTTTGGTGCTCTTACCAGATGTTCTAAAATAAACCCACTAGGTGGAATGAAATAAGTGCTTCTACTTTTGTTTACAAGGATGTGGATTATTATTTATTTATTAAAATTGGCTGGAACCCATAAAGGCGGCCCGCACCCAATGGATCCTTGGTGCAAACCTGGACTTCTATTTCACATGCATACTACAGGGTAGCCAACTGAATGAATTTGAGGCAAGAATGTTAATGGACCTTCCTCAATAGATCTGTTAGGTAGTTTATTTTACCTGTCAATGTTGCGACAATCAGTTATTGTTATATACCGTTATTTTCAGCAGACCTTCCTCTATGCAAGCCATTTAGTTGCTATTTATTTATTTTATGCCTAACATTCCTGTAGCTGCCAAAGCGAACGATGGAGAAACATAACTTAGGTCCGATTTTTCTTTACGAGTTCAAACTTGGAACTAATGCCGCCGAAACAACGTATAAAATCAACACTGCCATAATCAGAACTCTGCCGAAGATGCCTTTAAGGATTTCATTGCCTCCAAAACCCGGAATTTCTACTCGACTGGGATCAGCAAGCTTGTATCTCGTTAGCAGAAGTTTGTTTGGATCCTTAGCTGATCTTTTCTCAAAAAACATCATTCTTCGTTAGCCTTTTGATAGGCTCACTAATAATGAATTTTCGCCATACGACGAATCAATCCACTAGTGTCAGTCATTCATAATAAAGGCAATTACGCCCTCTAACCTAAACTACATATAACATAAGGAAGCCACTGGTTCAGTGACCAATTAGTTTTAAGCGTAACCAAGCTTTAGCCAACGAATCAGAAGTCTCATTCTCCTCAGTATGGTATTGAGCAGAAACTCAATCGTAACTTTATAATTGGAACAAAGCAGATTGATGAAGTCAATCTGCAATAGAAATAGTCAAATGATTCTTCAGCGGATTGAGCAGAAAATGGCTATCTTTATGGATAAACCACGGAGAAGGAACCGAAATTAAATTCACGGTGCAATATCTATCTTTAACCATATCAATTTCTTGTATAAATGAATTTTAATATGTAGTTAAGAATTTGTCCATTACCCACGATGGAACCGGCAGAGCTTCACACCCTAATGCACGGTGATATTTGCGGGAAAGTTTACTATCTATGATAACCCCCAGAGGCTTGACTAATCTTGTGATCGCATGTCCAAAAATAAATGGCATAGGCTTGAACACACTACCTTTGGCAAGTCTCAACAAAGCAAAGATCGATCATGGCAAAAAAGTACTCTCAAGTAAACTTTTGTTATTAAGCACTTTTCAATATTTGTAACAGGTTTATGTAGAACAGTTTCACAGGATCTATCAGCTATGTATGGATGCTGCATGCTACCGATTGCAGTGAGAGCTAAATAACGATCTCTAATGAATCTGTCGACGATCTTTTCTAAAACTTTAAGAAAAGTACACTAGGCTGAAATGTCTGGGGGTCATTCTAATCAGATATACAACCTCTTACCAGATTTACGAATAAAAAACAACTCTACCCCTATTCTACGAAAGTACGAATGCAGAACAGTACTGAAACAATGCACGCCTGAAACATTTGGGTCAAATGATTCCGAATAAGAGGAGCCCCTTGCTGCAATTCGGAATGAAAAACCCCATAAGGACCACCAGCTTTATAATCAAAGATGCATGAGAACAAACCCCAACTTAGAATATCGACAGTGAATCCTTCGAGCAAGATTCCAATCGGGGGTGCGAACTGAGATGTTAGTGTGCTCGGTGGAAGCACGATCGAACTTGACAATGTATTAGCAACCGGGAAAATCGACAGAAAGCAGCTCACCAATATCCTTTTTAGAAAGATTAACCTTCATGCCACAATTACTATGTGGATATTTGAAGTTTAAATAACTGATTTATCATTATCTAATTATCTACGAGTAAATATGAAAAAGAAAATTAAAATCATAAACAAACATAATGGTACGGCTATTCGATATGCTCAGTCCATCGTTGTTCAGGCTTCTGGAATTCTGGAAAATACATATAAAAACCGACTTCTCACATAAAAAAAAATTATTACCGGAATCGCAATTTCTCAGATTTTATACCAATTAGAATTTTTAGTCGAATAAAACCCATATGACAAATTTCCCATCAAACCGGAATCCGGTGCAGGGGCCCTATTCTCGAATTCCACATCCATTTTCCACATGTGGAAATCTGTCAAAATTCACAAAAACCTTCGGAAATTTTATTTCATGTATTCTTGAATTCCTACTAATGGAATTTTTTCGGTACTAAGGGAATATTTCCGAATGGGTATAAGGCATGTGGAAAAATTTCACATATCCCAAGTATCACTACTTCAAATAAATGATTCATTTTTATGGAACTGAGTACAAGTTTGAGTTCCATTATATTATAAGATTTCCTATGAAAAGTGAAACAAAAATACTAAACCGATGGAACTTGATATATGTGGGTTACGTAAGTTCCATCGATAATTTTGATAGATGGAAAAAAAATTGGAACTTATGAATGAGTTCAATTTTTGTTATACTTGGGATACGAAAAATCAAAATGTCAAAATTTATATTCATACTTTATTATGATGTAAAAAAATAAAAATGTTAAAAAAACATAATTTAAATCATTTTTCCACTTTAAATTAAGCGGAAAAATATTTTTTGTGGGATTTTGCACAAAAGGCGAGAAGCGAGTTTGTGTCTCTTTTACTTACACAGGGCCCCCTTATCCATTGGGCTAAAAGGGCTAAGCCCTGGGGCGCCATCGATTTGGGGGCGCAAAAATTTAAATTTTGATAACTTACCTAAGACGTACAAAACATTAATGTTCAGTTGCACAAAAAAAAAGCCAACACCCAGTTAACTATAATATTTCCTCTTTTTCTTCTGTTATGAAAATGCGACTTGTTTCATAATATGAATTCAACGCCAGTTAATTTTGTTTTATTTTTACGTAGAAATATTTGTAATTTCAGTCGAACTTCTTTTATCCCGAACCTTCGAGGACGAGCGCTTTCCGAATAATCGAATTGTAAATACAGTTTTAGGGCGCCAATTATTTTGAGCCCGGGGCGCCCAAACTTGTTAAGATGGCCCTGACACTGAATATGAACACTATTTCGCTTAGCAGAAATATATTTGAAGCATGCGATCTCACCTAACTAGAATAAAATGATATTCTATTTCAACTTTCATTCGTCTGTGTCTCTCACCAACGTAGGTACGTGGTCGAAGCGGAGAAAAAGAGATAGCTCTTTTACATAATATGATAGACGGAGATCGCAACTTCTTTTAAAAAAAGACATAAACTCGCTTCTCGCCTTTTGTGCAAAATCCCACTCCAGAGTATAAATGTTCATTAACATTCGCCTAATGGTCTTATGGATTGAAATGTCTGACCTGAGCAAATCAATAAACAAGCATTCGCCTACATGATTGTGATCAATGAACAATTAACGAATCGTGTGTACCGAGATGTGATAAATGTACACATCCCGCATAACCGCCTACATTCGCTAAATAAGCGAATACGCACGCATAAGTGTACATTTCACACTCCGTGTGGACGCGGCTTTAAGGTGCAAAATTCCCTCACTTTATTAAGTTCGATTGGAATTGTCAAAAAAAAATCAAGTTTATGATGCCCAATCGTACGCCCAAGCAGCATGATTTATTTCATGGTTGTGTTGGCATAAGTGAATATTTTTTTGAGGTTATGTTAACCGTCAGTAAATCTTAAGTTTGATTATGCACAAAATTACACAGATTTTTTTACAAAGATTATTTTAATAACACAACTTATTTAATTATAAATAACGAACTCGTAAAAATTAAGGAGTGATTGATAATTACGAAATTTTTGACGTCTTGAATTGTCACAATTTTAATTGACATTTCTTTTTTGTTGGCATTGGTAAATCTTACAAAAAATCTCGATTTGTCAAAATTGATTTAAATCAAAAAATAAATGATTTATTCTGCCCAATCATATACGCGGAATGATTTGAATCACTTTTTTTTTTTACAACTTTTCATACCAGGCGCCTCGCCTCGAAATTTTTAGTTACCACACATGTGAAGCTGAGATCCTTTCATACCGGTGGCGTCGGCTTTGAACATTCGGTTGCTATCAAATATTTTATTTAGGTCCATTTTATACGTGAATTATAGCAAGAAATGAGATATTATGAATTTGTAACCTACATATGAGCTAGATTTTTCGGTAAATAAATAACAGTTGTGACAAAAATGTGATTTGTAGGTTGTTGACAAAACTCTTCGCTTTGTACTACTTTGAAATGTCGCAGTTGAGTGTGGAACGCATTGCCTTGGCCTTGTAGATAACTTCATTGCAATATATTTTGAATTTTGTTAAATTATCACTTAAAAATAAATTATTTTTTAACAAATTGAATTTATTTCTATAAAATTAAACGATATCAACCAAATAAAACTAATTTGCATAATTCAAAAATGAAATAAAGAATTTTTATTTTTGAAGCTCAAAGCCGAGGCGCCTGGTAAATGTCAAATTCTTTGGGGAAAAAAAAACACGCTGAGGGTAAAAAATTTTACCCGAAGGGTAAAAAATTTTACTCTAATACCATAGACAGACTAGGGATTAGCTAAGCGCGATTAGTGATTTTTTCGAGATTAGCTGTAGTGTGTCAAGTTGGAGATTAGCTAATCTCGTTTTATTTGAGGATTAGTCACTAATCGAGATTAGTGCAATAATCCTTGAAAATTTTCGAGCTTATCTCATTGTATTGGGATTAGTGATGGTACAAGTGGCACTACAATGTGAAATAATTATTTAAACATTGCTGAAAATGCAAGTGACGTGAATTTACGATAGAAGTTATAAAATCAATGACGTCTCAAACAATTTGTGCTGAATAAATTTTGAGGAAAAAGAAAATTTGGCGTGTTTTAATGTATAAATCTTAGAAATATTGAATTAAAAAATGAGTCCAGCTGATTTACTAGCCATATTTCAGCGAACCACCAAAATAATATTTTATTTCTCTGCAAGAAATTAATCCCTAGTCTGTCAACGCATATGGATTTGCGGTGGATTAGCTAATCTCGTTTCACTAATCGCGCTTAGCTAATCCCTAGTCTGTCAGTGGTATAAGGGTAACAATTTGACATTACAAATTCTTTGGGAGAAAATAAAGCACTCTTTTTTTTACTCGAGAGCAATTTGCTTTACTCCGGATTTTTTGGTAGATTCGCTTTTACTCTTTACAAATCCATAGGAATGTGAAATGTCAAAGTGAATTGTAAACAAAAAAACAAAACTCCATTTAATATTTCATTTGTGGTTTATGTGAATATTAATGCGCTAACATTTATGAAACATTTATTAAATTTAAAAAAAAAAACTTGTTTTAGTTATTTAATCGTATATTATTAGTTTTTTATGTAAATATTTAAAACATAACCTTAAAACAGTAAAACATAACCTCACTTTCTTTTGCTCTTTTTACACCAACACAACTACAAAAAGATTTCATATTCTTTGGGACATAAAAAAGTTACTTTATTTCGAGTAACCCCAAAGAATTTAACATTAAATTAATTTATTTTGCCCAATCGAACTCCTCGCAGCAGCACCAATGATAAGGCTTCGCAAAGAATACACATGGAATTTGGTGTGAATTTTGTTGGATATCGCATTGTGTGATTGCAAAATGTACATTTGAAATTTATTGTGCTTTTGGGGTTATTGTTGTCAAAATAATAGTTTTTTATTATTTTTTCACGAATTTTATCAACAATTAATCTATTATCAACAATTAATTTATTAAATACTCAAAAAATAAAACTATGAGCCTAACAAGCTATAAAGCAATAATTCAACATTAAAATGGTGAAAGCATTTAGTTCTTGTGTATAATAAAAAAGCAATATTCATAATGTCTGGCTATGATTCGGGAAACTATTTTCCTTCGACGGGAATCAATAATAATAATAGTGGCACTAATTACGGCAGTAATAGTGTTTTGTGTTGTAATTGGTTAAAACAAACCAAAATGTACAAAATTGCAATATCGGTATTAATATTTTTAATTTTTATGTCAATTGTAACACATTTATATATGAACGATGTAAGTACAAATTTGCCATGAACATTTCTACATACAAAATTATGGTTTAACTTACTATTATCATTTATAGGTCGAGAGTGATAACATAATTAATGTACATACATCGAGGTCCCAACTTGATACATACGAAGATTTTAGTTCATTAAAGGCAACTGATTTGAAATTACGAATCGATGAAATGGTTAGAATTAAGAGTACCGTATCATTAGAGTTAAGAGAATTGGAATCACGTCGTCAAAAGTTGTTACAAGATATCGGCTTGTATAGTCAAAAAATTGATGATTTAAAACAAGAAATATCAAGGCAACAAACGGAACTAGATCGTTTGAAAATTTCAGTTGAACAAGCCCAAGTTTCCCAAAGAGAAGCAGTATTACGGAATACTCCAGAATTAGCATTACCTAAACCGCTATTTGCAACTGAAACGCCAAAAGTAAATCCCATGCCACTTAAATCTGATTTAATCAATTGTAAGATGAATTCTTGCTTTGATCATTCGAGATGCAGTTTAACTTCAGGATTTCCGGTATATTTGTACGATTCGAATAAATATTCTGTAGTAAATGACGGTTTCGAAGTGGATGGCTTTTTAAAAACTACAGTGAAACAAACATTCGGATTTAATGCACATCTTACAAATAAGCCAGAACAAGCTTGTGTCTTTTTTATTTTAATAGGGGAAGCACTAAACGATGACGATGGAAAAATTAAAACTCGATTTACAGATAGTAACATTCCTAAATTAGCATCACTTAATGCAACTAAATTAAAGAATCTTCCGTATTGGGGTGGCGATGGACGTAATCATGTTTTACTCAATTTTGCAAGACGTGACCTTAGCTTAACTTATGGCGATGCATTCGCTGGACAAAATATCGGCCGTGCAATGATAGCACAATCCGTTTTTGAAGAAGATACATTCCGTTACAGTTTCGATATAATTATACCACCTATTTTGGGTCCACCTGGAGGTGATGTTTGGCAGGAGTGCGTTAGTATGTTGCCCGCCCGTCGAAAATATCTACTTTCGTTCCAGGGCGAAATAAATCCAACAAATCAATCAAAAGAAACAAAAGTTTTGGATGAATTTATATTGGAACACCTTCGAGAAATGTCTTCAGGTGCAACACAGGATAATTTTTTTTTGGAATTCGAATGTAATCCCGCTACTGAACAAAAAAATTTCGCTTTGGTTCGAGATTGGCGACTATGTGGCACGGATTCATCACGGAAAAGTGTTTTGAAGGAATCTACTTTCGTTTTATTACTAACTCCAGAAAAATATATGTTATCATCTACATTAATGCTAGCCAGAATTTATGAAGCGTTGCGGGCAGGTGCGATTCCAGTAATTTTAGGTGCCGATCAAATAAAACTGCCATATTATGAAACAATTGATTGGCGTAAAATTTGTGTGATGCTACCTAAAGCACGTATCACAGAGCTACATTTCTTGCTGCGTGCGATTCCGGATAACGATTTGCTAGTGATGCGGCGACAAGGTCGTTTAATTTGGGAACGATATATGGGCTCAGTACAAGCAACGGTTGATACCATTATTGCAGGTATTCGAACAAGACTAGGTATACCACCTCAACCAATACCAGCAATAGTTGCACAAAATGTTTTCAATTCAACATTTGTTCCTCTAAAATCGGATCCTCCAGTCATGGATTCAGATGCTGAGGAATCGCTAGGTCCAATAGAACCGCCATACCCAAGTCCATCGTATCGTAGAAATTATACTGCTTTTACAATACAATCGACAGAAGCATGGAATGAGTGGGGCGATCCATTTTATTTGTATCCACAGCTTCCATTTGATCCGGTCTTACCGTCCGATGCCAAATTCATTGGATCAGTAACAGGATTTCGGCCAGTTGGGCGGGGCGGTGGAGGAGCCGGGAAAGAATTTAGTGAAGCATTAGGTGGTAACTATCCTCGAGAACAATTTACAATTTTGATGCTTACCTATGAACGAGAACAGGTACTAATGGATTCGTTGGGGCGATTGTATGGACTGCCATATCTACATAAAGTCATTATTGTGTGGAATTCTCCAAAACCGCCTATGGAAGATCTTCGTTGGCCCGATATTGGGGTTCCGGTAATGGTTGTTAAAGCATCACGAAACTCGTTAAATAATCGATTTTTACCCTACGACATAATTGAGACCGAAGCAATATTATCGGTAGATGACGATGCGCATCTGCGACACGATGAAATATTGTTTGGTTTTCGAGTATGGCGAGAACATCGCGACAGGGTAGTTGGTTTTCCTGGTCGTTATCATGCATGGGATTTACACAATAACAATGCATGGAATTACAATTCGAATTATAGCTGTGAATTAAGTATGGTTTTAACAGGGGCAGCATTTATTCATAAATACTATACTTTCTTGTATACATATTGGTTGCCACAAGCAATTCGTGACAAAGTCGATGAGTACATGAATTGTGAAGATATAGCAATGAATTTTCTTGTATCTCATATAACACGTAAACCGCCCGTTAAAGTTACATCACGTTGGACATTCCGCTGTCCTGGATGCCCTGTTTCACTCAGCGAAGATGATACACATTTTCAAGAGCGGCACAAGTGTATCAATTTTTTTTCTCAAGTATTTGGATACACGCCTTTACTTAATACGCAATATAGAGCGGATTCCATATTATTTAAGACTAGGATACCACATGACAAGCAAAAATGTTTTAAATTTATTTAGATAATAAGTAATTAAAATTTTTATAAACCAAATGTGATTTTTCTCTACAAAAATCGTACTACAATATACTTAAAAATAATAACGTTTAAATGTTAAGTTAAAATGCTATTTTAGGTCAATATTAGGGACTACAACATTACAAAATATGTGTTATTGTATATATTATTTGGCCGCAATATTAGGCAACTATGTAAAAGAAAATAATTTCAGTAAATTACAAAATATATAAAATTTTTTATCTAACATAAATTTAAAGCATTTTTTTTTAAATTCAGACCGCTCAACTAAAATAAAAGCTCTATTTCTCCATAAATTTCTTGCAGAAGAACTGTCTGATTTAAATGCAGACCAATACAAAAAAATTAAACGGTGCATTTTAAATATTTAATTCAAATATGTACTTATAATAATTCAGTTCATTTATGTACAGAATATTGATCTCCTGAAACTTCTTATTAAAAAAATAAAATTATTTTAAGAAATGTTGATTGGTTTAAGCTTTTCAGTATCCTTGTAAGACAACAATCCGTTTTGTGGTAATGTCTGCAGTTTATTTGCGGCTTATAATTAAGCAAAATACTAATATCGTAATCTGTGCAATTTTTATCAAGCTAATTGTTCTAAAAGTCTATTTCGTAAAATGATTCCTTCCGGAGTATCTCTTTTGTGTGCTTTGTTGGTATCATCGACCGCCAAATCTACATCTTCCATTATAGCATTTGCTTGAGGCATTGGCCCAAGGTCACCTTCCGAAATACAAATATTATGTAGCACGCATGCTGCAACTACGGTTTTTACACAGATCTCTATTTTCAGGCCAAGTGATTTATTAAATATATTTGGCCATCTCGCTTTTAGAAGTCTGAATGTACAGTCTACTACACTTCGGGCTCTTCCGTGTGCAATATTAAATTTATGTTGTTTTATGTTGTTGACATTTTTAAATGGTGTTATTACTGCCAATGGGCTTAGCTGACATGGAAAACCAGTATCACCTAACAAATAAGTATCATTACTGGTGTAAACATTTCGAGAAATCGGACTGATCCTAAATATTCTTTTTTTAGATACAGATCCAGGATAGCCAATAAAGATATCATTAATTAAAAAATGACTGTTCACGACGGCCTGGCATTGAATAGAGTAAAATTTTTTTTTGTTTATATACTCATAGTGTCTGTTTTCTGGACATTTTACTCGAATATGCCAAATATCAATAGCACCTATAGCATCTGCAAAAATGTTACTTCCGGATCGCGTACAAAATTTGACTCCAATTTCAGGACGTTCCTCCTCAGCCGGTTTTCTTATGAAGTATCGAATATTCTCAATGAAATAGTCCAACATTTTGTGGACAATCAATTTAACTGCTAACCTAAACAAGGAAGAAACAACATAAGTATATTATAAACCAGCATAAATACAAATATCCTTTATTTAAACTTACGGACTTATTCCAACAAAACTACCAGTTTGTTTATATTTACATCCAGCTGCCATCCAGTACAGGAAAATCATTAATTCATATTCTTTAGCCCCGTTATATTCTCCATCTGGCAATAGCTCCAAAATTCTGTAAAAGCTTTGTGAATTAACACGTAGATGTGCCTGAGTTTTAAGAGTATTGCCATTTATAATTTCAGCTACGTCGTCTGAAAGGACCCGTAATCTATGGAAATCTAATGGCTTAAATAGCAAAAAAAAAAAAAGTAACGATTTAATACAATGTATCAAATGTAAGGAATTTAAATAGATTTACTCTCATTTTTTTTCTCAAATTGCGTAAAGCAGCTTCATTTGAAATATTAAATCTTCTATACGTTAATAAAATCATAACTAAAATTGGCATGTAATGCCTTGCGATGTGATCCATTTGGGAAGTTTTTTAGTAGTCGGTTTCCTAATTAAATCGATATTTTTGTCATTCTATTTAAATAATTTTCTTGTGATAATTTCACGTGCACGTGCTCCAATATTTAAATTTATAACTTAAATTTAAAATTAAATTTAAATTTAAAATTATTTTGTTTACAATTCACATCAAAACGTCAAAAAAAAAAAAAAATGTGAGTCGTGAAGTGCGCTCAATTTTGCTGATGCCGAGTTTATGTACATACATCTCGCAAGTATTTTTATTTCCGTAAACCCAGCAGACGATTTGTTACTGAAGCTTACTGTCAGCTTTACATAAGATGTTTGACAAAAATGTCTTTGTAAGCTACCGGCATTTTAATTGTAAGGTCTGACAAAAACAATATAATAAGACGGTTGTAATGCCAGACAATTTAAGTGACAAAGAGCTATTTATAATCTAAACCTAATATTAATATGACAGTCATTACTAGGACTGTGCTTTTTAGGTAAAAACCTTTTCGTGCTGGAGCCAGTGCTGGGATGTTCTAACTTCGATATTTTCGATATTCGATAAAATATCGAAAATATCGATAAAATGCTATGTTGTACCATTTTCGACCATCACTTTTTCGATTCTCTATCACAATACTATTTTTTGGTGATGCAATGTGAAACCAGAAAACTTAACCTCACAAATTAAAATGTCAAAATTTATTGTGGTAAACGCTTCTCGTCCGTCCGGTAATCGAATTTTAGGATTTATTTAATTAATTTTGACCGTTTCAAAAATACAAATTTGTTTTAATTATGTAAGTATATTTTAACAAGTAATCGTAAACAATTATTACATGTAGCTATAATATAATTGTTGTAAAAAAATTAATAAAATCAAATATGTATTTATGTGAATAACAATATCTTAGGGAGAAACAAAAAAAAATTACAACGGCTGCTCAATTTGAGACAATGGTCAGTTTTATGGAGGAGCACCCGGATATGGCGATTGGTGCATTTGCAACAATAAATGGAAAATCTGCCGCATCAGAATTGTGGCAGGAACTTTCCAATTTGTTAAATTCTCAGGGGCCTCCAATGAGGGACGAAGAAGGGTGGAAAAAGGTAAAACAAATGTTCATTCAAATGAATTTATGTAGCTATATTTATGTAAAAAATTACCAATTTTTTATTTGTAGGTTTGGGCTGACCTTAAAAACAAAATTAAGAAAAAATTGCGACTGGAGACCACCGATCGCAAGCAAACTGGAGGTGGCACTCAGGCCGTTATTCTATCGTCTTTTGACGAGAGAGTAGTATCAATCACTAGACTCGATAAGTCTGCGTTCGGTTTAGGTGGTGCAAAATTTGGCCATAACCAAACCACATATGAAATAACAGTTTTGGCTGAAAACGCCGATATGTCTAGTCAAGCCAGTCATAATATTTCAAATATTGAAGGCAATTTACAAAACACACAACTTCAATCATCTTCTGCACCAAGGGTTGAGCCTCAAAAGAAGCGTTTAACAGTGCAATCAAAAATTCTAGAAGAATTAAAACGGCAAGGGAAGGAAAACCAAAATTTCCACAATGAACTTCTAAAAGTATTATGCGAAGCGAATACGATTCAGACACAGCGCCTTGAAATTGATAAAGGCGTACCACCAATATAATTAAATAAACATTTATTATTAATTTTTAGTAAATGAAATGTAATTTATTATAATTTTGTACCAATGTGATTTTTTCGTTTATTTCATTTTTTTTATTTGAATAAAGTTTATACATATTTTATAATTTAAAAACAGTTGAGTAGCCCATTTCTGATTTGAGCAGCTGTTGAGTCCTCCTCCGTGTTGAATTGAAATTCACTCTCCATAACTTGGCTGCTTATGGGCTGTTGTGCTTCATTTAAATCAATTTTGTGCAATATACAAATATTAAGCAAAGCACAACACACATTTACAATTTGGATAACTTTAGCAGGCTCGTATCTTAGAACGCGTTCGCCAAGAAGACACCGAAATGCACCTTTGAGGACGCCATTACAGCGCTCGATAGGGTTTCGAGCTTGTGCGTGCAGATAATTGTATTTCCTTTGAACTTCAGTGGGATTTCTGAAAGGAGTCATGAGCCATGGCTCTAAGGGGTATCCCGAATCACCTAAAAGCCAGGTGTTGCGCTCTCCATTGCTGTAATTTCTTTGCAAGGTTGCTCGATCTTCAGACAACGCCCATATGCCTGAATCATGGGCAGATCCAGGGTATGTAGCACAAACAGATAAGATGGTTAAGTCGTAATTACAAATCTAAAAAAAAAAACGCTTTAGAATTTAAACATTATCTAATAATTTATATTTACTTACCAATTGAACGTTTAAGGAGTGATTGCTTTTCCTGTTTACAAACACATGCTCATCTATTTCAGGAGCTATGATTTGCACGTGAGTGCAATCCACGCAACCTATAATGCCGGGATGGCTCGTCTTTTCAAAAAACCTCTGTTTGAATTTTAATTGAGTTCGGCTGTCAGGAAATTTTATATGTTCTTTACATATAGTTTCTTCTAAAATAGCAGTAATTTCGCCTATTGCTCTGGATACAACCGATTGGTCCATGGAATGAAGCAAGACGTCACCCACCGTTCTTTGGTATGATCCAGTAGCATAAAAATTTAGCACTGCCGCTAGTTTCGTTTGAACAGGAATTTTTGTAATTCGCCTTCCCGCATCCATTTTTGTTTTAACCTTGCTTAACAAATAACCAAATATGGATTTGTTAATTCGAAAGGATTCAATAAACCTAAAAATTAAATTTAAGTTTTATATTCTAATTGTAAAATCTACAACAACCAAAATCTTACTTTTTATCTTCCATTTCTAAAACATTATATCTGTCACGGAGATAGCGCCTTTCTATATAATAATTCATCTGCTCTTTGCGCTTGGTTCTTTCCTCCGCCCCAGTCAATGCAACCAAAAATCCCGCTGTATACATTTTTAAAGTTGTAATATTCACCTATTTGTCTATAACTTACTTTCAATTAAATTATTTTTTGTTTTCTCGAAACACCGATTTGACAGCTACTACAATAACAAAACGCCATTTTTATTTTCGAAAAGTGGTACCATAGCAAAATATTTGAAGCGGATCGAAAAAATTATAACATACCACATAGCATTATTTTCGATGTGATACATTTCATCGAAGCGAATAGACGTGATGTTAGAACATCCCAGCACAGGTTTACGTGTTTTGGTTACATAGAAACTTCATTCATAAAATTTCCTTTCATATGGCATCGGTTTGTTAGCACATTTTCTGACCTTTTCCATGGTTTAGAACCTTTTTGACCTAACACGGGGTCTACACAATGCAAAATTGCTGAGATTTTCTCTCATGATATTAAATTTATCAATGTATGTGTAAGTATATTATACAAATTTTGACATTCTCAGCAAATTATCAGGAGGCTATTTCACGAAAAAATTATCATGAAATTTGTAGGAAATGTCAAATTAAAATGCACTTTTAAGGTTATGTTTTTCATTTTTTTTCCGATTGTTGAGACGAATGTTTATAGCTGCATAAAAAAAATATTGCGCAATGGCATTTATTAATACTGAAAATACTATAAAATGAATTCATATGTTGAGAATTAACGAATGTTTATGGAAAATAACCAGTAAACAATTTAAAAGAACTGATTTAAAAAATGATGCGTTCCAAGAAATTGCAAAAGAATTAAACATAGATGTTGAACTGGTAAAAACAAAAAATTATCATGATATTATCATGAGAGTAAAATGCCCAGTTATGATAATTTTTTAACAAATATTTATCTATACATTGAAAAAAACACACACATACATAAAATTTCATGAGAGAAAATCTCAGCAATTTTGCATAGTGTAGACCCCGAGTTTATAAACATTTTTGAACCTTTCTTCCCCTAAATTGTATAGAATTCAAAATCATTTTCAAAATAATCATGAAATGTCCGAATTTTACATCAAATTGGTATCGTATATTTTTGGTCTACGGAAATAAATTTTAAGACAAGGGACAAATGTGAACGCGACATGAAAAATTTTCTCAGTTAAAAAATATGAATACGAAAATACATTTGTTCAGTATTTTCATTTCTAAAAAGTGAAGTTTTTACATTAGTTCCAAAAGTATTTTAAATGTACATATATTTTTTTTCGTTTGTTGGCAACCATGAGGAACAATTTGGCATCTTTTTTCAGGGGAAACTTTCGAACTCCCTTCCTAACCATACAATATTTACAAATTTCTCTCAAGTAGCTCGTTATAGATTCTTCTTTAATTAAAAATTAAATTCATCTTTTTTCAGGGGAAACTTTCTAACTCCCTTCCAAACCATACAATATTTACAAATTTCTCTCAAGTAGCTCGTTATAGATTCTTCTTTAATTAAAAATTAAATTCATCTTTTTTCAGGGGAAACTTTCGAACTCCCTTCCAAACCATACAATATTTACAAATTTCTTCTCATGTCCGACAAATGTGAGGAAGGGTCCAGCACGAACTATTAGTACTCCCTTCCTAACCATACAATATTTACAAATTTCTGTCAAGTAGCTCGTTATTGGTTCTTCTTTAATTAAAAATTAAATTCATATCCGACAAATGTGAGGAAGGGTCCAGCGTGAACTGTTAGTACTCCCTTCCTAACCATGCAATATTTACAATTTTTTCTCAAGTAGCTCGTTATTGATTCTACTTTAATTGAAAATTAAATTCTTATCCGACAAATGTGAGTAATGGTCATTGGTCATAGATTCTTGTTTGATTTAAAAATTAATTTAATTATGATGAATTTTAATTCGCTTTGTTTATTCGATAAAATTTACATGCTATCTATATTAATACAATCAAACCATATTTGGTGCTATGTTTCTAAAATATTTTATTTGTATTTAATATTATATTGACAATATAAATTCTTGTTTCTAAATGTTGAAAATAAATTTATTCCGGTAGTTTTCGGTATGTTTTATTATTTTATTTTCTAATGGCATTTTTTTATTCTGTGATTTTTCCTTTTCTCGTGCTAACTTTATTCTGGCTTATCGAATATTACATTTTTCGTGCTAACTTTTTAGTACAGCTGTGTCTTTGATTTGTTTGTACTAAAAGTGTTGCCATTGCGTTTTACGTGCTAACTTTACGTGCTAGCTTCACAGTCATTAAAGTTTGATTAAATAAAATATTGTTATTTCTTCAAACCAGACTTTTTCTATAAGTTTCTTCCGCTCTTTGGCACTTTTCAGCTTGTAATTTGTAATCTTCTTTATTTATTTTTATTTATTTATTTATTGTACTTTAACAATAATTTAGTATTAAAAGGAAAAGCACAGATGGAAACAGAGTAAACGGAACAAAAGAACAAAAATAAAATGATGAAGCTGCTTCCATTAGGCAGAAAAACCTTTTAAATTTTTTCAAACAATTTCCATCTCATGCATACACATTCTATTTTGAGCAATAGCTCATTTACAATAAAATGTACAGCAAGAGGTGAAATAATATTAAAAATTAACAATAATAACAATAACAATAATATTAAAAATAAATTTAGAAAACTACGTATTGCCCATCAATCACGCCACTCCAAAAATTTTGACTTAAATAATTTGACCGATCCTAAACTCTTAATTTCCAATGGAATTGAATTCCAAAGAGAAACTCCCGTAACGTAAAAGGATTTGTTTAGCGACCTACAACTATTTTTGG
Source organism: Tipula helvola (assembly GCA_963556165.1). NCBI lineage: Eukaryota > Metazoa > Arthropoda > Insecta > Diptera > Tipulidae > Tipula > Tipula helvola. The sequence continues at coordinate 305,713,907 of OY744481.1, forward strand.
CCGGAATCAGGCGGAAGTTTGAGGAATGAGACCTGCTAAAAAGTAACTTTCTATAAAGATAACAAGGCTTCTTAGCTTTGAGAAGTTTAAAAATAAAAAGACAAACGCGAAATTCGTAAAAGGTAGATAAACTACATCCTAAAACAAGGCTAGAGTAGGCAGAAATATGATCGAATTTTCTAATACCAAAAATAAACCTAGTACATGCATTGAAACATCTTTGGAGAACGTTCATATTTTCCTGAAGCATACCGAATAAAACTACGTCACCATAAATAAAATGAGGAAGAAGATAAGACAAAAACATTTTTTTCCTAAACTGACTATCAGAAAATCCTACTACTTTATACAAACAACTAAGCATACCAAAGACCCTCTTACTAATACTAACTAAATGGTCACCCCAAGAAAGAGTTTTATTAATAATTAAGCCTAAATCTCTAACAGTATTTGAATACCTAATTAGCGAACCCTGCAGAAAAATACCAGGAAAGGACGAGGTGTCTAACGATTTTTTATAAATTATGATCGACTGAGATTTATTCGCATTTAAAACGAGCCTATTAGAGACCGACCAACTAGCGATATTACTTAAGTCTTCATTTATCAGAGAAATATTCCTATCAATAGAATCCTGATCTAAACGACTATTTTTATAAATTTGGACGTCATCAGCGAAAATGTGAAATGAACAATGGTGAATAGAGGATTCTATGTCATTAATGTACATAGAAAACAATAGAGGACCCAGCACTGAACCCTGAGGAACGCCGGAAATTACAGGAAGGAAATCAGACAAAGAATTGTCGAAAAAAACTGCCTGAGAACGATTAGAAAGATAGTTAAAAATTAGCCTGGCAGCGGAAACCGAAAATCTAAACTGAGATAAGAGTTTGTTAAAAAGAATTCTGTGATTAATAGAATCAAAGGCCTTAGAAAAATCTAACAAAGTTAAAGAAGTCAATTCCCTATTATTCATATTACGCCTAATATCATCACATACATTTAATAACGCAGTAGAAGTGCTATGAAATTTTCTAAACCCAGATTGGAAGAAACTAATTAAACTATTGCTATTTAGATGCGATTGAATTTGAGTTTTAACAACTATCTCGAAAGCTTTAGAGAGAGAACTTAAAATGCTAATTGGCCTCAAATGGGATAGCTCTGAAGGATTACTAATCTTTGGGATGGGTATGATTTTACTTAGCTTCCACTGATCTGGATAGGAAGAGGATGTGAGAATAAAATTAAAAATATGTAACAAATATTTTGAGACGAAAGGGAAAACTCGTTTAACGAATTTTAAATTGACGTTATCCAGACCAGAAGATTCCGACTTAACATTCCAAATGGCACACTGTAAATCCTCGAGAGAAATATTTGAAAACGAAAACGAATTAGAGGACGCATTAGAGAACAAATCGACGGTACTACTGCCCGAGTTCAAACTAGAGCAAAAATAACTATTAATATCATTGGGCTTAAACACCCCACTAGAACTACTCTTGCATCTGCCTAGGCCTAAATTACGAACATTACGCCAAAAAACCTTGGGAGGAAGGGAGGGGTCTAACTTGTCCTTAAAATAATTACGTTTAGCAATCCGAATTAACCCTACAACTCTATTACGAGCCTGCTTATAATCTAAATGAGACTGACTATTAGGATACCTTTTCCATAAACGATATTTACTAACTCTAATACTTATGGCATTCGAAACTTCCTGAGACAACCAAGGCGGAGATTTTGCTTTGAAAGTAACCTTTTTAAGCGGAACGCAACTATCAAAGACCAAACTAATATACGAGTTGAAAAATTCTACTTGGGTAGTTGACGAACTAAGGCAAAAAATATCCTCCCAAGGAACCGAGTTACAAACTAGGTAAAGGCGGGAATTATCTATACTAGCAAAATCTCTAAAGCTAAAACTGTTAGGCTTAGGTGGAGAGTAACAATTCACAGAAAAAACTAAAAGATCATGATGGGATCCCATACCGAGAGACAACTGATTGAAAAAACAAATAGAGTTATCAGTAAAAGAGATGATATGGTCAATTAGGGAATAAGAGGCACCGCTAGCGGTTGGACAACAAAACGTCGGCGCCACAGTGTTGTGGACGGATAAATTAAGACTATTTAAAAGATTCAAATAATCACGAGGGAAGCCGGAATTTTGGAGTATATCGAAATTGAAGTCACCTGATATATATATTTCATCGAATCTACAAGAGAAATAACTAAACAAACTTTCTAAGTCTACAAGGGATTTTTTAAATTGGGCATACGACCTCTTACTAGTTTTTGGAGGGTTATAGACGGTACCGAATAAGATTTTACGACCACTAATGAAAACGTTGACAAATAAAAACTCTAAATCCGATACTAACGATTCCGAAATAGAAGAAGGTATAGTAACTAATCTAGCCTTAATATGATCACCTACAAACATACATAAACCACCATAATTAAGGAAGGACCAAATATTTTCAACAATCTTGAGGTCAGGATTATTTCCAGTCCAGGATAACGACTCAATCTCCAAGCTATTTTTAAATTCGGCTACCTAAACAAAATAGACATTAAAATTAAGCATTCTTACTTCACAAATAACATCATTAACTCGCGGAGAGTAATCGTCCTGGAAGAGTGGAATACCGATGTATTGAGTCGGGTCCTCAATAGTCACGATTCAGGTTTCGATAATTTTTTTATATTTTCCTCCGCTTTCTGAACTATCCAGAAGGCTTAGTGATCAAACTCCAAAGGCTGTTATGGCTCTCCAGGCCATAACATATGGTGAATTTTTCACTGTCGGTGAAATACATTCTGTTAAATACCGTTTGCCTTTTCGTTGCCGAACCCTTGTCCTTACATCGGGTCCAAAGATATTGAATTTGGATATATCCGAGAATATGAACCAACGCCAGTCCCTGGGAATTCAGGTTTTTCATTCTATTGCGAATTTGAGGCTTGCAGCTTTTGCAGTCAGTAATGATTTTCTCGCAGGTCGACAAGCATATAAACCAAGTTCCTTTTAATAGTATGAACTGAAATAGTGTCGGTTGTTGCTATTATAAGCTAACTTCTCAGCTCCAAAGCCGTAGCAAACCTTTGCTTAAGATCTAAATATGTGAAATTCGATGTGTTGAAACAGAAGTTCTCCTCTTTGCATCTGAGCCAAATTATTGTTTGATTTTCGGAATAGTGCCTTAAAAACTTTCTAACTGCTGTTTGGTTACACTAAATTACTCTTGCAATTTGTGAATGTGTGTACTTTTTGCCTTTGCTTGCAAAATTTTGGCTTTTTCGTTAGCATTTAATTTAGAGCGACATTTTGTAAAATTAACTCTTTGACTACTTAATTGAACCCGAATGAATATTTCATCCTTATAGTTTGGTTTTAAATACCTAATAAGGCGTGAAATATGCTGAAAAATAAAAAAACAAAAAAAAAAATAGCGAATGAGGTAAAATCTATGAGAGAATTGCATGAAATAGTAAATAATCGAAATCGAACATTTCAATGGCGCAGGGTGTACACATAACAACGCTTTCCTATGTGTTGTCGGAGAATATCATCGTGAGTGCGTTGGAAGATCGATGGGGCGTTCTTAAGCCCAAATGGAAGACGCGTGAACTCGTATTTTCCGTGGTTCACCGAAAACGCAGTTTTTTTTTCGATATTTGACTCTTTTAATGGAATTTGATGAAAACCGCTTTTCAAATCTACAATTGTAAAGAATTCGTTTTCACCTAGATTTGCTAAGATATCGTTGATCTCTGGGATCGGGTATCTGTCGGGAATTGTGACAGTATTTAGTTTTCGATATAGTCTATGACTAGCCGATACTTTTTTTCTCCGGATGCGTCAGTTTTTTTTGGAACGATCCATATTGGGGAATTGTAAGTACCTAGATGGTCTAATAATGCCGTCTTTAAGTAACTGTTGTATCTGTTTTTCAACTTCTTCTTTTAAACACATGGGGTATGGATAGGGTCTTGAATATACTGGATCCGCATTATGCGTGCGGATTTCCCCTTTCACTGTTGTTGTGTACGTTAGTCTTTCTTCTGGATCAGAGAAGAGGTTTGGGTATTTACTGATAATTTTTTCAACGTTTTGTCTTTGTACTAAACTGAGGTGTGAAATCCTTAAGGTTATATTGTTTACGTATTCTGAGATATGTTGATTGAGGGGTATCTTTATATTTGAATGGATCGTCATGAATTCTTCATTTGTGTGTATTGTGGCACGGAGTTGATTTAAACTGTCGTTGCCAATTATTCCGTCGAATGATTTTAGATTGGATAGTATAAAGAATTTTAATTTTCTTTCGGGACCGAAGATATCTATTAATGCATATGATGCGTAATTCTAACGCTTCCTGCTATTGAGTTTGCTACAAATGGTTTATCGTTCGGAATCGGGTTCCTGATGTATTGAGATTGAATGTAATTTTTGTTCGACCCAGTGTCGATTAAGAATTAAAAAATTTTGCCGCTCTTCGATGCATGTTCTAAATACGGAAGCGAAGAGCTCCTTAGTCTAAAAAATGGATATCTTGTAATTGTTCGATGGTCATTTGATGTAAATCGTCTTCGGTTTCGTCTGTTATATTCGGGCCTTTTGGAGGATTGGAATATTCTTCGGGTGTCTGGTCATATTCTTGGTCGTTCTGTGCTATTTGTTCTTGGTCGTAAGATGGTTCTGTGTGGTAAACTCTTTGTATTTTAGCCGGTTGGTGAAACTGGTGTGAATGAGGTCGTTTATTCTCGAATTGGTTCATTTATCTGTTTTGATCGAATTGATTCATTGGTCTGTTTTAGTAGTTGATTTGTCGAGAGTGTATAGAGTGATCCACTTCCATTGGTTGTGGTTTTTGAAAATAACTCCTATTGGGAATTCTAGGCGGTTGTTGATTATAATACTGTGGGATTTGTCTTGAAGTTGAAGGATGTTGATAATTATTTTGGAAAGGTTTTGGGTAATTTTGGGATGCTTGAGGATTATTTAACAATGAAGGGTAAAAATTTCTGGGTTGATTTGGAAAATGTTGTTGTTGTATGGGTATGGCTCTCCTAGGAGGAGGTGAAGGAGGTTGGGAAAATCGAGGTCTTTGGATATTCATATTTCCGTGGCTGTGCTGAACACGGTATTGCACATTCTCAAGTTTTAGGCACAGGGAGAGAGCTTCTTTTAAATCCATTGGTCCCCTCATGCTCAATAATCTCGGTAAGTCTCCTCTGAGACCTCTCACGAAGGTGTCGAATGCCTTATCCCTATATGATTGAGACATCACGTTCATAGCCTCTTGGCTCCATTGATGATAATTTATTTAAAATAAGTGAGAGATGGTAGTAGACCTCTTGGTAAAATTCTGGAATGGAACTTTTTTTTTGAATTAGGAGTCATTTGGTATTCAAGTGTTTTTCGGATATTCTATAAATATATTTATACTTTTTTTCGGATAGTTTATATTAATATGAAAATTTATATAAAAAATATAAAATTATTTTATATGGTTTTGTAATACATTATATACAAATTCATAGTATACAAATAATTTCTATACTAACGTTTGTATACATTTTATAACTTACATTATAAAACACCACCTTTATATATTCATGAGTATAAAGTTAATCTACTTATCATATAAACATTTAGTTTTATACGGATAATTTTATAAAATTAATAATGAAACGGATATTTTCTAAGTACAACGAGATTTTTGATCCACTGTTTACTGTTACAATCGAACGATTTTTTCATCAGTCCTATAAATATTGCGTAAGTGAGTAGAAGTGATTATTAAAATTTAATTGTGTTAGTTCTATGTGAAAGTGTTAATTAATCTAATTAATATTTATATTTTAAAAATATTGTACAAACATATTGATGTGTATAAAAAAAATGTGATAGAAATGTGTAAACTTGAAATGTGGATGTGATTTCCCGAATATATAGTAAAAAACTAAAAACTCGTGTTTTTTTTGATACACCATAATTATCACAACGAAATAATCAACACTTTTGAATTTTTTACAATTTTTTCACCTAGTGTATAAAGAAAAATGTTTCCTGGCGTATATTTTACGTGCACATATTATAAAAAGGACGTACGCGTAGTTAAAGTGCAAAAATTTGATACCAGCGAGGAGGAACTAACGTATTTGGATTTTATACTTTCGTGTAAGCAGTCATAGATTTCACTACCTTTTAAATTATGCAAAAATTTATTCCTACAAATTGATGTCCTTGTACCATAATTATCACGTGCTTGAAAAATCATATTCTATTCTGTGATTTCCATTTTTTTTTTGTATAAATAAATTAATTAAATTTTAAATTAATAATTCATTCAGCTCTAGCAAATACGTCAATTACATTAGATGATTTTAGTCATTTTTCAAACTCGCACGACGCTATTTTGGAAGAAAATGTGTTTATGGACTACGTGAGCCAATATATAAAGCATCCACATTTTTTGTTGAACTTTTGTACTAAACAATATGAAGAGTTAACAATTCAGCCATCAAACGATGCACCACAAATACAGTCGAAAAACGAATCCCGCACAGTCGCTTGTATTGGAACATCCTTAGTTTATACATATGAGGTTTATATTAATCAATATGTACTTGCTTATTTTATTATATTATACACATATTATGTACTCGTTAATCATAGGCTGTTAAATCGTACATAACTCGAAAATCTGGTGGTCCTGAAATTTTGAAAAGTTTCGAAGCTGTTAACACGCTAACTGATTATTAACGGCGTAAGATTATTTCATTTTTGGCCGCTTTTATAGAAGAAAACTGTGGTTATATCCCAAATACCGAGGATCTACATTTGGTTGCTCAAATTGCAACAGGATTATTTCCTTGTTTAGATTTGGTAAGACATTTACTATATTCTATGAGTTATATATTATGTAAAGACATTTTTGAAATATTTTGATATTTTTTATTTTTAATTAGAAAATATTGGTCAATAACAAGGGTAGTGGGTATCTACAAACAAAATTAAAAAACGACCGTTCTAGAAAATGAAAGCTTGAGAAAAGTTTTGATGGTGAGCAACCTACTACTTCTACTTCTAAGTCAACTACCACTAACAATGAATCCGATGACGTTGAACGTGATTTGTATACTATAAGTACAGCTTTATTACCGGAAGAACTAGAGTTGGTGAAATCCAAATTAAAATCTACGTTGAACTATCGTAGGTCATCTTTGAAGGAAAAACCTATCTACAATTTATTTGAGGCCTATTCATGTTTCTTTATTTATCCCGATTTGGTAATTCAACATAATTCGTGATACTGTGTTAGGTAATAATTACGCCAAAATACTTTTCGATTTTTTACAGGTGTCATACGAATTTTCGCTGACTTATAATGAATCACAAAATTTATTGGACCAGTGGCCAAAATATTTATCAGTGATTTTCATAGCTGTCAAAAATGCGGGTAGTATATTTTGTATACAGAAATTGATCGAGATACAGGTGTATGTATATAATATTATTTAATATTCTATTGCATAATATTATTATTCATTTGGCATACTCATTTTTTTATTTATAATTTAATTTTTTTATCGACATTTTTTTTAAAAGGGTTTAGTTTTGTTTGAGTTACTTAGGTAATTCATTTAGTTCATTTCCCTGTATCAATTTGTTAAAAATTTGTATAAAACGTCAACTGAAAACTAGATTTTAATTTAAATTTATATAAAAACTTGAACCGTTTAATTAAATTAAACTATATATTTAAAATTGGCTAACATAATTTTCTGGTTAGTTGGGAAACATTGAGTGACGTGAATAAAAAAATGCTTGTCTTACAAATTAAAAATTCAATTTAATTCGTCTATAATTAACAAAAAATTTTTGGAAAAACTTAAATAAAAACCTTTCCCTTTTCTATGCACTTTACCCAATGGTATGAATGTTGAATTTGTTCGAAATAAGTTTAAAATATTCTCGAAATTTCTAAATTTTTGCTAAACATTTAGCGAGATAACATTCATTCAATTAAAATTTCCCAACCTTTATATAAATTCAAATTAAAATCAAGTTTTTCGTGTTAAGTATCAAGTTGATATTGATATACAATTTTTTTAACAAATTGTATGGAAAAAAAAATGTATTTCTTTATGGTATTATGACATTGGCTAGAAAAAAGTGCAATAAAAGAAGCAATGCGTAAGTAGGACAGAAACAGACGTAAAGAAAAAGACAACACCATTTTATAAACGTCAAATATTTATGCTGGGAAATATATTATGGATTTTGTTTCTGCGTTGGAAAATTAATTTAAAATGCATAATTGGAGTGCTCTAAACATAAAATTTCTAATAGAAAAAATTAAAACATCAGAGTTTATATTGAACCTCAGCCATTCCAGTTATACAAATAACGGGGGAAAAACAATGATTTTGTTTGGTAATATCAGAATGAATCATTTCTAAAATTTCTCCAAATTGTGCTGGTGTCAATCTCAAAATTTGCCGGTACAACTCGATATGTTCACTTTGGATATCTTTTAATAATTTTTCGCCAAATCCTTCAGATTCCCTCTGAAGCAGCCACTTTGCAGAATATTTTTTTTTTTTTGATTTACTTTTATTTAATATTTTATTGTACAAATATGCCGAAACATTCAATAAACTAATATTTGCTGCGACAATCACTTCTAATGAAGGTATTACGACAAATAAAATACCGTCGATGCTTAAAAAAAAGTAGAAACGTCCAAAAAATAAGAACAATTCATTATTTTCTGCTAGAATTGCTCACTTTACTGCTAGAAAAATAATTTAGCTCAATTTTTGACATATACATTTCTATTATACTGTATACACTCACTCTAATGAATATTTTGTATACATTTTATTTCTCTCACTTCATTTGCATTTTTCAGCAGCTAAAAAAGTCGGAAAAAGAGCCAGTGTCATAATACCATTAACTGCGAGCTCACGTAAATATTCTGCTGAAAAATTTTCAGCAGGCAACCAATCAGCGTAGTCTATTTCGTAAGCAAATTTCCCCTTCCGATTAAAATATTTTTAAATCGCATGCAATCCTGCTGAAAAATTTTCAGCAGAATATATTCGTGAACTCGCACTGACACAATACCTCTACATCACAGATTTTGAAATTGGACCTGAAAGAGTTGTATAAATAAAAACGAGTTAAAAGCCAAAATTATAAATATATTTCTTAAATAAAAGTCTTGAAGAAATAAACTTTAACCTTATTAAAATTACGTTGTATGAATTGGTTTTTATCTTTTTATTATTTCATTTCATAAATATTTAAGTTAAATAAATTGTATTTTTTATCTTGTCTTTTTAGATTATGATACTACAATACTATCTTTTATTAATTTAATAAGGTTGCTTCCACCATCGGCGAACGGGCAAAAGAAACTTTCGCGATTAACCGACGAAAAAGCAATAGAAATGCTTGTTATTTTTAAACACGTAATAATTTTTAAATTTGTAATATTTTCCCTATTTATAATAGTAGGTGTAGGTCTTACTGAGATATCAGTTATCCATATTTTCAAAATTCAATCAGTTACTACTATAACAATTAATATTAAGTTTCTAATAATAGTTTATATGTACTAACTTAACTAAAATTTTAGGAGGGCTTGACAAATGAAGAGTATTTAGAAACTTCAGATAAAAAAGCACCTTATACATATTATAGCAGTTGGTACATGCAAGGCTTCTATAAATCAATTTTTGGTAGTTTTTGATAATCATATAATTTATCTTCCAAAAAGCTATAATTTTATAGCAGCTGTCGACTTTATTTTTAAACTGCATTTTATATTTAATATAGAATATAATAGTAGTTTACGTTTATTCTGGAGCTTTATTCAAAACTATATTTTTAAAATTGAATGTCCGATAACAACTAAAACTCTAGAAGTGTATTTAAATTTACAAAAATTAATCGCAGAGATTTGTGATTAGAAATTGTAAATTTTTTTTATTTAATCTAATAAAATTGAATTATTTTTATTGTTTCATTTGCAAAAAAAAAATCATTAGTTTTATCTCTAATCATTAAACATTTGCAAATTGACCATTTTTTATTCAATTCTAAATTTTTGAACTTAAGGTGTTTAGCTTCCACTTCACGTGACCACTCATTTAATACTTATTCGGGGTTAAAAAACATTCGCTTAAATGTAACAAAGATAAAAATGAAATTCCCACAAGATCGGAAGGGACTACCAATGTAAATATTTCTACTCTCGGAGAAGAAAGTAATAATTCGATTTGCGACGATTTTCAGATTCCGTCGACCTCGAAAATCGATCGTCAGCACATAAATGATTTCGGAATTAGCGATTTCATAGATAATATAAATGCATTGGGTCTAACAGAAGCAAGCATTACCAAAATTATGATCAATACTATTGATAATTTACAGATTTTTTTAACAGATAATTTATTTACATCTAGTATCGAAACTATGTTTGCTACATTACAGAATAAAACTGCAAAATTTACTTCTAAATTCAATAGAGAAAATAAATTTAAAATAAGCCAATTTTTTGTACCCCCCAAAAGCGTAGCTATTAGTTTAAAGTGAGATCACTAAGTATTGTAAAATATCTAAGAGACACATAAAGTATTTAGTACAAAACACATTCCAATACATCTCTATTCTTGAAACTCTTACAGTTTTATTTAAAAAGAAATCCTTTTCTTTACAATACTTTAAAAAAGATCATATTTGTTCCAATAAAACATTTCATTATTTCTGTTGTGGGAGTGTATATCGCACAACTGATTTTTTTCAAAGAAATCAGAATGCCGTACAGATTCAATTATTTTATGATGACTTCGAAGTTACCAACCCATTATGTAGTCGCAGAAGCATACATAAAATAGGTGCAATATATTTTTCAATTAAAAACTTACCACCCAAGTATTTGTCTCGCTTGGATAACATTTATTTGGTAGCCTTATTTAATGCAAACGATTTAAAATTAGAAGGATCCTATAATAAAATATTAAAACAAATTTTTGATGATTTAAAGAAACTTGAAACTACTGGAGTAATAATTCAAAATACAGTTTTGCGTGGGGCATTGGTGGCGCTATCACATGATAATCTGGGGGCTAACTTATTGTTAGGTTTTGCTGGAAGCTTTCGAGCTTCATATTTCTGTCGTATATGTGACATTCATAGGGATGATATATCAAATTTATTTTATGAAGGCCAAAGCAGAATCGAATGTCGAAGGGCCGAATGTCGAAGGGCCGAATTTCAAAGGGCCGAAAGGGTCGAAGGGCCGAATGGGTCGATGGGCCGAATGGGTCGAAGGGCCGAATGGGTCGAAGGGCCGAATTTTTTTGTTCATTTTTTAGAAATATAATTTTTTAAATTTCTTGTTTTAAGGAATATTATTAACTATCATATAATTTTTATTTATTTATGAAAAACATTATTAATTTTCCAGATATCAATGCCTGGTTGAAATGTTGTTTGTCAAAATGACTCATATTAAAATAGGTATACATAATACATTTCAGGTTGAAACAATATTCAAAACAACACAAAAGGCAACAATATACTTTAAAAAAACAGTTTAGTTTAATTTAAGTAGACATTTTGGAAATTTTGCCTTAAACTGTAATTTGTCTTTATAATTATGTAGTAAATTGTTAGCAGTATATTCACATCACTAAATCACAGAGAAATTATTTTATTCGTCCAAATAGAATTTTCCTTCACCCTAACGAATAAACAATGGTCTGATTTGTATGACATTTTATGACAAAATTCTTGTTTGGTTTTGGTGAAATACCTATTATGTACAAATATTTTTTCACTTGATAATTACAAAAAGAACACAAAATATAAACAACAAAATTAATGCAATATTTTTGCCGATAGAATATCCAAAGATTAAACATTATTAAATATGTATAAACTAATAAGAAATTTATTTATATTTGATAAAAAAATTTACAAAATATTCCTTAAAACAAGAAATTAAAAAAATTATATTTCTAAAAACAAAAGAAAAATAAACAAAAAAATTCGGCCCTTCGACCCATTCGGCCCTTTGACCCATTCGGCCCTTCGATCCATTCGGCCCTTCGCCATTCGGCCCTTTGACCCATTCGGCCCTTCGACCCATTCGGCCCTTCGACATTCGGCCCTTCGACATTCGGCCCTTCGACCCATTCGGCCCTTCGACCCATTCGGCCCTTCGACATTCGGCCCTTCGACATTCGGCCCTTCGACATTCGGCCCTTCGACCCATTCGGCCCTTCGACAAATTCGGCCCTTCGTCCTCATTCCATCCAAAGGTGTCAAATCATTATGCATATTAAATAATTTAAATAATTATGATGTTTGTCAAAACAGTACGGTTGACTCCATGCATGGCATACTAGGAGGCATTGTCCCTTTTACTGTAAAACATTTCTTTAACTATATGGTTCTAAAAAAATATTTGAATTACATATAACCAAATAAATGAAAGGATTAAATCTTTCATATTCGGCTACAAATCGAGAAAAAATATTCCAACCGGTTTAATTGCTAAAGATTCGTTCAAATTCTCAGCATCTCAATCTTGGTGCCTGATAAACCATTTTCCATTTATTTTTGGGGATATTAATTTTGAAGATATGCATTTGAAATGGCAAATAATTGCAACTCTTTTGAAAATTATAAACATAATTTTTGCAAAAACGGTCAGCGTTTCATCTGTAAATAATTTAAGAAAATTGGTAACTGAACATTTGTCGGCTATCGTGTCTGAATTTAAAGTACCTTTGTTACCAAAACACCACATGTTAACGCATTATCCTACTATACTACTAAAAATGGGTCCGATAGCCCACTTATCATCTCTCCGTTATGAGTTATTTCATCAATATTTTAAAAATTTAAACAGAAATCAAAGAAATTTTAAGAATGTTTGCAAAAGCTTAGCAATTCGCCAACAGCAAAAATTTTCAATTCTTATAAAAAATTTGGATCTCGAAAGAAAAGTGGAAAATGGAAAAAAAACTTTGCTCGATGAAGAATTTATTCAGGAAAATAATTTATCTCATAAATCTTTAAAGATATCGTGGATTAATTTTAATACACACTATCGCTCTGGGTTATTATTAGCCTCACCAGAGCGTGAAGATTATAACCATAACGAATTTTATGAAATAAAATACATAATTTTGGAAAATGAGGAAATTCTATTTTTATGTAAAAAATATTTTGTTGTAATGTTTGATGAATTCCATAATGCTTTTGAAATAAAAGCTAATGGGCAGTCAACACTAAAAAAATTGTATTTGAATAATTTTAAGTTCAACAAAAGTTACGACACTGCCGTGTCGCGCAAGACCAATAAAACCTATATTATTTTAAATACTAGCATTTAAGTGATACTAAAAATAAATTTTACTTTTAATTACTAATTTAATTTGTATTTGAAATTTATCAATAAAATAATTTGAATTTATATCTTTAAAAAAATTGTTTTATCTTTGTCACAAATATTATGTATCTTAAATTCCATCAGTATTGAAACTGTTGAATCTGGTTTCAATTCTAGCTTTCAATATTGAACCCAAAAGTCCCTATTCCAAAGCATATACATTTAATACGATAACCGTATTAGTGTTTTCTATAAAGCATTGATATAAATATACGGAATGATATCAAAGGGTCGAATGTCGAAGGGCCGAAATGGGTCGAAGGGCCGAATGGATCGAAGGGCCGAATTTTTAATATTCACTAATTTACATCACTAAATCACAATGAAATTATTTTATTCGTCTAAATAAAATTTTCCTTCACTCTAACGAATATAAAATGGCCTGAAGAAAAAAATAATCGGCCCTATATTTCTAAAAACAAAAAATAAATAAACAAAAAAATTCGGCCCTTCGACCCATTCGGCCCTTTCGGCCCTTCGTACCCATTCCGAATTTTCCACTTAAAAGAATTACTTTTGTTCGTCTACTAAATACGATAAGTACATATACCAACAAGTACCAATTTTAAATATTATTATCTTAATTTTTTTAGATAGCACAAAATACCAAATGAAAGAAATGTAGAGTCAATAATACGGAACGTGCACCTACTCAATATTTTGAGCTAGCTCAGCTAGAAATATTTTTTTAAAAGATTTTTCTAATTTAGTAGATAAAAAATGTATTTCTACTTTTAGTACAAATATTATTTAGTACAAAGTAAAACTTTTATTTTGAATGCGCCTTAACACATAAAAGTTTCGTATGGCTAGGCTATAAAAATGTTTAGTGAAATACATTAGTCGCCAGAAGTCAACATTTCCCAACATAATTGATGTGGGTCTAATAATTTGGCCAGCTACTGTACTATCTACAAATGACGTCACTTAGTAAAAAAATAGTAAAAACTTCCATGGCATAAATTCATGTTATGTTATTTTATTTTCCCGCTTTCCATTTGAATTTGTATCAAAAAACAAAAATAACATAACATAAAATTTCAAATCCTGGAATACGGCCTAAATATGTTGTAGTTACTTTCTATAAAATAATGACCATAGAATTACCTAATCAAAAATATTCTACCAACTGTCACGTATCAACTGTTTGGTTTTGATTAGATTGCGTTTTGTTCTAAATGTAAAATTAATATTGTGGTTTGCCCTGTAGTAGGTATACGGATTACAAAAACATTAAATAAACTCACATAATATTGTTGTCATGCCCCAAAAAGAACACAAAATATAAAAATTCATTCAAACAATTTTCTAATAAGTACCGTTCTCGTTCTCTTTCTCTCAGTTGTAATCACAAAGAAATAAAATGGAAAATTGGGAGTGGAAATTTATTTTTTCTATGCTTGTATAAACTCAAAAAAAAAAAAAAAAAGTCTCTCTCTCATCTCTCATGAGATGTGGTGTTTTCTTATTGCAGTATTTATACACAAAACGAAAAGCTTTTTCGAAGCTTTTCTGATTGAACAGAAAAAATATAATATGTAGTTCAATTTATAATTTTGATAAAGCAACAGCTGGCAGCTAAGAACATCGCAAAATAAATTAGAAAATCAAAAAAAAAAAAAATTTTTATTATTTTTTTTTGTTTTAAATATTAATTGATTTAAATTTTAAATTATAATTTGTGCATTTTAATTTTAAAGTCAAACGTAGTGTTATAATATTAGAAAAGTGTTTTTAGTTTTTTAATAAAGTTTTATAAAAAATATAAATATATTTATGCCAGGACGGAACAATAGAAAGTTGCTGAAGCCATTTTGAATTTTTCTTTAAAATTTCATTGTTTTAGTTTGGCTGCAAAAACTATCCTTCGTACGTAAAAAGAAAAATATCGTGCCCAGTGCAATATTTTACTCAAAAACAAAAAAACACAGACGACATGGCAAAAATATATTTAATGGCAATGTTTGGTATGCTAATTTGTTCGCTTCCAATTTCGGTTGTAGGAATAGATTTGAGTCGTCTATATGGACACTTTGGACCACCTGTACAGAAGCGCAGCCCTAATAGTGGTAAGTAATAAAAATTGTATAGACAACTATCTATATATATGTTTTTTTTTATGATATTAATTATTCAATCAATATCACTGAATGATTCATTTGGATTTTATGTATTTTTGAATCGTTATTGGAAAAACACTCTGTTTTTTTCGGTTTTTCTTTATTCTCTAATAATTTTTACACAAAGCTCGTTCCCTTATTTTTTTTTGTATACCGTCGTGATTTGCGGCGTGAAAATGCTGGTTTACTATTTGATTCTTTATCACACATTTAATCTAATAATCCAAATTTACTTCAGATTTTGTATTCACCATTTATAAGCCGTGTGATAATATTAAGAAAACGAAATCAATTGAATTATAACATTGACTTTTATTATATTCAATTTATTTAATTTCACTTTGAATTTGTCAGTAATAATGTGTTGTAGTTGTTATTGAAGCGAAACATTTTACAAAAAAGTATTTTATTTTAAATTAAATTAGAGATAGAGATTGTAGTTTAAAAAATGTGTTAAAAAATTGATTCAGCAAAATTTTCCGTTCTATATTTTTCTTCTTATGTACGAAATCGCAAAAGTTGTTTGTAGGCATATGGAATCATTTATTATGGCTAGGTTCATGTGTACTGTACGTATGAATAATGTATTCACATACATACATATATACATATAAATATTATAGTTTAATATGCTTACACACTTTTTATGTACGAATCTTCTTAATTCTTGGCAATTGAATGACGTACAATTGACGTCATACTCCTACACATTCCATGTGTTGTATGCTTTTCATTAATCCAATTTATTTTATAGCAATCTGTATACTGTTTCTGTGCCTTGGGACTGTTGAAAAATTCTCTTTGAACATTTTAAATTAATTTTTCCAATTTCTAGAGAAGTTATTTATGAAGCTCATTGAACTGTAAATATTTCACATGTTGTAAAATATAGAAAAATAAAACATTTTGTAACAAACATGTTGATTAGAAATTATCCTTATTTACAACTTAACTTGCGTGGGCTCCATAGTGGTTTTTTTCTCCTTTAGATACCATTCTCAATTTCCTGCGTAGATTATCTAAATGTTTTTTTTGGTAAACTCCTTTTTTTTCTTAATTCAGGTTCATTTTGTTTGGCTAAATTTTCGACTTTACGAAATATCTGGTAAGTGCGTACCAGTCATTCATATAGATGTCAATAGGTGTAATCGGACATGGTGTGGCTGACTTCTTATTTGCTAAATTGCAACTTTTCGAATTTCAATGTTATTTATGTTATTGATATTAGAATAAAAGAACACGATATACTCCATCAAGAAACAGTACGGTGGAAATTTGAAAATATCGAATTTTAACCTCCAGAGGGGTGGAATAATCCTCGGAATCTACATTTTAGAATTTTTCGATCTTTTTTTCCATAAAACTTCTACTGTTGGCGACCGGTAAGGCTGTGCAGGGAATATCCATATAGTGATTTTAAACTTCTCTTGATTTATTTGTAATTCTGCTTCTATTCTGAGTATTTTTATTTCAGTGCATATATCTTTGGCTGTTTTGACATCTGTTTCAATGCTTTCAATTCGTTGCTCCACCGTGAGTTTTGTATCTAAAGACAATATTGCTATTAAATAACTTATCGGTAGTTACGTACATTTGAAATTAAAATACTTCTAGGGCTTTCGTTTTCAATGTTTGAATGATCAACTCAGTTGTACTTTGCGTGAGCAATCGAGAAATTTTGTTTGAGATGGCGCGTTAAAAACATGAAACAGAAGTATAAAGTAAAAAAAACTAAACCTTCGGCTTTTTAAATTTGTTTTTGATAGAAGTAAATTGCAATGTTCGCGTTAGTGATGCTCAAGGTGAGCTATTAGTCAGCATCACCGTGATTGATCAATGATCGCTTTTGGAGCGCTCTGTCGTACAACAGGGAAGTAGCTCAAGAGATTGTTCGAGTTTATCGATTTTTTTCGGTTGAAGTTGTTGGCATAATTTTGTTTATTTTTAAAAAATTTTGGTAATCGAACTCTTCATCTAACGGGTAAAATGTATCGATTAATTTGGAGCCGGTGCTTGGTAAAGGGCTATCACCTAAAGAAATATAAACAAATTTTATGTATTTGTTTTAAAATCAACCATATTTTAAATTATTCTGGTGCCGGTCTCTTTAATGTAACGATTTTTGCTGGAATAAATAATTGCTTTGTGAAAATTAAATTTTCAAAATTAAATACAATTATATACTTGCTCTTTTAAATTTAAAAATTGTTTGAGATTCAAGATTTGTTGCCATATTGCTGACGGGGAAAGAAAGATAAATTTTAATGTAATAACGGTAAATAAATTTTATAAGAATTATTATAGAGTGAAATAATTTTATGTTGAATTAAACTGAGTTCAAACTTCTCTATAACTAATACGAATAATTTATTGGCGTTGTAAATAAATTATTTACGTTGTTTCCAGCTGTCATTACATCACATTCTTTTTGTTTGTATAGTATGAATCTTAAATATTCTGTTATTAATACGACATAAGTTGCTTGGTGGTAGAATTGAAAATTTATAGTTTTTAAATAATCATAAAGGTTTAATTTCATAAGTTTTAACAATATTTTTAATTGTCGTAATGGGTGTGATTTTTGCTTTATTAATCGCTTCATATGTTGCATATGATTTTCAAATTTAAATGCGCTATATTTATTCACATTACCGAATTTTAAAACATCTTGAGAAATGTAAATTACATTTACATAAGTTATGGACATTGTAAGAAACCGATTGTTCACCATATGTTCAGGAAACTCTTTTACATATATTTGAAGCATTTTAGCTGCACATTCATTGTTGATAATACATTCATTATCATCGGACAATATTCTAATTGCACAAAGCATTAACAGGAAATGTTCGTACAGATCATAGCTCAGTATTCCTTTCAAACATAGAACTACTGTGTAGCACAAAAATAATCGTAATTGTCCAGTATCTCAAAATATGTTGCATTACTCCAAGGAGAACGCAGTGCATCTAATTTACTGGAAATTGATCAACACATCCAACATCAATATTTTCCAATTCAATTTCCTCAATTTTCTTATGGTGCAATGGATCAATTCTATTTCGAAACCCAATATCTGTACGTAAAGGATTATTAATTTTGGGATAAACTACTCTTACATAT
Source organism: Tipula helvola (assembly GCA_963556165.1). Lineage (NCBI taxonomy): Eukaryota > Metazoa > Arthropoda > Insecta > Diptera > Tipulidae > Tipula > Tipula helvola. The sequence continues at coordinate 305,732,637 of OY744481.1, forward strand.
GTTCCTTTCATATGGCATTTCGAACAGTCGTATTATCCGCTGTGTAATAACATAGATTTTGCAGGAGAATCGCAAATAAATGCTCGTAAAACAACTTTATTTGATACTATACCGAAAATCAATGTTTACGTGATTGATTTCAGTCCGGAAAACGACTCATTACGGTACAGAAAAAAGTGTCCGGAAAACGAGCTATTACAGTACAGAAAAATATAAAACCAAAAAAAAAAAAAATTAACTAGGGTAACTTGAAAATTTGAAAATCAGTTGAATTGATTTTCTTTAAATTTTAAACTCATGTTTTTACTTTAAAATTTAATTTTAAATGAAAAAATCGAATTAATGTCCCATCTAGTATGAAATAAAATGTTGTACGTGACACGTACGTTAAATGATCGTCACAGTACTCGTTCAAAACTATATTTCGTCATAAACGTCGAACTCGTACTGTAACAACTCATTTACCGCCCTTGTGACGTAAATAATTATTGTCTACGCAACCACATACAAATTTACAATACGATTTGCAATTGACGATTGTTATAGGGACATACATTTAAAAAAAAAAATATGATAAAAATAGAATTAACGTCTAGATTATGCAAGAATTAACCAGATTATTTACGAATACCAACCTAAACTATAAGAAAACAAATCTAAAACAAGTAAAAACACACAATCAACACGAAAAAATATGTATCCGCTTCAGTTGCTCTAACCGTCAATAAAAAGTAGTCATGCCTATATCTTTTTCCATTACAAATTTTGTACTTAGGTTGTGTTCCAATCGGTTAAAAAGTTAAATATGTGTTTTAACTGTGGTATAAGAAATATTTAACTTACCTCATTTTTTAAACGATTTGCTGTTCCAAATGCAACTACACTGCGCCAATTAAAAAACGGAACAGAAATTTTCTTCGAAAAAATACCCAGATCTGAACGCTTGTAACTTGGTGAAACAACACATTTTTAAAAAATATTTTGTTTCTAATTGAAGGAAATTTTGTTTTCTTTTCGATACTGGAAACCGTTTTATTTTATTTTGTTTTTTTATGACTTTTCTGCGTAAAACAAAAGGTGTCTAAAAAAATAAAAAATTTGCTGCTGTTTGAAACAGTAAACGAACTTGCTCGATATTTCATTCAAAAATTCAAATAGGTCATTTTATAGAGAATTTAGAAACCTTGCAAAATGATACTAGGAAAATTTCTGTGCGATCACTCCTTGTCGAGTTATTGAAGTTTTAGTGTGTTAAAGTTTTAGTGTTAAAGAGACTTAACATTTTATCGTAGAGTGCTAAGTTTACAAGATAAAAAAATTTACTTCTACGTTTTTTGATACGTTTTCTCTAAAACTGCAATAACTCGACAAAGGGTGGTCGCACAGAAATTTTCCTAGTATCATTTTGCAAGGTTTCTAAATTCTCTATAAAATGACCTATTTGCATTTTTGAATGAAATATCGAGCAAGTTCGTTTACTGTTTCAAACAGCAGCAAATTTTTTTTTTTTTTAGACACCTTTTTTTTACTCAGAAAAGTCATAAAAAACAAAATAAAATAAAACGGTTTCCAGTATCGGAAAGAAAACAAAATTTCCTTCAACAAGAAACAAAATTTTTTTTTGAAATGTGTTGTTTCACCAAGTTACAAGCGTTCAAATCTGGGATTTTTTCGATGAAAATTTCTGTTCCGTTTTTTAATTGGCGCAGTGTAGTTAAAAAAATAATATTCTTTTTATTTTATTTTCGTTATCTTTTAAATTTAGATTTGCATTGTTTTTATCCATTTTTTTTGTATGGTTGCACAAAACGTCAAAGGAATATTCGCCTTTAAAGTGCCGCAAGAGGCGCTACGATTTTTACAAGCCAAAGATGATAACCGGTTATTTATTTACCGAATTAATTTTTAAATTGAAATTTTATTGATAAAATAGTTACCTTTCTAAATGAATTTAATTTTTTAATTGCAAAAAACGATTATTTTGAAACAAATTCACAAAGAAACATGTCTAATTATACATTTATTTACCGGTTGATCACCTTTGGATAAGTTGTAAAACCGTTCACCAGATGTCAAATACTCTGCGTGAAAAGGCGAATATGATTAAGGCCGTGAGTGAATTAGTTAAAAACCAGTTAAACATTAAAATTTTGACATAAAAGTTAAAATTAAAAAATTTACTCACCACAAAAAATAAATAAAAAATGCATCATGGTAGGCACCGTATATAAAATTTGACAAGCGAGTTAAAAAACATAACCTCATTTTTTTAATATTGGTTCAGTTGATACATAAGCACGACTGGTTTCTTTCTGTTTCTTCTTAAAACAGCTTCATTTAATAAACTACGTTTTTTATAAAGTAACAAAATAGATAACAAACTAGCAAAATGGTTGTTATAAATGCGCTTCATGTTGTTGTTCAGTTGTCACAATTTTAATTTTTAACTAATTCACACAGCAATATTAAATTTGGTAGATAAAAATATTTCACCACGATAATTTGATTTTCACCAAATTTTTAACCAAATATTTTTAACATATTCACTCACGGCCTAAAATTTTTGGTGAATAAAAAGTTAAAATTTTAACTTTTTGTGCGGTATTATTTTCGTTTGGAACACAGCCTTACAAAAACTAGAAATTTCCCTTATTTTGTTTATAGGAACATTTTCAATCCTGCGATAAACAAAGCAAGCTGAAATGCTTTTCCTATGTGAATCCTTTATTGTTTTTATTATGATTTTTTATTGACGTCTATAAATATCTAAATTGACAAAATTATTTGGTAATACAATTATGCTTCAATTCCATTGGAAAAATTGACTGACAGTCAAAAAAATCGAAAAGAGAGAAATAATCTGATATTCCATATAAGAGACAAAGACAACGCTTTTTTTTGTTTTTTATTTTATAGAAAAACAATTTTGCTATAAAATAAAAAACTCGTTGGCTTTGTCTCTTATAAGGTGCACCAAATTATTTTTCTCTTTTCGATTTTTTTGACTGTCAGTCAATTTTTTCCATGGAATACAGGCATAAATGTCTCCAACACAGTGACATGAAACAAAAATTTCCCTTTGCAATTATTCGCAATCTACTTTATGTGAAAACTATTATTTATTGTAATTATAATTACAAACAATTGTTTTATAGTAATAATCTTAAGTAATTTTTTCTGTGATTTACACAAATTAAAATTATTGGGCGTGTTTTTTTTTAATGTCGGAGAAATAAGAGAGAACAGATAGATAATCACGTCGGTTATAGAATTCGCGGTTGCGGATCTATCGCGGATCGTAAACTACATATAAAAAAAATTGGAAACAATTGGTGTAAATCAAAGTATCCTGGAAAACTTCTATTGATTTACATGTGATTTATATTTTTTGATTCCCCGTACAAACGCAATATTTTTATTGCGGATCTAAAACAATTTTTTTTTGACGAATTGTAAAAATATCCTAAGGAATTTCAATGAAACTATGATAAAAAATTATTGTTTCCAATTTTTTTTATATGTAGTTTACGATCCGCGATAGATCCGCAACCGCGAATTCTATAATCGACGTGATTATATCGAAGAAATCCGAAATAAATGACAGTTTTTTTAGTGTCGTAAAAATGTCGTTTTATTTGTTAAAAAAATGTTATGTTTTACCTAAATGCACAGCAGTCGTGATGTTTGCATTTATCAAAAAGCCCACTGCTTTTAAACAACAATCCGAACTTTTTTTCAGAGAAAAAGATGGTATTCGAAAATTATCCGAGCGTGAAAAAAACGACACAGAGAAATATATTTTGTCTCGGATACTAAAAAAAAACGCATATCTGTATTTTGACAGTTAAATTATTTCTCTGGTTACTTCGACATCAAAAAAAACACACCCATTATAAGGCACATTTTTATACATACATAATTCTTTCTAAAACTATTATACGCACTTACAATTACAAATCAATTAATTATTTTACATCATTCTCGATTAAAATAGGCACTTTATGGAAGAGAAAGCTATACCAATACAGGCGTTTTTTGGTAACTCTACCATTATGGTGGAAACAGACGTACGGAAAACGCTTGCGTTTAAATTAGAACACACTACTTTAAGTGAAATGAAATATGTACATGTATTCCGTATAGTAGGCGTTTTTCCGCTAGTTATCTCTATTTCTAATTTAGCTGCGAAACGGTAGGCTGTACTATGTAAAAGAAAACAAATCTAGTACGATTTTCTATATTTCCATTTTTTCAGGGCAATTTTTATGTTTGTTTACTGAAAACAAACGTTTGCTGATAATTGCCATAATGGATTATACAAATTAATCCTTTTGTGACAAAATACGGTAAAATTTATTAAGAAAAATAGTATATTAAAATTAAATACGTGTAAAATAAACGTCAAAAAATACGCAATTTTAAACGACACATGTATTTTGGACGCGGAAAAACGCGCATTACTACAGGCAAAAATTCCGCACATCTGTTTCCAGCATTAAGAATTTAATTGTCGAGGCAACTCTACCATTAAGAATTTAACTGTCGAGTTTACTATTATATCAAACTTACCTATTCATTTACAATAGTGACAATTAAACAACAAATGCAAAGGTCATTTAGATGTACGAAAAATGTCAGAAAAATAGTTGCGTTTATATTTAAAGTTAAAATTTTTTGTTCGTTGAAAAAGTGCCATTATACAATAGTCGAGAATGATATAAAATAAAATATCCGACTTATGTTACTAATGGGTAATAATGTGCTCGGCTGGTAAAAACATTTACCAACCTCTTACATTATTACCATTATTACCCATTAATAGCACTAGTTGCATAAACTACTATTGTTTATCACGCAATAAATTAAATACAACAATATTACATACATGAAGGCGTACAGCACACTGAGTGCGAATACGAACAGCGAATAAATTCCACAATAGGACATTCGCAAATAGATTCACATACCGCCAATCCACACTGGGTCTCATTTCATACAGGTTTCTGGTATCAAAATACCAGTCGCATCCACACACAGTCTCAAATGAATCCGGCTTCTTCAATAAATGTATAATGTATGTGTATGTCGAAAACCAATGCCTACTAGATATACCACAGACTCCTAAATACAAGACACATTAACCCATTTGATCCCACGCCAATAACAAATTTTGTGAAATATTTGTACATCAATTATTTTATAACACTCAAAATCCTTTCTCGAAATAGAATTTTTTTAAAAATATGATAAACAAACTAAAAATCGTATGTAACGGTAAAAAAACAAATCGAAATTAGACATTAAATACCGCAGTAGTGGCGTCGTAAAGTTAGTGATATTTCTGTACCCATACAGGTACAGTGGGATCAAATGGGTTAATACTAATTTTACTAACACATATACGCTCTATGGAATTATGGAGATGAAATAAAACAAGAAAATTTTGTGTTTATACCAAAACCAACACTAATGTACTACAAGCCTGATTCCGTAATGAGGTACACAGATACCTTCTTACATTAAATCGCTTATACTTGGAAGTATTGGTGGGAAACTTCGTATGTTTTGTTTTGTCTACAATTTATATATTGTATCTAGGCTTGCCACCCGTCCTCCTTTGTGGAGGACAGTCCTCCTTTTGAAAGAAGTTTCCTCCATCCTCCCGGGAGGCAAAAATGTCCTCCACATTAAAAAATAACTTTAGATTCCTTTTTAAACCATTTTTGAAGGAGCTAAAAAATTCAACTGCTTTCGGAAGTTTTACTGATTTTTTGCGCATATTACAGGAACTAAAATTACGTCTAGATTTTTATAATCGAACTATGAAATATGATATTTCCGAAACTTCATGTAAATATGCAGTTTGCACGAGTTTGCGTACTCACATTATCAAATTTATCCTGAAGTACCCTCTCCTGAAAAGTAAACAAAACTCGAGAAGTTTCCTTTTTAAATTATATTTTCCAACTGACCCATTACAGAATAATGATTATTACGTTCACCTGTTTCTTTCAATGTACAGTTAACGATGATACAATATGTGTTTACGTTAAAATTTATCCTAAAGTAGTAATAATATCTACAGTTACACGGTGAATATATTATAATTTTAAAACTACGAAATTCCAGCGTCGCAAAATTCTAAAATTTGTTAAAACATTCTGTAATTCTAGAAAAGCTGTAGATGATAAAATTTTGTAAATCAGAATTTTGATAGTATGAATAGTTCTTTGATCAAAATTAATTAAGATAGTGAAATCTCGTTATAACGAAGACTCCTTACAACAAGACTCCAATCAGTATATTTGACCTCGGCCAATTTGATAAATAATGGCGATGACTTATAGGAAAAACTCAAGATATCGTCGCAACAGAAAAAATCATCGTTAGCACATAGAAAAATCTTTCTGCTTGATAACGAGATGTTATTGGCTAGAAATTATTTCGACTCCAAGGTTAGAGTATTATTAAGAAATGATCAACAAAATAGAGGCAAACCAGCGCTTTGTAATTTGGCAATGGTTTAAAATGATTTTTAGATATTACTGAAAAGCCCACAGTCACCAAGAAAATCTAGTTGAAGAACTAGAAGAAAAACATGAATTCGAAAAATTTTTAGATGACCATAGAAATCGAAACGACTTCGAATTACAAAAATTATGGACTAAATTTTTTGATGGCTTAGAGAAAGTGGTAAAAATCAACCGAAATTTTTGTTATGTTTAAATTATTTTCTAATGATGAAAAACGAGCGGTTAAACACGAGCAGTAATTACATGTAGCAGTTGGAGTCGTAGTCGGAGTCGGATAGTCAATTTTTAAAACATCGGAGTCGGAGTCGAACTACTTCACCGACTATCGCTATATTGTATAATTTCGTTGCAATATATTTATGAAAATGTAAGATTTTCTTAGTTTACTTCCTTATAAATCATTTGGCTGGCTATAGTACTCCGTACCAAAGTTTGGATTTTGGCGAATGAATTTCGTTATAGTAAAAATGTCGTTAAACTGATGTTCAAATTAAGCAAAATATTTTTTGTTGAATGTCCTCCACTGAACTTTTTAAAAGGTGGCAAGCCTAATTGTATCCGATCACCAATACTTTCATGTATAAGCGAAAAATCAGTTGGGATAGTCAGGCTTGTAATACATTAATGTTGGTTTTGGTTTATACTCGTAGTTTTGTTTATTCTTCATACTCTCTCGTAATGTTTGAAAATAATACTACATATTTTTTTTCCATTCGTTAATAATTTGAGTTACATTTTTTATTTTATATCAATAATATAAATATTATAATTTAAACTATGAATAATGGTACATTTAATGTACATGTACATTAAATTAAATAATTTAACTATAATTTATTCCTGCTTAATTTGTATTCTAATTTTCTATGCTACTCGTATATTTTTTTTATTAGGCGTAAAATGCGAAATTTTTGGTAATTCAATAAATAAAAAAATTTTACATGTTAACAAGGAAAATACATACTTAAAATCTATTCATTATACATTTTTAATTCAATTTATCACATTTCATTTTAATTTATCACATTTCAATTCATTTTATCATATATTAAAATAGACATAAATACTAAGTAAAGTTATTTAATTTTCTTTTATTAAAAGTTTCTTCGGCGTAATTGTGGTTGATCTGCTTGCAATAGTTTAAAATAATGATATTTGACATAGGGGCCAATAACATTTTGAAAATATTATGGTTAGTTTGACCACACGAGCAAATTCTCTTGGTATCGATACAAAATTTACTTGTTCTAAACTTTTTAAAGTTAATTTATGTAATAGTTTATTTTGAGTTGCTTCGGAAAAGAATTTGATTTTTAAGTTTTCTTTCTAACATCAGTGGATTGAACTAAGCCACCTCTCTGCAAATAATCGAAATAAATATCATCATCTTTACTTCCAGTTTCTTTAATAAAGACACTTTGGCATTCGGAACATTGAATTTTTTTACGAATTGAGTGCGCTGCATATCCACACACATAGTTATTGGAGACTTCATCAAGCTCCACGTTTGCCAAATATTCTGTTTCGAATAAGTTAAAATAAGGTGAAATGGAAATATCATCAGTAGTATCGTGGTATTCAAGGTCAAGTGAGTTTTTAAAGAGGTTTAATGGAATTTGTTTCCTAAAAATTTTTCTTATGCGTAGCTGGGTTTCAGATTCAGTAATATTACGGAATGAAATGTTGTAACAACGTCCTGATAAATATCTGTACTTGCTGAACCTATTTTCCAAATTATCGCTTTGAAATTTACCTAGTAGTATATAATTAATACCAAATTTCTCAAATGAATATCTAATTATATTTATTAAAGATTTTGTGGTTTTGGTCATTGCGGTATGAGTTTTTCGAGATAATCTGCCATTGTTGTTTCCGGAATTGTATACCAATCGTTTAGCCAACAAACAAAATTTTGCAGAAATATTATTTGATTATCATCAGGAGAATAAATTGGTTTACAGTTTTCATTTCGTTTCGCGGTACCTTTGAATTTTGATTTTACATTTACGATATCCCACCATTTTCGAATTATTTCTAAAAACTCCGCTGTTTGTAAATAAGTATTGGTTTGTTTAAGAGATACTATTGTGCTACAATGAAAAATATTATCGACCAGGGAAACTTTTTGTCTTTCTAAATTATTGGAGTACATGGATTTAAAGTTTAACTTAAAAGCGGTTTTGGCGGGTAAATTTATCTCATTTGAATATTGTTCTCGTAAATGAGTAAATCGGGCATATTTAATTTCTCGAGTTTCAAAATCTGGGTAAACAAAAGAATAATCAAAATTTTTAACATTCAACCAATTATTTCTGACATTTTTAAAATTGTGAACAGGATCGTAATAACAAAATATAGATTTGGCAGCATCACATGGATGCGGGAAAGAAAATTCGCCCGGTTTTGTGAAAAGATCAAACATAGTTCTATTAACACTGTTATTGTCAGTCATAACTCATAATAACAAATACTTCCAATCCAATATTATGTAAATATACAAGAATATTTTTTGTTATGATAGATTATGAAGTTCTTTCCCTGTACAATCTTTGACTGGAACCAATTTGACTACTTCCTTAAAACATAAAATGCTGAGACAACCATAAATGTTTGTATGGGTTTTGCTAAAATGTTGGAAGAATTTTCTGCAAATCCTTTTACATTGCCAGATTTGTAATCGATTCCTGATTTAATGTATATTTCATCAATTAATAAGATAACTTTTGTTTCTCTATTTGTTAATGTGGAAACGATTTGTTTCAAATAATTATTATTTGAAAAATCGGTATTCAGAGTGACATTTAAAGAAGCAGAAATATGTCGAATATGTTCTGGGTGCGGTAACGTTAAATACTGGCGTATTATGTTATATGCAGCGCTCGATTGCGAATGTAGAAGATGAGCAACTAGAATGGTATTTTTTGAGTAACGGGGTAATTTGTTTTTGATTTGTAATAATTTTATTTGATCAGTTAAAAAAGAAAGTTCAGTTTGGAATGCAAAATCGTCAGGAATTACAGTACAAGCAGTATTTAAATTATTTAAGGCGCTTTCCAATAGCAACTCAAAATTGTTAGAAGTATCTAAATAAATAAAATTTTTGTATCTTACCAATAAATTTTCTATTTGTGACCAAAGTGTTAATTTCTGGGTATTTGGAAGTACCCATTGCAAATCCTTTTTGCCCACACAGCCGTCATACGTAAAAATACTAACTTTCATATCACAATTTATCACTGTTCTTAGTTTAAAATTACACCCTTTTCCTAAATCTTTATCCACTATGTAAAATACGACAGAATCATGTTGAATATATTCATGATATTCTGCCAAAACACTATTTTTAATTTTAGTTTTATAATTTTCCTTAAAATCTGCAAAGCTTTTGATCATATCACCGTGCAAAACCGCTTCGTTTTGTTTTTCAATTCGAGAGTTTATCTCTGCTAGTCTGTTGGCTGGCGTTTTCCTCTTCGGTAACATCTCTATTGGATGTGATTTTCCTGGGAAAACTGAAGGAATTGCACCATTTACCAGTTTAAACCGCGATAATTTATATTGCGTATACTCGTTCTTAATTTGTAGATTTCTTTGCATGTCTTGTGGTAAGAAATGTTCAATGCAAACTGCTGAAAATTTAGTTGGTTGCCAATTTCCTTTCCTTAAAGCTTCTATCCATTTGGATTTTAAAACTCCATCAGCTGGAAAACAAAATGTTGGAATTGTTTTGTTTTCTTTATTTCGATTGGAATTGCTTTGACATCCTACTACACAACACCGTCTTGGCATTTTAATTAACTAATAAACAATTAACAATTCATTTTCACTGAAATATTAAACGGAAACAATAAATTATAATTATAATTATAATAAACACTATTGTAAACTAAAACTATTTATTATAAATTACTAAATTACCTGTGATACGCATCCACTTTAAACGAAATTTGAAGAGCAACTAAAGAAATTCAATAAAACCTAAAATTCAATACACACATTCACAAAAATATTACTTTGTCTTTCTACATAGGGGTCTGTGGATATACCAATGACTACTATACTAGATATATTCAAGACGGCATTGGTCGAAATCGAAACACAATATGAAACAAAAAAATACAAGTCAAAAATGTCCTTGAAAATTTTTTTTATTTTATTTTTGTTTGTGTGGTGAAACTATAGAAACCAAAAAAATTTTGGTTGAAAAATGAATCCGCAACAAAACCGGTTTTATATAAATAATTTATACCGGCACAGAAAAAAATAACATACATATGTTATCTTTTTCTGTGATACCGGACTCATGAGACCTAGTGTGGATTAGCTGATTGAGTGCGGCGCGAATTAAATAAACGTCAAATAGAAAAAAAAAATCTGATACATATTATTTGCAAGTTCGACAGAAGACAACATCAATAGTTAATAATGATTTCAAACAGGCAAATAAATTTGGCAATCGCATTTTTATTAACAAACAGGAAACGGATTTCGGTTGATCTATTTTATCAGGGTAGAAATTCGAATGGAGCATTTAGAAGGATATATCAGCATTTGAAAAATTGCCCACAGCTTCACCACCGATACTTGTGCATGGATAAAACTCAATTTGGCCAAATTTTAGATTTTATCAAAAATGATATAACGCTAAAGTCAAATAATTTTCGATTGGGTATTTCTGCGCTAGAAAAATTAATGGTGACACTTAGGTATGTTTCCATTATAAAAAATCCCCGAAGGTAATAAGAGGAAAGTTAATTTAACAAAACTTAATTTTTTAGGCACCTAGCGACAGGATCTAGCTTTCGAGCATAAAGTTTCGACTTTTGTTTAGGGGAGTCAACAGTCGCAAAAATAATAAAACAAACCTTGAAGGCGATAATAAACCGATTGATGAAGGTCACAATCCCTTCAACTATATCCAAAGTCTAAATGTGTGGAAATAGTAATAACTTTTTGAATAAATGGAACTTCCCTAATTGTTTAGGTGCACACAGAAAAAATAAATGATTTATAACAAACAAAATTGATTCTATTTGAATCAAATGCGATTTCGACTAACCGTCATTAATATTGAAGTCTTGATTTAATATTTCTTTGTTTTAATCTAAACCTTAGGCTGCTTTTTGATACAAAATTTTTAATCTTGGTTTAATGTGAATTAATGTTAAGCCAAAACCTTCAAAGTATGAGCTGACAATATATAGCTGCTCGACAGGAAATTAAAATTACTGAAATTCAATACTTTATGCTTTGTTACAGCCACAATGATTGGTGTATATCGGAAGGAAATCTGAAGTTTCAATATTCAATGATATGAGCAGATTTGTTTTATATCACTAACAAAAAAAAAAATATAATAAAACATTCATTTTAATTTGTATTTATAAATATTTATTTCATTAATTGGACCTTGTGTAATTCACTAGATATATGTATCTGTGTCACAACACTGTATACATATACAGACAGTGGACAAAATGTTGCATACACCTCGGCTTTTTATAATTTTACTACTTCAATTATCTAATTTATGTAAAACCGGCAATTAGGGGATGTTAGAAAACAAAAATATTTTATTATTTTAAAGTATGTAGTAAAATGTTAAAAAACCGAGGTGTTTGCAAAATTTTGTCCACCGTCTGTAGAACATAATATTACAAAAATAGATTCAAGCAAATCAAGAGTACACAATCTTCGACCTCAACTTCGTAAAATGTATCTAAAATTTTTCGTAGGATTGCCAGTTGCTGATACGCATGAAGTGAATCGTACCGTGGGACCAAAGACAAAAAGATAATCTCCGATGAGGTAGGTGATTTTTTCTTTTTGAATCTGAGGTCTCTCAAATTGAGACTCATTATCCAACATTCTCTTTTTTTCTTATCTTCGTTGGTGCTGGTGCTGTCTTGAAAATGTCAATGCCATTATCATCCGAAATGTTAAAGCACGACAGAGTTCTGTAATATAAATACAAACACAATGTATTCAAATTTATTATTTAAGATAAAAACAATAGATTCTTACTTTGGGTTATCAGCGAAAGGAATTAAAAACGGCATAATGTCGTATAACACCCACTTTCGCGGCTGCTTTAGCTTGGAACCTGATGGTTCTCCTAACTTAACTTGCTTATAATTTTTAACGATTGTGTCTTTTAAATTTCTCCATCGCTTTTTAGTCTCTATAACTGCAACCCAAAATATATAAATGTTGAGATTAAATATGGCAAGTCTACAAATAATTTATTACTTACCAGATAATCCTACGGTTAAGCTTATTTCATTAAAAGCTGAATCCCGTCAGTTTAGTTTATCTAATTTATTAACAGAAAGACGCCCTTTCGTTACATCGAGTAATTAAAAATGGATTTTATGAATTTAGTTAGAAGGAACGAAAACAGGACGGCTACTTTTACCACACAAATTAAGAGCCTTTGATGGCGACGATTTTACAAATAAAAATATTTTTATCAATCCACAGATTACGGGTTTTGTCCTAGTTAAATCCGTCTTTCCATTATGAGATATAACTAAAAATGCAAAGTATGGCGAAAAAAAGTCGGCCAAAATTTCTTTCAAAGTGATCAGACCCATTGGTATATTTTCTGAATATCTATTCTTTCCTCTATCTAAAAGTTTAAGCATCATCTCTCTAGATCTTCCTATTTCGGAGCAATACTAGCGAAACAGAGTGGTACATTTTGTGACATCAAAAGCGTGAAATATTGAAGCTATAGACGTAGTGTTTACATCAATAATTAGCCGGCGTTAATATAACAATTTTGAATTATTTACCAGTTTGATATTAGGCTTATTATTTACAGTCGTAGCCTCAAATGGAATAGCTTAACTGTAGTGCGTCTGTCATCATTCATTCATGGTTCATATTATACTCTTAAACAATCATGATTTTAAAACAATTTAAAGACAAGCGTTTTTATGCATCTCAAGGTTATATAAAATTGTCATTTTATTATTTAAAAAACTTAGTATTATAAAAAGGAAGAAAATATAATTTAATTAATGAAACAAATTTCATTCACCCTTAAATTGATAATCATGAAATGAAAACCATTAAAAGAAAAAGTAACAAGAAAAATTATAACCCAAGTTAATTAATTAAATAGAAGATTTAAATCATAAACCACATAAAAAAAAAAAAATTATCGAGAAACCAAAATTATATGAACTCTTTGATCCTGCAAGAACATTCAAGTATTTGTACATACTAACAAAAAAAAAAAAAAAAAATTCACCAAAATAAATTAAATAATTAATTAGCCTTAAAGCTTACAAAATGAAAACCAAAATAAAATTATAAATTTATAATTAAATTTATCAAAGAAAATAATGATAATAATTAAGTAAAGCAAAAAAATGGTTTAAGATATTATAAACTTAAAGATATCCTAATATCCATCAGCATCTTAAAAAAAAAATTGAATCAGTTTTCCGACTTGTTTATCGAATCCATTTAATTGGTACTATAGAAATGTCCATTGGCTTGCTATTTGTATGACTATATCACTCAATAAATAATTAATAATTTATTATTATTTTTATTTTGTCTTCTTAATTATATATTATGTATAATAGTTTAAACGAGATTTCATCTAATATTTATTTTGTAGATTAATATACAGGGTGTTTGGGGCATCGTTTGCTAAATTGAATTGGTATTTGGGTATATATGTTGAGTTAGATGTATTTTTCGATAAATGTGTGTGTGTGTGTGTATATATAAATATTTACTATTATATTGTTGAAGAATCTTGTTAGTATTTTGGATGTAGAAGGTACCTAATCGATGAATTCACTGATGAATTCTTGATGAAATTCGTAATGACTGATGATTTATGTAAAAATTAAATTCTTAAATCGAGTAAGGACTAGAATGGCATCACAGTAACTTCCCTGACTTATTCTTCAATATTTTCAGTTAATCACATTTTTTACATATACCACTAAATTTGAACAGTTGAAAATTATACACTTGAACAAAATTCTATATACTTTATTGAATTGTGTGAATTGGTGCATTTTTGTATTGGTTACTTAATTAACTTTTTTTACTAGGGTAGTGCTCGTTCTTCATAGGAAGAATTTTCGGTGGTTTTGTGTTGTACCAAAACGTCGTATTCCGTATGCATAGTTTCTTCGATGTTTTTTTTTGCTGTACAAGGCCATCGAGCACGATCATGTTGTTATTGTTTCTCCTCTATCCAAATATTGGTAAGTGCTATGCGGTTAAATACTTAAGACGAGTACGCACACGAAATACTCACAGTTAACAGTATGTTTGGACATGGATTTGAAACAATTTTGATGAAATGCGTTGACAGAATATAAAATTTGAAGTTTGGGATTTGGAATTTTAAAATTTAGAATATGAAATTTGGCATTTAATGTTTGAAATTGCGAATTTGAACTTTCAAATTTGAAATTTGGGATTTGGAATTCGTAATTTGAAATTTGAAGTTTGAAATTTGGAATGTCAAATTTTGGATTTTGGAATTTGGGATTTGAAATTTAAAATTTGAAATTTGGAATGTGGGATTTGAAATTTGAAGTTTAAAATTTGAGATTTGGAATTTGAAGTTTGGGATTTGGAATTTAAAATTTAGAATATGAAATTTGGCATTTAATGTTTGAAATTGCGAATTTGAACTTTCAAATTTGAAATTTGGGATTTGGAATTCGTAATTTGAAATTTGAAGTTTGAAATTTGGAATGTCAAATTTTGGATTTTGGAATTTGGGATTTGAAATTTAAAATTTGAAATTTGGAATGTGGGATTTGAAATTTGAAGTTTAAAATTTGAGATTTGGAATTTGAAGTTTGGGATTTGGAATTTAAAATTTAGAATATGAAATTTGGCATTTAATGTTTGAAATTGCGAATTTGAACTTTCAAATTTGAAATTTGGGATTTGGAATTCGTAATTTGAAATTTGAAGTTTGAAATTTGGAATGTCAAATTTTGGATTTTGGAATTTGGGATTTGAAATTTAAAATTTGAAATTTGGAATGTGGGATTTGAAATTTGAAGTTTAAAATTTGAGATTTGGAATTTGGAATTTAAAATTTGAAATTTGTAATTTAAGATTTCCAATTTTGAATTTGGAATTTAGAGTTTGGAGTGAAATTTGAAGTTTGAAATTTAAAGTTTGAAATTTAGAATTTTGAATTTGAACTTTGAAATTTGTAATTTTTGATTTGGAATTTTTGATTTGGAATTTGAAATTTAGAATTTGAAATTAGGAGTTTCAGGTTTGAAATTTAAAATTTAGAATATGAAATTTGGAATTTGAAATTTAAAGTTTGAAATTTGGAATTTGAACTTTGAAATTTGGAATTTGGAATTCGGAATTTGGAATTTGAATTTGGAATTTGAAGTTTGAAATTTGGAATGTCAAATTTTGGAATTTGGAATGTGGGATTTGAAATTTGAAGTTTGTAATTTGAAATTTAGAACTTGAAATTTGGAGTTTGGGATCTGGAATTTGAAATTTGGAATTTGAAGTTTGGAATTTGAAGTTTGGAATTTGAAATTTAAAATTAAAATTTGGAATTTAAAGTTTGAAATTTGGAATTTGAACTTTCAAATTTGAAATTTGGGATTTGGAATTCGTAATTTGAAGTTTGAAATTTACAATTTGAATTTGAAATTTGGTATTTGAAATTTGGAATTTGAAGTTTGAAATTTGGAATGCAAAATTTTGGATTTTGGAATTTGGGATTTGAAATTTAAAATTTGAAATTTGGAATGTGGGATTTGAAATTTGAAGTTTGAAATTTTGGAATTTGACGTTTGGAATTTGAAATTTGAAATTTAAAATTAAAATTTAAAATTTGAAATTTAAAATTAAAATTTAAAATTTGGAATTTAAAATTTGAAATTTGTAATTTAAGATTTTCAATTTTGAATTTGGAATTTGGAGTTTGGAAATTTGAAGTTTGAAATTTAGAATTTAAAGTTTGAAATTTAGTATTTAGAGTTTGACATTTGGAATTTGAACTTTGAAATTTGGAATTTTTGATTTGGAATTTGAAATTTGAAATTTAGAATTTGAAATTGGGAGTTTCAGGTTTGAAATTTGAAGCTTGGAATTTGAAATTTAAAATTTAAAATTTAGAATATGAAATTTGGAATTTGAACTTTGAAATTTGGGATTCGGAATTTGGGATTTGAATTTGGGATTTGAAATTTGGAATTTGAAGTTTGAAATGTGGAATTTGGAGTTTGGAATTTGGAATTTGAAATTTGAAGTTAGAAATTTGGAATGTTAAATTTTGGAATTTGGAATGGGGATTTGAAATTTTAAGTTTGAAATTTGGAATTTGAAATTTGAAATTTGGAGTTTGGGATCTGGAATTTGAAATTTGTAATTTGAAATTTGGAATTTAAAATTTAGAATTTGGAGTTTGAAATTTGAATTTGAAAGTTGAAATTTGGAATTGGAAATTTAGAATTTGGGATTTGGAGTTTGAAGTTTGGAATTTGGAATTTGGGATTTAAAATTTAGAATTTATTTTTTTAATAGTCCAAGGTGAAGAGTTCTTGGATTCAAATAGTTTGTTCAT
Source organism: Tipula helvola (assembly GCA_963556165.1). Lineage (NCBI taxonomy): Eukaryota > Metazoa > Arthropoda > Insecta > Diptera > Tipulidae > Tipula > Tipula helvola. Next base: position 305,749,752 of record OY744481.1, read on the forward strand.
AGCATTGTTGGTTGGGGCAAGGTTATTAAAGTTTCAGATTTCTAAATCAATATGATTCTGAATTTAAATTTATATATGTATCGTATTCTAGCGGGAATTTTGTTTAGCAGATTGTACGTTTAAAATTAAAATAAAGTTTATCAGCCAAATCATATATTTGTGCTAATTGTTTGTCATATATGGTACTAATAAGAATATACTAATGTAGATACTCAAATTATTTAATTTATGTTATTATTTAATGAGTTCCAGATCTAATTTAAATTAGTTCGCAGTGTGATTTTAAGCAAGGCCTATTTAGATGTAGAAAAATGTTTGGATCGCAATTGTTAAAAATGAAAATTTCACTATAAAATACACTCGACCCTAACAATATTTTTTGATATTTTATAGTAACAAACTAACCCAAATACAATAAAAGTATATTATGAACACCCATACAATGACTAGACGTCAAAAGTTTATAGAAGACAAAAATAATCAAATTTTCAAAAAACAGACTTATCGAATGATAAAACCATTTATCTTTTAAAATTTTTAAATATAAAAATTATCTAAGGTCATTGTTTATTTTATTTTGATTCGTTTTCCTAATTAATTTAATTTATGTTACTGCCGATAAATGTAAAAAATATGGCGTCCAATTATCAACCGCCAAAAATTATAGCTCCGCCATTTTTGTTTACATATCCTTTCCCTTTTTAACCAATGTGTATTTTTCTATTGCGTGCAGCTCTAACCAACACGCAAAATTTTGTCGGGCAAACATTTTTCTTCATCTAATTCGGACTTTAGTAGTAACGTACACACAAAAAAATAAAAGGTCACCACAACACCGAATCGGTGTTACATAGTGTCCCACCGATCGGATATTTATAATTTGAATCCAATCGGATATTATAATAAAAATGGCATAAAATACATTTGGATAAAAACTTTTACACCGCATAAAACCCAAACAGGAACATTCATCTTTAGGAAAACACCTAGAGGTGCATTTTATTAAATCCAAAAGGAGTTTTTATAAAAATTTATCTTTTCGGATAGATAAAAATATTTATCCGTTGATGCGTATTTACTTTTATAAAATATATTCAGTTGGAGAAAAATAAAATACTTTTTCGGATAAAAAACCAATTAATACCGCACATTTTTTGAGTGTATGGTTTTTATCCCATTGATATTTTATTTTAATGTATATGATTTTAATATGTTCCGAAGATTGTAAGAGAATTGAATCTTTTCATCAGGCCGCTGCGACTAGACTGATTGTATCCCAATTTAAATTCTATTATACAGAAGAAATATGCAGGTTGCTTTAGCGAATTTAACTAATACAGCCAAAATCTCTTACAATTTTACTTTTTCACGAAATTTGGAGTTTTCCTGTGTAAATATTTATTCCTATAGAACGAAAATAATCTCTGGGAAGTACCTTTTAAAAAAATCAGCTGTTGACAACTTTTGCGTTTACTCCGAACGGTGCAAAAGTATACTGTTCGATCCTTTTGGATATTTTAAAATTTGTACCCGATCTTGCGGAGTTAATATGGTACTATTGAATAAAAAATAAAGTTTTTTTCGGATAAAATACCATTCACACCGCAATATTTTTTTGTGTGTATTGGACTAGAGCGGCTAAGGTCTGGGGTTCGATTGTGCTCAAGGAACGCATTTATGTTTTTTTTTTCCAATTTATATTTTTTTTGACGTGATAAAGTCTTACATCGCATATTCAGAAAATTGACACGAAATTTTGCCTTCGGTCGGGCAATTATTCATCAACTGTAAGCATTACCTTTAAGTAAATTAAATGTATGATTTCTTAGGTTGGTCCTTAGGCTTCATGCCTCACGCGTAATATTATTTCAATGAGAAGGGCTCATCCGATCCGAGGAATTCTGATGTCAATTTTTGCGTAAAGAAACAGTGGTGGTTAATTTGTTTTAAATTAAAATAATTAACCTCCACATAAATTTTAATTGAAATTAAAATCTGCACAATAGCGATTTACAATAGTTGAGAACACTTAAAAAGTACAAAAACATTTTGAGGAAAGAGAAAGAGTTTTATTTGCTCGGATTAAGCGGTTAATTCAGAAATGCGAACCACCTTCTTCTTAAAATTGCTTGGATAATCCTATGACATTTTATTATAGTGAACTTGGAGTTTATTTCAAAATTCTTGAAACTAATCCTGGAAACAATATGAGCCCCTTATGATTCAAGTAATTGAGTTTATGTTTTTAAAAACATTTCACTCAAGTTCTTTATTGTCTTTACCTTCTTACTCTACATTGTAGAAGAAGTTGGCGTAAAAACACTCTCGATGAGGCATAGAATTGCAGGTGGATTCCTGTGTTGTTATTGAAATTTATTTGACATGCTTTCAAAGGCGGATTTTACTAATGATACCGTTATCAACAATAATCATACATTCCGTCATATATTCTAGCATATCATTATACCATAACACGATCAGGCTTCCATAACATCATACTACCATACCATGACCACGTTGGTACGATTGTATGATGGTATAATAGTATGGTGGTATGATGATATAGTGGTATGATGTTAAGATGGTATGATGGCACGATGGTACGATGTTATGATGGTATAATTGTGTGATGATGCGATGTAATGATTTAATTATTGTTATAGGTTATTTTAGGTCTTTCTTTAATATTTTTTAACTTTAATTACACACTAATTTTTTAATTTAGTATACATTTATTTTTTAAAAATTGATTTTGCCAATATTTCGATGTGTCACATCATTTTCAAGCTAGTAATGTATGTTTATGCTGACTTGAAAATGATGTCCCACATCGAAATATTCGCAAAATCAATTTTTAAAAAAATCAAATGACGACAATTTGTCAGAAGATAAAACTTTAAATTGTTCAAAATTAAAATTAAAAATTGCCAGTGATTTAACCTGAGTCGTAACTACGTATTTTTGGTAATTCGTTCCGGATGTTACCTACTTATCTTGAATATTTACATAATATTAAAATTTTATTCTAAGCAAATAAGATTAGCACTATCAAAAATCCTAGAAGATAATTTCAAGGTATAATCATTATACAAACAACGTATGCGTACCTTTTATATTCATATTTTTCAGAATTAGATATCGTTTGAGTTTATTTCATATTTGAAATCGAGACTTGCTTAGAATGAAAGCATGAAAAGAATCCCAACCTGATATTAACCTTAGGGATTAAAATATTCCGTTTTTATATTTTTAAAATACTTTTCGTAATAATGATTGAAATACAGTCCTATAGAAGAAAACTGAGCTTTTATTTGAACATCGTTTTTGTATATTGATATGTTTTGTAATAATGTATTTTGTAATGATTGCTTGCGTATTTTTTGGGGTTATATTAAAATAACAGTATACCGATTTAATCCCTCCCACCTCTTTTCACTTGTAGCTGAGTTAAAACCATTTAAATACCATTTTAATATAAAAGCAGCTTTAAGCGCTAAACCCACTGAAAAAGGTAATGAAAGCTATACTCGTATTTTATGCTTAAGCTGTAATTTCTAAACTTGTAACATTATTTTAGGTAAAACCTGCTGGAACTTGATGACGGTCTGTTTTTAGTTTAATTAAAACGTTTTTTTGGATTTTTCTAAAACAAAAAGTAGTATTGTATGGTACATACGATCATGTTCCAAGAGGTTTTTGACCAAAATAATGCAAATATTTGGCATTAGTTTAGAGCTTAAGACAAGAAAATTTCGTTTTTCAGGTTTGGTGTATCGGGATACACAAACGGAGAATTGTTTTATGGGTTGTCAATTATTTATTTGAATTTAATTTAAAGTTTTTCACATTTTGTTTGGCAAATTTTTGTTTTTTATTCTTAATCTTACCAGCTGTTAAAATGAAAATAGATTGAACCTTGAATAATTTAGAGATAAACGTCTTACCTGTGACAATTACAGTTATATGCCAATAAAACACGATTTTTGTTTTTTGTATCTTTTAAGAAAAATTACGTGAATCAATTATTAATAGTGATCGATAGTATCCTACTTGACTCTGACCCTCTTTGTTCCCTGGTTGTAGGCCCGGACGGTTCCTGAGTGCTAAAATATTACATAGAATAAATAAATTCGTCCAAATTAGAGGTACCGGTCGAGTTTATAGTTGCTACTATTGAAAAATTTGTTGAGAGCCCGAAATGTTTTCATTGTTTCTAAGTTGCCAAATTTTGCCTACATTTTTGTTATTATTCGTCCATTTAAATTGGCCTCAATTGTCTTAATGAAAAATGGACAGTTTGCGATTTCTTTCTAGTTTTTATGAAGAAAAAAACAATTAAATTATATTTTTCATATAGGTAGAATGGTATAAATTAATGGACTCAAGTTGAACTATAATATAATAAAAAATAAATTTCTGGAAAAGGAGACCAAATTTTACAATATTCTGGAATAAGGTGATTTCCATCCTAATTTTAAAATTATTGTCCATTTTCTAGAATATTTCATGATCATATCTTATTTTTCTAGAACATTGAATGGTGTCAAAACAATTCTGGAGTAGATACGATATTGGGCGCATTCATGCAAGCTAACATAAACAGTAAAGTAAGAGTGTGTTTAAGAGAATGAAAATTTGACGAGCATCGTAAATCACTTTTGTTATGCGCCAAAAACCAAAAAAAAACAGTATGTAAGCATAACCACAGAAAAATAAACAACCAGAAGAGACATTGTGTGGATCAAGATATTTTTACTTTTAGCTCATATTTTACGTGGTTTTTTGAATTTTCAGCCACTGAACGACAGCTTAACATCGAAAATTTTATCTTCGCCAAACCAAAAACAAAAAAATGAGTCGACGTTTTTCTGTGGCATAAAGTTGACATAACAATCGCAGTAAACAAATAAATAAAAGTAAGAAATGCAAACATCATATGAAGAAAAATGTTTCTAAGAAGAAAAGATAACAAAGTAACAGATATCTGTACTGTTTTCTATCGAGAAATTACGGCGAAGATTAGGGTTGCCATAAAAGGCTTTTTTCATTGGCTTAACACCTCCGACATAAAAGTCCTCTAAAATAAATCGATAAATATGTGTTTGCTGGAGGCTGCGGAAATAGTCTGGTTTGGCTGTTTAAAGGTGGTATTCCATGGGAATATTTTACTGAGCAGTAAAATACGTCAAAAAGAGAAAAAAAAAATCAAATACCATATAATACACAAAGACAAGGTGTTTTTTTTAACCCTCGTCAGGCGGAATAGGTACAATTGTACCTTTACGCGATTTTTAAATTGCAGATTTTTTTTGTTTGTAGAAGCCATAGAGTATGGAATTTCGTAGGATTTCTACATTTTTAGTCTAGATCATATAGGAACGCATAAAATGAGGAATGCTTTTAGGAAGGAATACACACAGTGAGTCTGTTAACGCTGTAAAATTATGCCGTCGAACGAGGGTTAATTTTTTTATAGCAAACATTTTAAGTGGAATTGTGGACAGCAATTGTAACTTAACATACAAAAAATCAAAGTTATTTCTTGTTGTACAAGTGAATTGTGAATTTGCCAATGTATGCTTGTATGTACATTCGTGAATTGCGTCACCTTTGCTGATATCAGTGATGGGGGATGGGGGAAACTCGTCGAAAAGACTAAGCCAGATAGAGGGAAGAGTTCCACCAAGGAAACAATTTAAAACATGTCATGAATTGGAAATTAAATACATACTTAAATTGAATTTATAAAATGTAAACGACCGATTTCAATTTAAAACCACATTTGAATTTATAATCGATAAAATTTATTAGTTTTATTGATACAATTTAGAAATATGTAACAAATTTAATACATTTCCTCTTCAAATTCGTTGGATAAATTTCCCGATAGTAGCCTTGGTTACGACAATGAATCTAAATCGTCCGAATCGTACCCATGCTACAATGATAAAATTGAATTACTGAACGTAATCGTAGTGTCCAAACTTAGAGTGTTTCGGTTAAAATTTTCATCATTCTTTGCTATTTCCTCGTCGGTTATCGAATCTTGTGTCGTAATAATCGTGTCTTGAGACACGTTATTATTCTCTGAATTCGATTTATCCAGTTTTGATTTTAATAGTGCAGCATCTAGACCGGCAGATAGCATATCCTCTATATTTCTAGTTGGTCGTTTAGCACAAGGCAAAACAAATTGAAGTCAATTTACTGCTTAAGTTCCCAGAAAGTTGTTTCAGGTTCTTCAAAAATTTCCTAAATTTAGAATCTGCATTAATTCTTTATAATAACTATTCTAAAATTAATAAGTATAAATTTAATTTTTTGAAATAAATTATAAATTAATCTTTATGTACTACAAATTAATTAACATTAATAGTTTGTATAACAATAATTAAACCAACTACCACCCGCCCGTCGCGCTATTGCCTTAGCCAGTGCCATTTTAGTCGGGATTTTCAGGTGTTTCTAAGCTAAAAATCATTTTAACTTACCAATATCAATACTAATATCAAAACTAACATTAACATTAAAGGGGGGGGGGGGCACTCTGGAGCCCGAAATTCTAGGTCTGGCAAGTCGAATTTGGCTTCCAAACTAATTGCATATGATTCTTAATATATTAAACTATAACAAAATGAAAAAATTTACTTTTTTTATTTTTTTAAAGTTCCAGGTTCCCCCTCCCCCATCCCCTTAATACCAATATGAACATTAACTCCAATTCCAACATCAACACCAATACCAACACCATCACCAATATCCACATCAGAACCAATACCAACATCAATACTAACATTATGACATTAATGCTTCGATTACACCAAAAAATTAATTTCACTAAATTTAATTCAATTTAATTTTATCAAATTCAGTGAAACCCAAAACCTAATGTACTTCACCATTAATTCTTGATTCAAAATCACCCCTTAACCCTTTAAATAAATTAAATTCAATTCGACCTGAAATTGGAGATACAAATTTTAATTCTAAATTATGAATTTTAAATACTAAATATCTTTTGTACTAAAACCAGAAACTAAAAATCTGAAACCCTGTAAAATTTAATTTCCAAATCTATAGCTTAACTAGTTATTAATTACAGAAATTAAAGAAATTAATTAACTAATTCCAGAAATACCACTAAAATCAAAATTAAATTATTAATTGTTTATTATTTTATTCTGCTTAAGGAACTCTGCAAAATAGTTTAAATTAATCTGGCAAATATTAAATCCGAATAGCTCAAAGTTGCCATACTAAATTAGATTAAATAAATCGAGTATATGTACATACAATAAATAATAGAAAATAAAATAAATAAATAAATAAAATAAATAAGCAATGAAGCCGCGCCCGGTTTCTCATCTGAAAATCCTAATCCGTTCCATCTATTAAATCCCAACACAAAAATTTAATTAATTACTTAATTTTTAAACAAATTCTAAAATTCGTATTTAAAATCTTCTAAAATTTGAAACCATATAAGTTTAATTTGCAAATTTACAAATTTACAACTTAATTAGCACCAGAAATAGCTCTAAAGTCAAATTAAATAATTAATTGCTTATTACTGAATTTCGTTTAAATCCCACTGTATAATAGTTTAAATTAATCAAGAACACATTAAATACTAACCGTTTAAAGTTGCCATGCTAAATATAATTAAATAACTCAAATATAAATCAAAAATTATTATTTTCCTATTTGTACTAATTGAAAAAATAATTAGCACAAAATCTTTGATTTGACTTATAAACTAAATTTAAATTCAGATTCAATTTGGTTTAGGAATCCAAAACTTTACCAACAAATAAACTCGTTTGAAAAAACTACTATACATATTTAAACTTGAAAACTCCTGAATTTTGGGCGATTAAATAAAATAAAATGAAAATATAAATTTTTTCAACGCATTTCATCTAATAAAAATTGTTTTCAATTCATACCAAAACATATCTACTTGCATCGCATAAAGAATAATTTTTTTTTTTCCTTTTTTTTTCGGTTTATTCTATGCAATCTTTTCTGGGGCTCAAGGCACTCCCAACTCTTTCGCAGTTAACTTTTACCGCCCTACTTTATGCAGCGCAGTAGTAGCCAAATCGAGGATGTGCTTGAATAGTGCTTCCCCTATCGGGGAAAAATCCCTTTTGCCCTTTTCTGTCAATATTTTTTTATTTTAAATTTAATTTTGAATCATAAAAACGAGTGAAAAAATTAACCTGGAAAAATTAAATAAAACCGAGTTTTTGTAAGAGGACCAAAAATCTACCATTCGATTTTTGAAATTTTCAAAATAGGTAGAGTCATACTTAAACGTATTTTGCACGAAAACGAAAAATTTTACTAGCGCAAATTTTTAGTATGTATGTTCAATAGAATTAAAGGACAAAAATTTAAAAAAATAAAAATAAAAAAAAAAAAAAATAAAAAAAATTGGACGATCATTGAGGAAATTCAAAAATAAAATTTTTTCGGGAAATTTGAAAATGAAGAAATTAAAGAACTTACCATTTTTATATTTGTTTATTAATCCGTATTAACTTACCTTTAAAAAAGAGCCCTATATCAAAAATATCGGAAATTTATTTTTCCTTTTATAGCCATAAACACAATATCATGTTCATCATTTTTCTCAAAATTTGACACCCTGTATTTTAAACAACACCAACAACAAAAAAATCATTTTCTACAAAATGTTTTTTTAACTAGTACTACCAAATGAAAACATAAAAAATAAAAAATTAAACTCGACTTCCAAAAATTTGTGATTTGACGTATTTTTCATCAACCGTATTATGTGTTTCATCAAAACCAACTAAACTGTTTATACAAGCCGTATGACGTTCGCTCTTTACACAGATCCTATTAAAAAAATGTCCTCTACATTGTTGTAGGAATTTTAACAGAAAACTTACATACACGCAAAATATACTATTATATATTTACAAAATAATTTTCTTTGGTTTTTAACTTAATGTTTTATTTATTTTTATTAATTATTTAATAAAAACCCGACGTTTCGACGGTACATTCCGTCATTCTCAGGGGCATAATTTTTACTTCACAATTTGAAAGAAAATTTTATTTTTTTAATAACGAATGTTTTCCTAATGTAACTAGAGTTCAAATTAAAATTTACGAATTACTCAGTTTAACCGAAAAAATTTAAAGTTATACAATTTGAGTGCAAAAATTTTTTTAAGAAATTCTACAAAATGTTGTCGTAATAATTTAACAAATATTTTGAAACTTCCTGGATATTTAATAAATTTTGAGATAAATTTTGTTCTTTTTTGATGTAAATGCTTTTCAAAATTAACCTTTTATTGAGATTTTGCTCCCTATCAAGTATCCTAGCGTCATCTATAGATAACGAGTGGTTACTTCCACGCAGATGATTCGATAACGCACTGTGTGACGGTTTAAACTCATACGTAGAATCATAAATATGTTGACGAATTCGTTTTTTAAAATTTTGTTTAGTTTGACCGATATACTCTTTTCCACACGAACATTTTAATTTATATATTAGATTTGATTGTAACTCTATGGGAATTTTGTCTTTTAATTTAGTGAATAAAGCCATGTCCAAACTGTGAAATGTGCTACCAACAAGTTGTATATCATAATTTTGTAAAAGAAATTTTATTTTTTCGAAAAGAATTTTAACATATGGGATCGAAATGTAAAGTTTGCGGTTATTTTCAACGATTAAATTTGGATTTACGCGCGTATTTTCCAAAATACTTTCCGAATTACTATGTTTGTCGATAGCCTTTCTAATTCCTCTAGTCACTACCCCTCTTGGATAGCCATTTTGAGTTAGAACATTACTTAAAATTTTGAAATTTTCGGCATGAAAACCCTCATCCGATAATCTCAAAATTTTTTCAGCCAACAGAAACACTGTATTATTTTTGTAAGATGATGGAAGCTACGAGTTATAATTTAGATACCGACCCGCCCAAGTTTTTTATGATATAAATCTGTAGTTAAACTTCCATCCTCATTACGTATTACCATAGTATCCAGAAAGGCTAAACGACCTTGATTTTCAATTTCACATGTAAATTTAATTCGCGGGGTAAAACTATTAAATGAATCCAAAAAATTATCAATTTCCGAACTTGGAATAGCGGCAATAATATCATCCACGTACCGGTAAAAGAAGATAGGTTTGACGGAAGATGTTTTTAACACTTCGGTTTCAACGTGTTCCATTACTAGGTTAGCCACTGTTGGACTAACTGGCGAACCCATCGGTGAACCAAACACTTGCCTAAAACATCTTCCCCCGAAACTAAATTCAGTATGATCTAACACAAATTTCAACCCTTCTACAAATTGTTCCGACTCCAAACTTGTGTTACTATATGCTTTTATGCTATTCCACCATTTTTTAACCAAAATTATTACCAAAGATGAGTCAACGTTTGTAAACAACGAGACCACATCTAACGACACTAATATATAACCTGTTGGTAGAGACACATTTTTAATTTTATTTCTAAAATCTTCCGCGTTTTTTACAGCCGAAAAGTTATTTCCCACGTAATGATTCAAAATGTTAGACAAAAATTTGGATAAATTGTATAAAGGCGAACCTAAATAGCTTACAATTGGTCTCAAGGGAATACCAATTTTGTGTACTTTTGGCAGACCATATATTCGTGAGGTCGTACCATGATAATTTTTAAGAAATTTTGCCAAATTGTTCTCAATTTTTTCTAAACGTCCCACGAGCCAATTATTACATTTAATTTAGATTGCATTGAAGAAATACCAACTTTCCGAATTACACTGTACGTGATGTTGTCCGACAAGAGTAACTCCATTTTTTCTACATATTCAATTTTTGGCATAAGTACCGTTATGTTACCCTTGTCAGCTTTCAACACATACAATTCGGGGTGCTCATTCAACAATTTCTTTGCCTTTTGAGCCCCTCGAATCAGTTGGATCTCTTCAATACTCACAAATCTTTTACCCAAAAAATTGTTTGTTTTGAAGTTCGTCAACACATTTACCAATCTATTTCTGATGTTACTATGAGCCGTCTCATCTAGTCCTGAAATACCACTCTCCACATCCGCTATAATTTTGTGATAAGGAACAATTTCTTTTTAAAAGGTAAACAAAACTTATTACCTACCTTTAAAATTTTGATGATGTCCTCAGGAATTTCCAAATTTGTCAAATTTACGACCCACTTTTCATCGGTCGTGCCTCTTCCTTCCATCTGACCATAGGTTGGCCGAATCTCTGAACTGGCTTGTAGAGTTGATTCTAAAACTGGCGTTTCACCAACCTCTGACCCCAACATATTCACAAATTTTTTAATTTGACGTTTCTTAATATCTTCGTACAACAACACAAACCGGATCGAAGCATTATTAAAAAAATCAGTGTAAACTTCTTCCGGAAATTTTCTTTTTATTTTATCGATCAGCTCATCACGACTCTTGTTTAGACGATGAATTTTGATGAAAGTTTCATTAATTTCACAATTAATTATCGAAAAATTGTATTTGTCCTGAATGGCCTGAAACTTCCTTTCATCAATTTTGAATTTATTCGTCAACCGTCTGTTGTAAGGATAAACATGACATTTTCGACACCTCAACAAAAAAATTGGTAATACGTAATGAGGATGGAAGTTTAACTACAGATTTATATCATAAAAAAACCTGGTCGGGTCGGTATCTAAATTATAACTCGTGGCTTCCATCATCTTACAAAAATAATACAGTGTTTCTGTTGGCTGAAAAAATTTTGAGATTATCGGATGAGGGTTTTCATGCCGAAAATTTAAAAATTTTAAGTAATGTTCTAACTCAAAATGGCTATCCAAGAGGGGTAGTGACTAGAGGAATTAGAAAGGCTATCGACAAACATAGTAATTCGGGAAGTATTTTGGAAAATACGCGCGTAAATCCAAATTTAATCGTTGAAAATAATCGCAAACTTTACATTTCGATCCCATATGTTAAAATTCTTTTCGAAAAAATAAAATTTCTTTTACAAAATTATGATATACAACTTGTTGGTAGAACATTTCACAGTTTGGACATGGCTTTATTCACTAAATTAAAAGACAAAATTCCCATAGAGTTACAATCAAATCTAATATATAAATTAAAATGTTCGTGTGGAAAAGAGTATATCGGTCAAACTAAACAAAATTTTAAAAAACGAATTCGTCAACATATTTATGATTCTACGTATGAGTTTAAACCGTCACACAGTGCGTTATCGAATCATCTGCGTGGAAGTAACCACTCGTTATCTATAGATGACGCTAGGATACTTGATAGGGAGCAAAATCTCAATAAAAGGTTAATTTTGGAAAGCATTTACATCAAAAAAGAACAAAATTTATTAAATATCCAGGAAGTTTCAAAATATTTGTTAAATTATTACGACAACATTTTGTAGATTTTCTTAAAAAAATTTTTGTCACTCAAATTGTATAACTTTAAATTTTTTCGGTTAAACTGAGTAATTCGTAAATTTTAATTTGAACTCTAGTTACATTAGGAAAACATTCGTTATTAAAAAAATAAAATTTTCTTTCAAATTGTGAAGTAAAAATTATGCCCCTGAGAATGACGGAATGTACCGTCGAAACGTCGGGTTTTTATTAAATAATTAATAAAAATAAATAAAACATTAAGTTAAAAACCAAAGAAAATTATTTTATTATAACAAAAAAAACTTAAAAAGTGAATTAAAAAAATTATATATTTACGCTCATCACTGACTGACTTCCTGATTGATTTCGGATCGCTTTTCTTATATTTCCAATAATTGATATAGGTTTGTCCTGTTAACATCAAACTAAGAATAGAAAATGTTTTGGGTTGACCAAAGTACCTAAATACTAAATATTTTTATTTTTTTATTTTTTTAGTCTAGGCAATTTTTTCTGGGGCTCAAGGCACTCCCGACTCTTTCGCACGCAGTAGTAGCCAAACCGAGGACGTACGGCTATAGATCCGTTTTTTTTTTTGTATAAACCACCTTCACATTGCATTGCTTCATGCCAGCACCTATAATCCTGAAGGGTGGGTCGGCCCATGGATTCTGCACCCTCAACAGGGGGTCATAGTTTCAATTCAACGGGCGCCTTAGGCGCGTTTCAACTAACTAGTTGTAAATAATATTATAGAGATTTGTGTATATATACTTACTATGTAATACTAACCCTTAGCGTACATCTTTATAGCTCAAGTGTGTGGCGCATGGCTTGTATAAACATTTTTGTTGGTTTTGGTTTCATACGAAAAAGTGTATACTTTTACCCACAAAACTGACGGAAATTCTTTCTATGAATAACGGTAATTCTAGATATAAGTAACACATGCAAAATACAACCGAGATTCATCCACAATACAACAATAAATATTTCTATACACACACACATGCACCAATTGCAGTATGTACAATGAAATTTGATGTGATTATACACTTAAATAAAAAGAAGTATAACGCAAATAAAAAATGTTAAGCGTCCATTCACGAGGTATTTATTGAAAACACTGACCTAGAAAAAAAAGGAGAGCACCACAAGCGGCTAGCATTAAAAACACATTTAAAATAGAGACACTCTCACACTTAATAACTCAACACCTCCACTAGAGCTTTATTTTCCAGCACTCAACTCTTCACAAGATTGACTCCCATCGAACAGAACCTGTGTTTTTCTGCTGTCACCGGTTTGGTAAGGCTATCTGCTAACATTTCGTTTGTGTTAACGTAAACAAATTTAACTACTTGTCATTAATCTTCTCGCGCAGAAATTGATGACGAACATCTGTATGCTTTGTTCTGGGTAAAAAAGCGGTCTTCTCCGTTAGTTGGATCGCTCCTTTGTTGTCGCAGTGTATGATGGTTGAACATTTATTTCCCCCTAGCAACTCCTGAGGTATACCTCGCCACCAAATAGCGTCTTGCGTTGCCAAAGACATAGCCATGTATTCGGACTCTGTTGTAGGCAAAGCAACTGTTGGTTGCTTATTTGATGCCCATGAAATTGCTCCACCTTGCAGTTTGAATACATATCCTGTTGTCGAACGTCGATCTACTGAGTCACTTGTCCAATCTGAATCGCAATAACCTTGCACTACTTCATTTGCATTTTTTGAATAAGTCAATTTCATCTCGATTGTTCCTTTCCAATATCGCATGATCCGTTTTACTGCCAACCAATGAGCAACGCCTGGATTGTTATTGAATCTGCTGACAGCTCCTACCGCGAACTGTATATCTGGTCATGATACCTGGGCAGCAAACAACAAGTTCCCAACTGCTTCTTGATATGGCACATCCTTCATGGATTCGCGATCTGACTCATTCTTCGGCGACATTTCTGAAGTAAGTTTCTGATTTGGATCAGCTGGAACACTTACACTATTATAATCGACCATTTGGAAACGTTCTAGTATTTTTTGAATATTCTGGCTTTGATTTATCGAAATCGTTCTCGACTTGCGGTCTCGCGTAATCTGTATGCTCAACACACATTTGGCCTCGCCAATGTCCTTCATTTTAAATTGCTTCTGTAGACACAACTTTAAATCAGCTTTCAAAACTCTGTCGTTGGAAAAAATGAGCAAGTCGTCCAACATATACTGCCACAATCAACATCTTACTACCATCTATAAGATAATAAATGCATGCATCGTAATTTGAGCATTTCATGCCAAAATTCTTCAAAGCATTGTCCAAACGCTGATTCCATACACGACTGAACTGCTTGAGTCCGTATAACGACTTCTTCATACAACAAACACGTTGACTTCCATCACTAAAGTTTTCAGGTTGAATCATATAATGATGATCATATCAGATGAATGTAATATCGACGAGTAGCGAACTACGGGTGAGAACGTCTCCTCATAATCAATGCCCTTCCGCTGAGCACAACCCTTCACTACCAAACGAGCCTTGTACCGTTCTACCACTCCTTTCTCGTTGTATTTGGTCTTGAAAACTCATTTGCATTGAATTGCTCTATCAGGTGGCAAATCGGTAAGCGACCATGTCTCGTTTTCGATTAACATACGATTCTCCTCTTCCATAGTTGTTTTCCAGTGAGACGCATTTGAGCTGCTCATAGCCTCCTCCACTGACAATGGATCATTCAATTGAACACGCGATACAACATAAACGAAATCATTACTTTTCGACGACTTGTGCTCTCTCGATGAACGATGCGGTTGTAACGAAACATAGTTCACTTTCTCATTCGACGGTTCATTACTACTCGAAACGTCAATTAAATCTTCATTTGTTAGATTCTCACTATTTTGATATCCAGATACGCCTTCTGAACATGCTGTTGTAACAATTGCCTCATCCTCCAGTTCATTGCTATCCCTCCACTCGTAATTTTTCCAAATCAAAAACTCTTGTGAACGATTCACAAGATAAGCCGCTGTGTTAACAGATTCACCCCAAAATCTGTTATCAAGCTTTGCGTCAAAAAGCATACATCTCGCACGCTCGATCAATGTTCGATTCATCCTTTCCGCCTTGCCGTTTTGCTCTGGCGTATACGGTGCAGTTGTTTGATGCTGTATCTCCGAATCTCGGAGGAATTTAGAAAACTCCTTGTTGCAGTACTCTGTTCCATTATCTGAACGCAACGTTATGATTTTGTGACCCGTTTGATTCTCCGCAAAATCTTTGAACTCCCTGAAAACATTCAAGGTGTTTGATTTGTTCTTGATGAAATACACGGAAGTCTTGCGGCTAAAATCATCCAAGAAAGTCACAAAATATCGCGAGCCGCCAAATGAATCAACTGGCATTGGACCACACAGGTCAGTGTGCACCAGTTCTAGTACTCTGGTAGCCCGAGATTTGCTGTACTTGAACGGAAGACGAGTCTGTTTCCCCTTTAAACAAGTTTCACATTTGTCCTGTTGACCACCGACAAAACTTATCCCGTCCACAAAACCATTTCGTAATCTCATCAAGCTATCGTGACCTACATGTCCTAGGCGACGATGCCACAATTCCCATGAATCCTCAACTTTGACCCTCAAACATGTTTCACTAGTCTGTGTTACTTTGAACATCCCTGCATTTACTTTTGCTTCAACTAGTAATTTGTTGTTTTTGTCGAAAACTTCCACTGAAAACTAGTATCCACTGTACGATTATTCACTTGTAGCTGAAGTAAAACATTGCCAATCAATTCGGCTTTCAATTTTGATTGATTTGCAATCGTAACCTCTCCTGATTCTGACACTGGTTTGAGATTTTCCATCCAACCTCGTTCACATGTCATGTGTGCAGAGGCACCAGAGTCTATATACCACTCAGTCGATTTGAGATTGCATGCCGTCAAACACGAAAAAACTGACGAATGACTAGCCATCTTCGCTTTCGGACATTTGTTTTTGTAGCGACCAACTTCACTACATCCGAAACATTTCCCGTCCTTTACTTGTTTCTTCTTCTTCTGATAATTGTTTTACTTCACTGGCTTTACGTACATGGCTGATGCAGAGGCAGAGCCCTCAACTCTATCATCCAAACGAACTTCTTGAAGTAGCTTGGTTTTTATTAAGTCAGCTGAAATTGTTGTGCCAGAACTCTCTATCGCCATAATCATGCGTTTGTATTCGTCGCTTAATCCGGCCAACAACAACGTGCCAATCCACTCATCGTCTATTTCCATGCCGGCACCTTTCAACTTGTGAGCAGTCATATTAATTTTGTTGACGAAAAATTCCATCGAACCGCAATTCACCAGTCTAGTTGAAACAAGTTCACGCAAGAGTGCTACACGACGAATTAGACCCGAATCTTCAAACGCTACTTTTAAACTGTCCCAAACATCCTTCGCCGTATTTGCTTTTTGAATGTGTGAAAAATTCACACTGTCCACTAATAAAATAATCGATGCCTTAGCTTTTGAATCTTCAGTTTTTTTCTTTACTGGATCAATTTCCTTGCATGTGCCCTCAACATGACTCCAAAGGTCATTCATTTGTAGATATGCTTGAGCAGCAAATTTCCATGTCTCGTAGTTGTCTCTTTCACGCAATTTCTCTATAAACGCAAACGTTGCCGCCATTTTACAATTTTTTTTTTGTTTTTTTTTTTTGTTTTTCTTCTCTTTACAAAGAGAAAAATAAAAATTACAATAAACTCGTTAACCACGAATTTTAACAAATTGAACTTTTTCCTTTTATTATTTAAGTGGGTCTGGGCCCATAACCTGATGTGATTATACACTTAAATAAAAAGAAGTATAATGCAAATAAAAAATGTTAAGCCTCCATTCACGAGGTATTTATTGAAAACACTGAACAAGAAAAAGAAAGAGAGCGCCACAAGCGGCTAGCATTAAAAACACATTTAAAATAAAGACTCTCTCACACTTAATAACTCAACAAAATTTATTATACAGTAAAAATCCTCAGAGACGGAAATCCATTTATGCGGAATCCCATCAAAGACGGATTTTTGTTCATAACACCGACTCAAAGAATTAAAAACCATACAATTTTTATCTTTTTTCACGGAAATCCTCGAGAAACGGACGGAATGTAATATCTGCATACGATTTTTTTTTTCTAAATCCTGAAAGACGGAATTTCATCTAACTTCACTTAATTAAAAAAAAATACATAAATAAAATTGTCAAAAGCTGCCAATTTATGTATGTACATATGTATAAATTTGGTTTTGTTGTGTACTCGTATGTACAGAAATTTTCCTGCGGTACAGATATTTACATAATTTACTGCAATGAAGCTAGAAAAGTACTTCGGATGATGACTACATTGCTGAAGTGAATCATTTACCTTTAACTTTCAATTAAGTAAATTTAGTTGTCGGTGTCGCTAATATGAGAAGGTTTGCGGATGATCGAGGTATACTGCACCGTGTGGTACACAAATTGTATTCTCACATAGTGGACAACTACAACAAGCTAATCGTCACCAGACAAAGCAAAATTCCCGACTTTTTTATAAGTCAGTAAAATAAAGCAGAACATTTATGAATTGAGATATGTTTGGTTTATGCAATATATTGAATTGTGATACATTTACAGCATATTATGTGTATGAACATTGTTCACAAATAATGTATGTAACTAGATAGAATTACAAATATGTATGTATAATCAAATATCTCTTTTAAACTAACCCAATAATCCAACCCAATATCTCTTTTAATTTACCCAAATTTTTGTTCTTGACAACTCCACAAAACCGGAAAAATCCTCAGAAACGGAATTTTTCGCGGTCCCGTGGGATTCCGTCTCTGGGGATTTTTACTGTAACTAGTATTTACCGTAGAACATTAACAGTAACATACTACAATGTACATTTGTATACCCTATGCTATGTATAGTCTTTTTCGTTATTAAAACAAAAAGATAGCCAAAATTCCCTTACCCAAGCAATATTATTTAATAAATAAAAAGAACAAATTTTACACAATTTGTCATCACACATATGTATGTATGTATTCCAATACCTGTATAACGATAGCTGAGAGTACCGTTAGTTTTTTTTAACACGTTTGATCACGTTTTCCTTGTTCAAAAATTACCACATCTTAAAACTATTTTTTGCACTACTCTATTCACTAAACACACATGCATATGTATAAACATAACACAACACAACACATCACATTAAAATAGGGTGTCCAGATTGTTTTGATGTGAATGTGGTACAGAGAATGGAATTTTAAAAATAAAAATGTTCATATGAAACTATTTTATTTTTTTTTTTAAATTAAAAATTCTTAAATTCAAATACAAAAAAAAAACTGTTTGCAAGCACAACGAGTATTCTAGCAAGTTTTAATAAAAGCCCATTAAAAAATATCATTGATAGAGAAATTCAAGGCTGAAGTCGGAGCCGCGGATCTTCTGATTATTTTCGTTTTTTTTAAGGATCCTCAGTCGAAGCTGGATCCCTGATTAATCGACTCCATTTTTTGTATTATTTTCCTCTTCCACTAAATTGTCAAGCAGATATTGTGTTTTTCAGTTTCACATGTCCTTGAATTATAATTTAAAAATGAGTTATCGGTATCGCATTATTTGCTCGAAACAAAAAATTATGAAATTTTAAAATCCAGGATCACTCCAGAAAGAAAATGTCAAAACGAAAAAATCAAATAAATAAAACAAATTCAATTTTATTGGCATTTTTAAACTTGTGTTACAAATTGAAACATTTCTGACCCACATCTATCCGTAGAAGCGATTCGAACGATACAATTTCTCTGATATGTGTCTGCAAGGTTGAGGAAGCGTTTTAGGATGGTAAATATTTAGATCTGTTATAGGAAAAATCGAATTTTTAGAAATTATAATATACATTTTAATTTTAACTATTGTAGATTTTCTTTTTCTGGATTTTACTTTCGAGCTTTTTGGTTTCTGTATTCTAGATAAGAAATAGTCAACTCTGTAAATATATTTTTGTCTAAGTCGGATCCGGAGCTGGAGCCGAACATTTTTTCTCAGACACCTTAGCCCTTAAAAATTAGGTCAACTAGGTTTTTAAATGCTTAAAACAAAACAGGTTTTATAATATTTTTGAGCGCGAGACGTGTACCAAGTTTCATTGATGGAGCCATCACTTCAATCATTAATTTCGTTAAACTATGATACATTTTGGCTGCTAATGGCACAGTGTTTATTTTTCCATAAGTATTAAAATTTTAAGGCCTCAGTACTCGACTTACTTTGAACATACTTCTAACGACGTAAACTAAATTTTCAACGTTTGCTAAAGTTTTAAGATCTCATCAACCATCGGCATTAGCGGAAGCCAACGAGTTTTGCAGGAATCTAAAATTATTTAATATTCAACATCAGCTTTATTAAGAAATTCTTGAGGCACGAGTATTCAAATTGTATATCTTTCTGAATAACCACATAAAGCTACTTATTATTGATTTCGAAACAGCCGGAAGACAACCAGCTGCATATTAAATTGCTTTGAGTATAATACGACCCGATATAATCTCTTTTCATAACTTTTAGTATTTTATTCACATATCGTCGGCGAGAAATGCAGAATGTGTAAGTCCATTTTTCCCAATTTTTCGTTTTTCATATTAAACGAAAGAGGGGAACATTATGAATCGATCACCATTTATCAAATTTTATAAAAGTTATGTTAAGAGGGAAAAATTTGGAATGAAAATTAGAATTTGCATGTAGACAATAAGGAGGAGTGAAATAGTTTTCTTTGTCTCCTGAACAAAATTGTTTTTGGACTTACACATTCTGCATTTCTCGCCGACGATATGCAGGTATGTAAGTTTAAATAATAATTCTGTGGAAAATTTTGTCGTCTAAGGATTATTTGGTTCTAAACGACATTTTTTGAAACATTGAGAATGTAACCACGGTTTTGAAGTCTGATTTTCTATGGGAATCCACCATTATTGCAAATTAAACTCAGATTGAATATATAGAAAAAGTGGCCATCTTTCGTTTGGCATTTTTAACTAATATTTAAAAAAAATTGAATATGCAATTTCGAAAAGGGCACATCTCTGAAATATTAAATAAAATACATTAAATTTAAAAAGGGCATATCTCCAAGAGTTGTGATCTTTTCAAAATTATTGCTATACCCACCCACTCTGGTATCAGTAATAATACAAAAGATGTGCCTATTTCAAACAAAATAGGTGTGGGGATATATTTCCATCACATTTACGTGAAAAAACGATGTTGTCAAAATATACGAGATGTGCCCTTTTCGAAATTGCATATTCAATTGGAATTAAGGGTTTCTGTAACTCAGGGACTAATTTTGAACTTAAAACATAATCTTTTAATTTTTTACTCAAATGATTCACATTTATCGCTCTTTTATTACCTAAAAGAAGTCCATTTGTGTACTTCTTTACAAATTACAGAAAATAAGTAGTACATTATAAAATCGGAACCAGAAAAGAAATCTGTACTCCCTAAAGAAGTACAACTGGTAATCCTATCCTTGATGGATCTCTATTTAAATTACGTAACCAACTTCATTTGCAAAATTCTACTAAACTGACAATCTCTGAACAAGTGAATATTTAGAAAAGCCGGTTTTACAAGATTTCTATATTGAATGAAGAAACATTTCACGTAAAAGATCTATTGATAATGTTTTTTGTATTTTTGGAATTTTGATTTTTTACTTAATTATTTGTCTGTTTTATATAACTGACTAGATGTAGTAATATTTCAACCATATGCATTTTGAGGCTTAAAAATTGTGATTTTGATTACTGTAGTAAAGAAACAAAAATTTAAGATTAAGGCTGCTTTCCAATTTGAAGTTGACCGAATATAATTTTGGTGGTTACTTTATTTTAATTATTTGAGGAGTAAATTATTAATTAGAACCAAATGGTATTTAATTGGAAAAACTACTGTTGCTGCACTAGAAATTGTTCACATGTGAGATTGATCACTTACATTTTTAGTGGATTTCATAATCCGCTCCCGTTATAGTTTGTTCGGTGTTTTTTTTAAACAATATACCACTCCAGACTCCACTCTACAATATCGAGAAAAGATTTTCTAGAACTAAACAATAAATACAGACCTAACGAAATTTGTAACCGTTTTGTAATTTTGATTGATTTATGGCGCAATAATGTTTAATACCTACCAACGGCTATGATTAAATTAGTAAATTAATTTAAAAAAAAATAATTTTATTTTAATTTCAGAACCGTGCCACCCTTATGAACCATTTAAGTGTCCTCTAGATGGAAACTGCATCTCGATACAATATTTATGCGATGGAGCACCCGACTGTTCCGATGGATATGACGAGGATTTGCGATTATGCACAGCTGGTAAAATATTTTTTTCGTTTTTGTTGTTATTTAAATTTGAATTTAAATTTATATTTTTATAAACATAGCTAAACGGCCACCAGTCGAGGAAACAGCATCATTCTTATCAAGTCTTCTTGCCTCACACGGACCAAATTATTTAGAAAAATTATTTGGTAGCAAAGCACGCGATGCATTAGAACCATTGGGCGGTGTTGAAAAAGTTGCAATCGCATTAAGTGAATCACAGACAATTGAAGATTTTGGTGCAGCACTACATCTTATGCGATCCGATTTGGAGCATTTACGTTCCGTTTTCATGGCTGTTGAAAATGGTGATTTAGGAATGTTAAAATCATTAGGTATAAAAGATTCTGAATTGGGTGATGTTAAATTTTTTTTGGAAAAACTTGTTAACACAGGTTTCTTAGACTGAGTGGCACCAGAGCCTTCTTCTACCTACTATTATGCTGTTCCAATAAATCCCCAATTTTATTCATATCTCGGATTATCATCTGATGGCTATAATTATTAATTTTACATTATACTACTACTATAATATAAACACTTCATTTCGTCATGATATTATTATTATTAAAAGGTAAAATATGTAGACATTATTGTAATAAAAATTTATCCCGCCCAAAAATAATATTAAATTTAATGATAAAATAAAGGTGCAAACACTTGAAACTGTTGAATTTCAACGAAAAGAAAAATTATAATGAACAATGATTTTAACGAATTATATTTATAAGACAATTTGCTTTATGCTTTTTATGTTTTGTTAAATCAATAATCATATATAATTTTATATATATGAATGTGTACGAACATTATGTTTTTTCTATCATACAATATAATTTTGACCTTTAGCTTACATGGGTGTATATGGCGGGCGATTGTTGATACCTAAGTACGGTATAAATTAATTTTGTATTCATATATTTATATGAATATTTAAATTGGTTGTTATCCCAAAGTTATGAATTCGCCATGAGCTAAAAACAAGTTAACTCCAAAAGATAAACCGTTACCGTCATTTCCCTCTGAGAGTACCAAAAAGGGATATTTTAATTAATTAATTTTCATAACTCTTAACATTTTTTTTTGAACCATCCTAAACACATATTTTTTGGTTTACAGTGAGTTTTCAATCACAAGTTTTCATAATAAAATTTTGTTTAGATGTGATATATAAATATATTTATTATAGTTAAAAAAAACTTTATTACATTTCTTGTGATATCTAATTAAAATATAAACATTTTAAAATTTCAAATTGATCGTCTGTGTGTTTATATAAAATAATAAATTTCTAACAATAATCTTTTTTCGATCATTTATTTCATTCAAATATTTATATATTTTGTTTTTATTAATAAATAACGATAATTTTACCGTTTGTATATAAATTTTAGAAAAGAAAAAAAAATTATTTAAAATACCAAAAATAAAATTGTCAATAATTCTAAGCTTATATAGAGAGACAATTAAATAATATTGAAAAACAGCCAAATTGAAATCATCAAAGGAGTTATGTACCTTACATTAGACTTTAGAAAATCTATAAAATTAAACAAAAATTAAACTGAAATATACGAACAAGCACATTGCTATTCTTTTAATGAGAATGATTCTTATCATCTTTATGACAAATGACCCCAAATCTAATTATGACATCAAATCTGATTTATTACAGGAATGGCAATGAACTAAATTATATTTAATACATAAAATAAAAACTATAATATTTAAAATATACTTACAGACTGTATTATGACGATCTTTATAAAAAAAAAAAAAAATCTTCTAAGGTATGATTGCAAAGAATTTATTTTCATGAAACATTTTATATATATACATATATTTCTATATTTAGTACCTAATCATTCTAATTTTTTTTAATAAATTAAAATTAAATTAGATTTAATTGAGACATATCAAGAATTAATTTTAAGAGAGCAACAATTCAGTAACATATCATGTTAAAAAAAAAAATGTAAAGAAATATTTTTATATACCGTATACTCAGATTGTTTTATACATATCTATTTTAATTATATTATATAAATATTAATTATATATGATATATATATTTATTATATATAAATAATATGTAAATAAATATTTATATTATATATTATTCATGGATACATAAATAATATTGTTTTATTATTTAAATTAAATTATGATTAATTACATATTTTAAAATCTTTATTAGTACATTTTAATAAGTAATATAATTATTAAAAAAAAAAACACAGAGTAAAAACGTTTAAGCACAATGCAATGTAAAAGTATATAAAAAACAAAAACGAACAATCAAATTTGAAATGTACCTCCCCAAAGATGTAAATCGAAATAAAATATTATCATAAATTAATTATGTATATTCAAACTTAAAATTATATCGATTTTAACGTCATTTATTTATTAATTAATATTATATATAAATATATATTTATACATAATTATTATTTTTTGTTTATTATATTTTACTTAAGTAAATATTAAATATTTACATTTTTAAATAATTAAGTTGTATTTATTTTTAATAAAATACAAAGCATTACACCTAATTTTTTTGAAGTGTTAAAATTAAAACCGTAAACTTATGTAAAAGTCACATTTGCTTTTTTTGTTTTAAAAACAACCGGCCATTTAAACACAAGTTTGAAAAGCATAAAAATGTTTTTTTTTAAATATAAATACTTGTATTATTATTGTTATTATTATATTTTTAAATTTTAAATATATTTACATTCGGCTGTATGAATATACATTTCAAATCAAATACTGTGTTTTTATTATCATCAGTTTCTAGAGTACGGCTCCAATTTGATCCATGTCACTTCCAAAGAGAATGAAGTCGCCTTAGAGCTAAGAGAGACCTAAGGAAGACAAAATTGGCACAGCTATAGATTCATTCCACCAGTGTACAATTGGGCTAATTCCTGTGAAAAAGCATTTTTTACATTTTAATGTAAAAATCTACGTAAATTACATTAAAAAGTAAATTATTTATGTGTAAACCAATTTAGATTTTAAAAATACCAAATAATTTATATATTAATACGTGAAGAGAAAACTTTGTACCCCTTTTACGCCGAAATTATCCAACCAATTTTCATCAAAAAATACACCATTCCAAAGGTATTCTTTTGTTAAGGTGGGCACAATCTTTTTTGCACGAAAATCGTTTAGATAGTTCAGGCATAATCGACTGAGGTAATTTTCTTTAGAATACATATACGTACACCCAGAGAAATAAAGTTGCATTTATTGATATGAAAACATCTTTAGCAGCAGGAGTAAATAAAAAATTGTATAGAAATCATGTTACGAAAATAAAAGTGCCGAACAAAAAATATTGCTTCTATGTGTGAATATCGACAAGAACAAAAAATTAATAAAGGTGCTATTCCACTTGACTGAATTGACTGATAGTAAAATTAAAGGAAGATAAAAATATACATTTGCTAGATGGGCGAATGAAACAAAAACCCTTCTCAGTCAAGAATTATTTGTGTCTGTAGTAGTGTGACTGCAATAAAAAGTATCAAATTGAGAACGTTTTATAGCAATCACTCTAACACACATGCATAAAATTAGTATATAATGAGAAATATTTCCCGCACACTAATAATTTTATGGTTAATATATTTTTCAAAGTTTCTCCTTAAAATTTTGCTATAAAAAAATAAAAATAAAAAAAACTATGACGTTTTTTTGGTAGAGATTTTTTTAATTTTTACGGAAAATATACTAAAAAATGTAATTCTGATGTGACTATTAATAATATTTAATTTTTTAGATAATTTTGAGATACAAAATTAACTGAATTAATAGGAATATTTATTTTTTTTAATAATTATTGGTTATGTTTTTGTGTGCTGTCAAAATTTCCCCTCAAAATTTTTCTATAAAATAAAAAAATAAAAAAAACGTTGCCTTTGTCTATTACATAAAGTTTCGAACTTTTTTCTCTTTCCCACTTTTTTTACTATCAATCAATTCAGTCAAGTGGAATAGCACCCTACGTAAAATCAACGCAAAATCTACGCATATAGCTACATACAATATACAACATCATCCGGCATTTCAAAAACATCGTGAGCCGAATACAAAAAAAATTAAAAAAAAACCGCCTACTTTAATTTATTTGGTTGTGAAAATATCTACTATATGACCGCAGCAGCAAGTGTTTTAGAAAAAATTAAAACCAAAATCATAATTAATAAAATCCAAATCGGGTAAAGGCAAAGCACCTAGCGATTCGTTAAGTTTACTGATCCCTACCAAAAATTTCTTCAGCAGAAAAGTCAATGACAATGACTGCTTCGGTTGATTTACATGAAATACCAAGTATTTTTAAATTGCTCCACGTTGCTTTACCGTTGTGCAAATTCCCAAAATAAAATGTATTTTTAGCTGATTGATGCATTTGTTGGTTTGATTTCTAAAATATTTAAATGATACAAAATCGAGCTTTAATCCAAATCTTTTAAATGGCCAAATTATATAGAACAATTTACATTTACCTGCAGATTATCACTTGGAAGAGTTTTACTATAATACGAGTTGTTATAATTTAATGTGTTGTACTGTTGGCTGCAGGGGTTGTCCGAAACTTCACTCGTGGAGGCAATGTTGTCCGAAAATTTTGATTATTAAATTCCCGAATGTGTACCCCGGTCGGCCAAGTATTTGCATCAATAGCCTTAACCCGAAAATCTGCTGTTATGCCTAATTTGTAGCAAACAAACTTCAAAGATTCAATATCGCGATGTTTGGGGAAGTATCAGGATTGAATTTCTAAAGGTGTTACCATAATGTTGGTGTAACTGTCATTAACCCAAAATTATCATTAAATTGCTTAGCACCCGTTGCACAACCTTGATTGAATTCACCAGCCACACTGTCATCTTCAACATCAGCTCGAACAACTGGCTGACTTATTGACATTTTGTTTGTAATTGACTGCAGCGAGATATCAATATTTCTAGTTATCTCTGTCAATTCACATAATTTAGTGACATTCAAATTATAAATGAATTTGCAATTGTCACAAAACCAACAAATAATTTTCCTCAAACCTACACATTTGTAGTGTGCAACTCTCTTGCATAAACCACTGCAAGCTAAAAAGTTCTCACTTGCAGTGGCTAAATCACATTTTATACACTTCACGGACATGTTTTATTATTAAAAAAAAAAAAAAAAAGATGAAAACAAAAATTTAAATTTCACTAACATACAATATTTACATTCTCTACAATTTTAATAATTTATTATCTATTAAAAGGCAAATTTTCAATATTAGAAAAAAAATATATTTTTGACACCACAAACATAAACATCCACGTTCAAAGGCAACTCGAAAATGAAACTGAATTTTAAACTGATCAGTGACAATGCGATGGGATTTTGCTTTGTTCAGCGAGTTTGCGTGACCATTCACTACAATATAAATATGTAATCTTGAACAAGATTGCGGTGTATGAGTAGTAATGGTATATTTTAAAGCGCACATGGCATGTTTAGGTGATTAAATTAACAGAATTGTATTTTGCTCATGCACAATTAATGTCAGTAAGGTTTGTTCTGCAAATTCAAAATAGAAATGTAACTTATGCTGTGTGCCTTACATCGATTTTTTCGACTAAATTTCTTACTAAACTGAATAATGCTACATTATGCTATTAACCACCAGACAGCTAACGAAAAGTCTCCTCGCGAGGATGCTTTTCGTTTTAGTTGTCATTTTTTATTGAGTGCTTGGATTATACAGTTTATTACGAATGAGTATTCTGAATGCATGGAGCTCATAAAAAATGTTATAACGGATTGTGGACCATAACACTATCTTGAGCCCTCATCATTTTTGCAGCGAATCTTAAAATATTCCAATATCTTGTCTTCGACCCGTTTCAATATTACAATATCAATTCCTCTATTGAAAAATTTATAAACGCATTCATATAAAGTAATCTGAATTGACATTTTCCTGTGTGAATAACATTATTGAGGTTAGTTTGGTTCGAGTGATAATTTTGAAGGCAAATACTGCTAAAAGGCACCACATGTCCATGCCCCTATTATTTTGTTGGCGGTATTTTTTTCGCTATCGAATAGATTGAGGAAAGGTATCGAGTTTAGTGATCCAACATTTACGATATCGTCTAAGAAATGTTTCGCGTGTGAATAACTTTATCTAAGCAGCAAAAAATCATAAAAGGTCCCAATCTTCCCTCCTGTCTGCTTTTGCAGATTAAATTAAATTAAGTTTTCCAATGAGAACCTTTACTCTTTACACTTTTTCCGACAAGTAACCTAAACTATTTGTATACATTAAAATAACAATTTGTCAATTTAAATTAAACTTTACAAAGATACGATCATAAATCAAACTTTTTTAAGTAATAATTAAACTCAAAAATTCCTGCAAAAGCTATAAATCCGATAGAACATGGCCTTCCTCAATTACATCGAATTACATGCAAAGAATTTATTAAGAAAACCGGATTTAGAAGGCATGATCAGTTATGGAATTGAAACAGTCACGCAGCTACAGATTTGTCAAATTTCGTCTTAGACACCGCAAGACTACTCCACCTTGGCATTATAGGAGAATCAATTCGTGTTTTATTTCACAATGTATTTATTGGTTTTAAATTTATTTAATTTTGTGTAATATATTTCTGAAGAGGTTTCATTTAATACTAAAAAGCTACACCTCAAACCAAATTAATTAGCACCCAGTAAATTTAGGTATATCGAAAGAGGGTTTTTCCATATTATACCGATAATGTCGTCGCCGGTACTTCGAAAATAACGATAATATCGTCTTCACCGATATCGGTGGCGATAAAAAATTACATAACTATCATATGTCAGTCGCTATTGCTACTTGTTGTACTATCATGTTGAAGTAAATAGTACATTTTGCACTTATTTTAGAACGGTTTTGGCTACATCCCATAATTAAAGAAAATATCAGTCAGAATGTCAATTAATAATCGCACCGATACAATAGGGAATGATGTTCCCGATTTATCAGTGTATCAGCGGCGATATATCGTTATTGTGTCGTCTAATGGAAAAGCGCCTAAGGGTAAAACATCTCGCCTCCATTTTTAATAAAAGTCTTAGATACGTTTTTCACAGTTTATTATCCATTTTTACCTGCCTCTTTCTTGGGTTAAAAATCATTAATGTTGCTACAACCGCGATTCCCACTTTGTGGGCAGAAACTTTTGGGCCGAACAGAAATGTTTAGTTTGTTTGCTTTAGCAAAATAATCTGTTTCCGTTTTTGGGCGGACCCAACTATACGTCGTTGAAGATTTTCTTATACCGATAGTAAATTAATTTAATATTTTGTAGCCAATTTTATGTATGAAATATTGAGAAATGCCAAAAATTAATCAGAACGCAAACCAAAACGAAAAGTATTTACACGAAATTTCAAACAGTAAGCCTGGTTATTTCCGTCAAAGAATAATAACTTTCGGTTGATGTTCCAAAAGTCGCTGTTTAGAATAATGAAAAGCCAGGCACAGCTTGCCTTATTGACGCATCTGCCATCTATAAATAATTGGCATGAACTAGTCAATAATTTAGAAAAGTCAATGATTTAGTCGAAAAAATCGACATGAGCTATCCGGAGCTATCGAGAGCCGTCATATGAAAATAGCTCCGGATAGCGGGTCCATATAAATAGGTAGAGGTAAATATTTTTTATTTCACATTTTCACTTATGAATTGAATAATAAATTATACCTTGACGTTAAATAAATGCAATTTACCAATAAATAGCATGTCAAATTTAAATTTGGGTGTAGAAACATGACTGCACCGCATAGCAGCTATCGGGAGCGAATAAAACGCAGCTAGCATTAGTTTAAAATACTGAGCGAACAACAACCGTCTTTATGCAGGGGTTTCTCAGCCTCATCGAAATGGCTTGAAATGATTCAATAGATATTTATACGTAAAAAGCGCTACATACGATCCAACCGTCAGTCCAACCGTCAGTCCATCGGTTATTGTCTACAGACGATCCGACTTACCATCCGATTTTGACAATATTTTATTTGTTTTTTGTGACACAAACGAATTCACACGATTGAATTATGTTTATTTTTCCTTTGTTGTTCTCGCTCTGAAATTTTACACACGACTGAAGAAGAATATCGTCCGACAACACTACACACCATCCGATTTAGTTGGTTGATCTAACGGTTGGATGGAATTTCCATCCGACACATCCAACTTAATATTGTCGGCCGACATGCATACACACGATCCGATTTTACATCCAACCCAACCAAATCGGTCCGAGCAGATCATCTGTAGCGCTTTTAAAAGTTATCACATAAATCTTTTGCGAGTTGAGGATGAACTCGCTCCTTGTTTTTTATGCAAAGCTGAAGAATAAGTTGATTGGAAAATTGGAAAAATCAAATTTCATTCCATTCGTGGTTCAAATAATAAATGTTCCGCGTTTATTATTCCAAAACTAGTTCAGATACTACTAATATCAAACATTCCATTAGTAAAGAATAGTAAATAAGTGCAAATTTATACATTTTATGGAACAATTTATGAAAAGAAAGATTGAAATATGTAACGGTATTTATTTCGATTTTCTTCCTTTATTTATAAGGTTGTGCGTTCGTTCGTGCATTGTATCAAAAAGTGTTGCCTTGACCAGATGCTTGTGAAAGTTAATTAAACAATTAATTTAAACAAATAATATAAGTAAAGTGAGTGTAATTATAAGTACAATAGTACAATATTAATTAAATAAAATTTAATTTGTTTTAACTTTTGATGTGTCGAAACCATTATGAAAATATGGATTTGTTTAGTAAATGATTGTAGTACACTTTATTACAGTAAATATAGGTTACTCGCGATTTTCATTATCCCGATTGTCAAAAATCGCGCTATGGAAACGAAATAATCCGGTTTTTTGTGAAAATTGTGTAATGACAGTTGTCTGTCATTACACGATTTGCACAAACATCGGATTATTTCGTCTCCACAACAGGATTTTTGGCAATCGGGATAAATGAAAATCGCGAATAACTTTGTGTCTGTCTACGGTATAACTTGTTTAGCGAACAATAAAGAGTGAGTGACATGTAGTAATACAAGAGTTAATAATTTTATAATAAATTTAGTTTAGGTTAGGTGATAGTCTTATTGTACAAACGTGGATTAGTTGAGATTTAGTTAAAATGTTACCAGTATAGATGTTTCGCACTTTTTGTCAAAAAAAAAAAAATAAAATAAAACCACAAATAAGAATAGACACATGTGGATCTTGTATGGGCCATATTTACACTCTAAATTTCAATACCAAATTCCAATCCAATTCTTTTAGAGCAGGATGTACATTCCTGTCTCTTTTTATCCTTTTTTACGTATAGCTATTTTGATTATATCAAAGCAAACATAAACCAACTTCAAACAACATTTTATTTTATAATATATACGTCCTTCTCTAAATGAATTGGATTGGAATTTGGTATTGAAATTTAGAGTGTAAATATGGCCCATACAAGATCCACATGTGTCTATTCTTATCTGTGGTAAGACTTTAAAATTAATATTTTGCCACTTCTACGATACCTACCATAGGTTTATTTACATTGTTTACGCTGTACTAACTCAACGGTTACCAGATTTAGTTATTCAGCCCGTTACCATAGACAGACACAAATTTAGCGCAATTTTCCTTTATACCGATCGGGTAAAATCGCGTTCTTAAAACGAAATAATCCTCTTTTTGTGAAAATCGTGTAATGACAGACGTCCAAAAATCCTTTAATAATCTAGAATTCGCGATTATTCGGTTTGTGTCTGTCTACGGTATTATAGATCCGAAATTTTGTAACATAAAATATAATACGATTTATAGCCGATTTTACTGAAACAGTATATGATGTCAGAAAGTTAATTTAACTATCTGTCTAATAAATGTGTTTAGCGAAGTACCTAAATAAAATGTAAATTTATATGTTCTGTGTATATGTGTGTGTTTGTGTGTGTGTTTTTTCAGGATCTGGGATAAAAAATTCATTTACGAACCCCTGGATGTGCAACCAAGGAGTGTGGGACTCCTCAATTCCACTACCCACTAAAATACTCCAGACCCTCGCCATTGTATCCCTTGTCCTCCTGGTACCACCGTCAGGTATTTCGTCAGTAGGGAGATATAGCTTACACTGTTACTCCTGTATATTTCTACGCGCTCGAATTTCCTTCCGACTCCAGCATGAGCTTAACACAATTGTCCGGGCTTACTTGCACTCGCTGCTCAACGTCTTCAGCCAACCCAACACAATAATGGCATTCCAAGCTGTTTTCAATTTTAAATCTGCACAAATACGCTCGAAAGCATCCGTGGCCTGTAAGGAATTGGGTGAGATTAAAGTCGATCTCCCAGTGACTACGGTCCATCCACATCGTTAAAACTGGTATTAGCCGATGCGACCAACGGCCTTTCGATGACTCGTCCGACCGTGTCTGCCACCGTGCCATTATCTCTGCTCTTGTGGTGATACGTAGTGAACTTCTGTTCAGAATATATCTCCGGGCCTCTCTATAGCTAACAGGTCAATAGGCGACATGCCCGCGATGACAAACGCAGCATCATCAGAGACCGTACGAAATGCACTTATGACTCTTAAAGCGCATCTTCTATATACCGCGTTTGTTCTTTCCCTATAGCTAGATACAGTGAGTGAATCAGCCCACCCTGGTGCTCTATACAGCATGATGGAACCAATTACGTTCGACAGGAGTTGTTTATTCCAAAATTCAAATTTTATTTCACACAAAAAAATAAAACAGTAACTCAACCACAATTTGTTTAATTATAAATATAATTTTGTTTATTGATTATAATTTGCATTTTATAATTAATTTTTTAAACCTTATCCTTGGCTATGTAAAATGTAATTGATCAGGCACTTGCAAAGACTGATTTTTAATTTTTGTGAATTTTGTAAATCTTAAAAATTGAAAAATTCATTTTCTAAAATGAACATATTGATCATAGTGACATCTATATTTTAATATTAAAAAAGTTAATAGAATTTAACTCCTCAGAGCTGTCCTCTATATTACAATAGCAAAACTACCTGAGTAACAATAGCCGTGTTGTTAATATATTTTTTAATCGGTTATTAGCAACCCTGGTGTTTTGCTTTGTGTGTATTCGTGCATTATTGACATTTGCGTCGTCAAATACAATGTCATAATGGAACAGCTGATAAGGTAAGTTTTTTTGATAAAATTAATTAATTTAATGGTTTTTTTCAGAAATTTCACCGTTTTGGATAATAATAATAATAATAATGGTTTAGGTAAGTCAAATGCAATTTTATTATCAACATTAATTGAAATTAATGGATTTCTGTCTTTCTTTTATTTTTAGGTTTCCCAAACAGGAGTTTCTTGCTCTTATAGGTTGGACCACCTACGTTTGGCATTATCCTGGAGAGCATGAAAACAACCTTTGCTGGATCACCCCCAGGTACCTGATAACAGAATTCGACAGAACTCCATGGCCCATAAAGACTATCGCAATGTCATCATAAAATCCCACGATTACCTCTTCTTTTGGTAAGGCAAGTCTGAATACACCATTATACATGATATTCAACAGCAACGGGCCCAAAACAGAAACCTGAGGCGCGCCACCCAAAATCTCGTAATCCATTGGCCCGTCGTCTGTGTTATGTTTCAGTACTCTATTTCAACAAACTCTCCGTATGTAGAGTGGAATGTTCATCCTTTTCAAGGCTAAGAGGATTTCTTTCCAATTAGCTGTATTGAATTCGTTTTTAAATTCGGGTATAACCACATCACAATATTTTTTTTTGCCGCCCTTCCATCTCTTTCCCTCGATTGCAAATTGAGCAATGCTTTTGACAAGGCTCACCGCATCAATGGTAGATCGGCCTTTCATAAAGCCAAACTGTTTCTCCGAAAGACCAGCAACTTCTCCTATAGATGAATTCAGCCTATTGCACAAAATGCGTACAAACACCTTCCCCGTCGTTGAGTAGACATATAGGGGTAAGATGACGGCTGATCGAATGGCTTACCTGCTTTAGGAATCAGTACCAGGTTTGGTATTTTTCGCACTGGTTCGGGAATATACCTTCTAAGGCATTCATTATAAACCTCGAGGAATATTTCTAGTTTGGCGGTATTTGATATTTTTATATAATTTCCTTCACTGATTTGGTACAGGTTGGATCTTCATTTTGTGAAACCTTAGGCCCGTTGTACATTTCAGCTAAGCTAAGCGAGAAACGTAGTTGATATTATCAGAGTTTAGGCTGCTTAGCTCACTCCGTTGCACATTTGAGCTAATCACATTGCTCACACTACATTGATGTTATTGCATAATTCATTTATTATGATTTATGCCACGGTACCTAATATAACTAAGTAGGCTAATAGTAAATAGAGTTAATAATAAAATATATAAGAACATCAGTGTATATGTGAACGATGTTATCTGATACAGCAAGGCGAATATAACTCGAGCTAAGATAGTTTGCATCGCTCAAAACAAAAAACATAGCTCGTTTAGTTTAGATCAAGTGTGCAACTTTCCATTAAAACCCTTTATGTACATCCGAAAGCTATGCACATAGCTTACGTCGCATAGCTGAGCTTAGCTGAAATGTGCAGATGGCCTTAAGCTTGCCCATTATCAACTTATAAGGTCTACCCCAGAGGTCGAGATCGACCTCCTCGCACAGTCCCTCAAAATAGCGCCACTTGCTTTCACGAATCCCTTCTTAAGCCTCCTGCGAGCTTCACGAAATTCGTTTTGGAGACCATTGAAACTACAAGTTTGCTTTGCCCGCTGGAACTTCCGTCGAGCACTATGGCAGGCCTTGCGAAGCTGCGCTATTTCGTCAGCCCACCAGGGAACGACAGCGATATACAAATTTTCTTGTCATCGTTGCATCACAGGCTTTAATAATGCCACTTGTTATTTAACACGCCTTATCGTTAATAAATCCAAGCGGTTTGATATCCTCGATCATCAGTTGGAATGATTCTCGATCGAAAGACGTTGACTTCCATCCAGAAAACTTCCTGGTCTGTTCTCGCGATTTGCTTTCAAGGTATTTAGTTTATTGCTTGATGGTCGCTTTGAGTGTAACGCTCGCTGACTTCCCAGGTGACATTTCTTGTGAAGAGACCTGCACTAACAAAGGTAAGGTCTACCACGGATCCAACTCCAGCCCTGCGGAAAGTGAAGACATTTCCTACATTACAAAGCACGATATCCAGTATCGAGAAAGCTTCCATCAGAATCTGCTCCCTTCGGTTTGTGCATTGACATCCCCATTCGATCGCCCAGGCATTAAAATCATCAGCAATTATGGCAGGCTTGCGATTTCGAGCATCAATTACGAGACGGTCCAAAAAGTTTCCAAACTACTCAATCGGAACATAAGCATAGCAACTGTTTATATGAATACCTTGAACTTTAACCCTGGTGAAATCAGCTTCGATACCTGAAGCCGATTCTTGCAATAGAAAACGACCGCAAGACCAAATAGCCGCTATATTAGTAGAGTCGGTCGCCCATTTAACACTATTATTATTCCTGTAATACTCACTAATAATAGCAATGTCAACTCCAAGCTCGCGCACTCTCTGCGATAAGAGGTCTTGCGCTACCTCCCATTGATTAAGGTTTAATTGAAAACATTATCATTGTTTAGGATTTTGCAATGATCTCTTGAAAGCTGGGCATTTTCTAGACCCTACTATATGGTTATCTTTACTTTTACCATGCCACAGGTAACAGTTTGCTAGGTTTACACAGGCCTTAACAAAGTGACCCTTCTTTCCGCATTTAACGCAAACCTTGGATTTATCCTCAGTGCATTTACATTCACTGGCTCTGTGTCTAAAGTTAAAGCATTAAATGCACCTATCTAGTGGTCTCATTTTCTCCCTGATGCGGTAAATTACCCATCCAATACGGATTTTTTTCGTGGCGACAGCCGCTTTAGCCAGTGCGACGGGTAAAGCTACAACAGCTGTTCTTGTACCACAATATTCTTCTCTAACCGATTTCACAACGCCTACCTCAAAATCAGTGAATCCCAAATTTACTATTTATTTCTTGGTGGATCTCCTCTTTGGTTGTGACCTCATCAAGATCTTTAATCTGAATGAGTTGCTCATTCAACTGAGTCAATGTTTTGACCTGAACGTTATCTCCCAATAAAGTACCAAGCGAAGATTGAAAAACTGCAGTTTGCATTGATTTAGCTTCTGTTAATTGAAGAAGCACTACACCTTTTGCCGTTTTCCTTATGCGGGCCGCCATCGCCTTTAATCTTCTTAAGAATACCAGCGTAGGTCATATTTTCACCTTTACTAATGAGGATCGCATCAGGCCGAGGTGGTTTTTCTTTACGTTGCCGGATACTTTTTCCCACTTGAAATCAGGGAGCTGCACCCTCTGGCCGCTCTTCGCTTGTTTCGTCCAGTGAATTAATTGAAGGTGGATGCGGTGAATGCTGCACAATTCTCATCGAATCCTTTTCTACTGCTACAGAAGTCTGCTTTGTAGCGCTAGTTTCATCACCTTCTTTGACATAGAAAGTGCTGACATTATAGGAGATGCTTGTGTCATTTGTGTGGTCTTACTCTGCCCTACTGCTTCTGCCTTACTCGGTATTTTACCCTTTTCATTCAGATCTTCCGACGCGTACCTATAGAGTGATTTCAGCTTTACGATCTAGCTTTTAATCTTATGATACACGTTATGCTTGGTTTTCACGAATTCGTGGAGCTCGGCTATTCTGTCACCTAAGACCTGGATAGGGTTATCGAGCCGACTGACCGTCGTTACAGCTACTGTTTTACTCACACTCAGTGATGATAGTAGTGTAGTAGTTTGGGATCGCTCTACTTTCGCTCTTTTACCAAATTTCTTAGCTCGTAATTCGTCATTTGCATTTTCACTTTCCGCTGTCGTAGTATCTACTGAAGTGGCCCGGTAGCCCTCTACTATAATAGCATTGCAGATACTATATCTCGACGGCTGGGAGCCTGATTGCTTACTCCCTAAAACCGCCGGTACTGGGGTTTCGAATCCCTCCACCGTAAGATTGTTTTGGATGGTAGACTCCATTGCGTATTTTATTTTATTTCTCGCAGGATTATATGTTTATGTAACTTTAAAGTACATCCTCCACTTATACAGCTTTGTCGGGGACTGCTTATTGGTTATTCGCAGCTAACCTATATATCTATAGGCCGTCCAGCTATCCACCACCTTGTTGACTCCCCTGGTAGCTGAGCTAGCACCAAGACACGTGTATGTGTGTTGTGTGTGTGTTTGTCTTAGTTCCTGGTTTAATTTGCTATATAAATAACTGCCGCGGTTGACTGATATGTGCAGAAATGGAAGATAATTCAACTGAAGGCGATAAACTAAAAGAACCACTGAAAACAAGGGACATGGAGATGGTTAAAATGCAAAGTTTTTGGAAATAATTCTAAAAATTAGTTTGCAAGATTTTTTATTACGATATATTTTTATTTTTTTAAAGAGTATAATATTACTATGGTAAATTTCCCATACCTAACCGAAGTAGAATTTCAAAAAAAAAATTTTGAAATTGATTTGGGTAATCTAGTCGTACTTCGGGCAAAATTTGTTGAATGGAAAAAACAACAAGTTAGTATGTTGTAGCTACGCATTGCTACACATAATTTGACATCTATTTATTTACAGAGTTTGTCTAATACTTCTTGTGACACTGACGATATAACGCTTTCAAATAACTCGTTTATTGTGTCGTGAATTGCCAAAATCTTCGATCAAATGGTATAAAGTTCATCAGTAGCCAGTAAAATTAATTATTTTTACATAGCTAAAAAAATACTTCCTTTCGTTTTCGGATCTTGCGTTATTTTTTAAAACTGAGTGTGGCTCTCGAATTATAACTACGAAAAATGAGCAAATTTCCCCACGTACTTCTCTTATGAACTAAATAACAGGTTTTGCCTAACTAACATTAATTATTAAGAAATAAAAATAATTTATCATTGTTACATTCTTATATTACAGCATTCTCCTATGCAGTTTGGCATATGACCACCTTTGGCTCATACCAATTATAGCGCAAATAGTTATATCATTATTTAATATAATTTCATTTTTAATTTAAACATTATTGGAGTATTATTTTAAAAATACAGGAAGTCCTAGCGGGAAATTATATAATAAATATAGAGTCACCTCAAGAAATTTACAAAGAATTATATTTTTAACAAGAAGTAACAGACAACGCAAACCGAAGAATAAAACTAATTTAATCGCTGTCTCCTGATTGTAAGTTTATTGCATAAGTCTACCTGCACGGTATTAATTGGCTCTTTTTTTATTTTATAGTAAGCTTAGAAAACGAGGATAAAGTTTGGTTCAAACATTATTCCGACCCATGGAATGGTTTTCCAACCGTGGAAATAAAGTGGAAAGCGACATTCAACAGCCGATCGGATTTAAATAGGAATGTGGCAACAATAACATTGCAAGATTCATCACAGAATGGCCCTTATTTAAAAACACTAAAGGATTCAGACTTGTAAGTAAACTAGATTATTTCTCGCACTCTACTCCTTAATTGCTATATATCTATTATCACTTATACCTTATCTATACCTTTACTTTTCATTATTCAATGTACAAATTGAAATTGATTTTGAAAAACTCCACCAAATTAAACACATCATTTTTATAAATTGGCCAAATTTCGAGAACCGGATTCTGTTATTATTTGCTAAAAATTTAAAAGATA
Source organism: Tipula helvola (assembly GCA_963556165.1). Taxonomy (NCBI): domain Eukaryota; kingdom Metazoa; phylum Arthropoda; class Insecta; order Diptera; family Tipulidae; genus Tipula; species Tipula helvola. The sequence goes on from OY744481.1 coordinate 305,788,441, forward strand.
AAACAGCTTTAAAAATTAGTCAGAACTTCTCTGAAAATCAAGGTATGTATGTAACGTTAAAAGTGTTTATTCTAAGCTTTATTTAATAATACATATTAAAAAAAGTTATAAGTTACTGCACTATGTATTTACTAAGACCGTCGATCAAATTAAAACAAAATGTTTCGTCAATATTTTGGAAGATCTCCATTCGGGATTCTATAGAATCATTTATAGTATTCATTAAGCAAATTTCTGATATTAAGGCTGTATGGTACTCATTTTACCAAAATAAGGGTATCGTAAAAATCAATTTGTGGCTACAAATATTTATCAATTCACAAATTTTTTTTTTATTGATAAACCTTAAGGTATTTTTGAGGGATTAATACAGGATTATTTCAAAATTATTTATAGTTTATCCGTAATAAAAATTCAAAGTTGATGAAATTTTGGATAATGGTGCTTACGGAAAAATCAATTTTCTTAAGTTTTTCTCGCTAAACCATGTATAACTTTTATATTGACCTATGCAGAAAGATATTTTTGAGGGATTAATTCACGATTATAAAGATTAATAATAAAATAAGAAAGATATAATCAAAATACTAAGAATATCGATATATTTATCGATACGAAAAAATTCAGTATCGATAAATAAATTTTTTTTTTGTCAAAAATGGGTATGACCTCGGCTAATTTTTGATTTCCTTTTACTCTACGAGATGGCTAACCCCAAAAAATGGTGAATGTCCAGTATCTTATCGTTTTATAATAAATTATACATTTTAACATACTGAGTTGCCATAGAAACAACGAAAATGAATAACCGAAATAGTATATAATTTTATTCTGGAAAAAAGGGAAATAAGACAAGTCGACATACAGTTATATTTATTTTACATCAAAATAAAACAAAAATACAAAACGATATTTTTCTTTAGTATAGACACAGTTTAGACGCATTTTTGGACATTTAAATATCGATACCAAAACAGAAATTTTTTTTGAGTACCATACAGCCTTAACGGAGAAATTGAAAAAAAAATCACACTGTTTCGAAAAAGAGATAAAATTGCAACCTGTTATAATTTTCCTAGATTAAAACCACCCAGAATTTTTTGTGGTGTATGACGAGCGACGACACATTTTATAAGTTCGCCAATTTCTTGAATTGCTTAGACTAACATATCGTCACGTGATTTCTATCTTGTCCTATACGCCATTTGTAAAACTTTACAGAAATCAAATTTTAAATTTTAAGCATAAATACGTTTAACTTCTTCAATAAATTCCAAAGTGTTCTTTGTTCCTATACAAAGCCTTGGTATTTCTTTAAATGCTCCAACGATAAAAATGCAGCTATCCCTAAAACTGGAGCAAGGAAAACGTTTTGGAGCAAAAATGGGATAAATGGATATAGGACAATTCCTATAGTTATATGAAATTGACCTTATTATTATGTAAAATAAAGATGAAATGCATCGGATATAGGACACTAGACCCGATTTATATAAGTTTTTCAGTCAATATATTTTAATTTCAATCATATTTTGGGTGTGTCAACGTGAAAATTAAATTAGGTGTCACGGCTTTTGTGCGGTATTTTCAAAATCGCTCTGTAGAATTCCTGATCATCTAGTAGCATGTAGTCGAACATCGATACTATGCCTTTAATTTTCTCTTTGGAAATTACACCGGGTAAGTTTAATTGTGCTGAATTGGGTAGCTTTACTACAGCGAAAATTTTAAATTTACCTCGTCGGCTTGATTGAACAATTAAAGGAATCGTTTGTTCCGGTTTCATTTCACCGTACTTCTCCTTATATTTAATTATTAATGTATCATTTTTTGAATATAATGTTTCGGTTGCCAATGTCAATTTTAAATTACTAAAGTTTAATCCCAAGGAAGCTTGATTGTATAGTTATAAAAATCACAGCATTTGCATTAATTTTAAGTGCACTTTATCGTACTGCATTGACTTTATATGCCTAATCAGTAAAATAGGACTATGGTACCTTAAATGTTTTAAATGCCTGTCTATAATGCTATGTACAGTAACAAGTCCTTGAATCCTATAGAATGGCCAGGAACTGAATATCTCTGCGCGATTTTTGTTATATTGTTATATTATGTTCTGTGCGTAATTTTGTTTGTGTGGCAATATCCGGTCAAATTATAAAGGTTGAACTTTCTTTTATAAAAATAATTTAAATATTCCCTTTTGGTAAAGAGAACACATTTTCTAGGTCGTATGCTATAAGTGGTTTAGCAGAAATACCAGAAAAAATATTATGTTGGAATTGGAAATAGGTCACAAATTATAATATAAACATTTTTGTTTTGCTTGCAATTTGGGTCCTACGTCCATTTACGTTGGATATAGGACACTAAAGAACTCATATGCGACATTAGTTAAATTTCATATATATGTGTCCCACTTGGAAGATTTTAATAGATGGGACAAACAAGAATTAAAACGTGTAAAAAAATAACAAAATTTTTGGTCTATAGGACAATAACAAAAAATATTATCTTCGAAACTATAAGAGATACGGCAATTTTAACCAAAAATTCTGAAAGAGCATGGTCGAAAACATCAGAATACATTAATAACTCATTTTAAGAAAAAATGGTCTATAGGACAAGATAGAACTCACGTGACGATATGTTTTAATTTTGTTTTGTTTTGGAATTGAGTATTCATTCAATGTCAAAAGGTTTCGACATTTATTCAAAAATCTGTTTACGGTATTTGTTGGCACATCAATCAACGCATCTTAAATTTCACGCTTTGTATCATTAATTTAGTCACGCACTGTAGTTTTATGTATTAGATTTGTTAATTACCTTTTTTTATTATGTACATATTTTGAAAATTTCTCTTATATACTTACGGTTGTACGTTTAACTTGTTCTTTTTTTGTTATGTACTGTAATTTTATCTCATTGAACATTATGTACCAAAATTTAAATTATTATAATTGCGATATCCCTCAGTGAGTGAAGAACAAATTTGATAATATAGTAAAGTTTTGATTAAAATAAAATAAAATAAAATTATTGGTGATTTTCGAATTTTGAATTGAAATTCTGTGTTTATTTTCGAGTGAATTAAAGTTGTGGCAATATTCCCGTCTATTTCCCAGCACAAAAAAGCTTGTGCTCCATCATTTGGTGTCAGATGTGGGGTAATTTATCCACGTTACATAGTGAGAACGGGAAATTTGCAATTTGAAGCCGATATAACTGTGCCATTTTACAATACGCAACCATTTTAGTCGTTTTAAGTGGCATTTGTGGACCGTTTATAGTAAACGAACATTCGAGATTCAGCGTGGCTATACATAACAGCACATCAAGGATTACCGGTAATTACGTTAAGTGAGGGTCATATAACAATATAGCGAACCAACCTGCAAACTGTAAGTACAATTTTAATTACTGTACTAAATGCCTCCAGCCGTGGATTTTCGTCGTTCAAAACAGTTTATAGAAAACCTTTTGGAACAACTGGAACGTTATGAAAGGTTTGTTGCGGATCATCTACCAACCGCAAAGGCTAAGCTAATACAGCATCGACTGGACGAACTGAGTGTAAGTTGGACGGTGTATCAAAGAATGCTGCCTCCATATGAACTGATGGACACTGAAGTCTTGACGGATGATGTTCGTGCTAAGCTGGAAGAATCATATATATTTGTTGTATCCGAATTTGAAGAAAGGCTGGACGAATTAAAAGAAGCAAAACGCAAACTTCAGGTCGATGAGAACAAACCACTGCCGCAAGCCGTTCCACCTTCAATTAACGCCAAGCTGCCCACAGTTGATTTTCCTATATTTTCTGGTGGGTATTTGGAGTGGAATTCATTTATAGGCACTTTTAACGCACTTATACACGACAACCCATCTCTCAGTGATCGAACAAGATTCCAATACTTGAAATTGTCTCTTCGAGGTGTTGCCGCTAGTGCTGTCTCAGCAGTGGAGTTATCAGACGAGAATTATGAGGTTGCCCGAGAGATCCTCAAGGCTAGATTTGATAAGCCAAATTTTATTTGTGAACAACACGTTCACGCATTATTTCAATTTAAACCAATCGATAGGCCTGATTCTAAGAAACTATTGGGTTTGATCGACCATTTCCGATCACATTTACGTTCACTAGAATCGCTTAATAGACCAGTAAAGCATTGGGACGACCTGATCGTATACATCATGGTATCAAAACTGGATCCGGAGACCAAAAATAAATGGAATGATGCTCCCCCATCGATACGTCTTCCCACAATAGATGACATAACTAATTTTCTCAGTTCAAGAGCTCACCGTTTAGAAAGCCAAGCAGAATCAACGCCATCTTCATCTACATTACCAAAGCCATCATTTAAATCCAATCACCGCTCTAATCGCGGACACACAATAGCTCGATGTCATAAGTTTCTACATATGCCTGTTGATCAACGTTACAATTTCGTAAACGAAACCAAGTTGTGTTACAATTGTCTTCGGCCTGATCATATGGTTTCAACATGCCCAGTGACGTTTCGCTGCCGGCACTGCAGTTCATCACATCATTCGTTGCTACACAAAGGTGCCAATGAGCAAGACTCCATACTTTCAAAAGCTGAGCCGCCGCCTACTGCTTTGAAACTAGAGGGCTCATCAACAACAGCACATTCCAAGGAGAAGACTAGCAACACCGCTGTTGCATCATCATCGCTTCCTGCCGCCAAATGCAAGACAACTTCATTATCATTTGTCTACTTGGCCACTGTATTGGTCAAGGTTCTTGACCGTTTTGGGCAACCGGTCATCGGAAGAGCACTTTTGGATTCCGGTTCTCAGTTGAACTTCATGACCGAATCATTTGCATCGTTACTGAAGCTGTCACGTCGCAACAGTGCCGCCAAGATTTGTGGAATTGGATCCAAAGTCGTCGCATGTTCCGGCAGCTCAACGATAACATTGAAATCAAAAACTACCGATTTTTGTACCACGATAGACGTCCATGTTCTTCCAAAAATAACAAGCTACCAGCCACTCACTTACATTGATAATATTGAATCTTGGGTAATCCCGTCAAATATAAAACTCGCTGATCCTGAATTCTTTAAGTTTCAAAATATCGACTTGCTATTGGGTACAGAGATTTACCAGGAATTACTATCTGTGGGCCAAATCAAGCTGGATGATTAGCTGCCTATGCTGCAGAATACTGTTTTGGGTTGGATTATTGCGGGAAAATTGTCATCAACTTCGAATTCCAACCATAGTTGCCATTTAATCGTCGAGGATTCCACTACGTTGAGCAACCAAATTGAGAAATTTTGGGACATCGAGAACTTCCCTCATTCTGTCAAACCACTATCATCAGAAGAAGTTGAGTGTGAAATGCATTTCAAAAAATTTACTACGAGAGATAATGAGGGACGATTCATTGTCAGGCTGCCATTTTCATCGGACCCGTTGACACTGGGCGAATCGAAGACACTTGCTACTCGTCGTTTTTATAATTTGGAAAGACGTCTCCATAAATCACCGAAGTTGTTCTCCGAATATTCAAAATTCATTGATGAGTACAAGAGGTTAGACCACATGGAACATGTTGATCCAAAGTCCATCACTGAGCCGACATTCTACTTACCGCATCATTGTGTTACAAAGCCTGACAGTTCCACGACAAAACTGCGTGTCGTTTTCGACGGATCCGCCAAAACCTCGAGCGGAAGATCATTGAATTCTATCATGATGGTGGGTCCAGTCGTACAGAGTGATCTATTCTCGATTTTAGTTCGTTTTCGAGCGCATGCTTATGCATTCAGCGCAGGTATTGCCAAAATGTACCGGCAAATTCAAGTACATCAAGACGATCAAAAATTTCAATTAATTATGTGGCGAGATTCTCCGGCTGAACCTCTTTCCATATTTAAGCTGAAAACTGTCACATATGGCACCTCCTCCGCACCGTTTCTTGCTACAAGATGCCTGAAACAGCTGGCACTTGAACACAAACTGTCTCTTCCTGGGGCTGCTGATGCTATCGATAAAGATGTCTACGTTGATGACTTGTTGACCGGCACAAATTCACTTGCTTCTGCGACAGAGATGAAACGTCAAATTATTAATATACTTCAGTCTGGTGGCATGGAATTAAGGAAGTGGTGTACCAACGTACCTGAGATCATCAAAGACATTCCACCTGAATTCATCGAGTCATTTGTCAACGTTGATGGAAGCGAATGGATCAAAACACTTGGAATACGTTGGCATCCGTCAACCGACAAATTCAATTGCTTTGTTCATGTCAACGCAAACTCAACGATCTCCAAGCGTGCTATATTTGCACAGATCGCCCAAATTTACGACCCGCTCGGATTAGTGGCGCCAGTGGTGGTGTTGGGTAAATTACTAATCCAGTCATTATGGCAATTGAAACTGGATTGGGACCAATCGCTTCCACAACATCTGCATACGCATTGGCAGATACTCCGAGAGAGTCTTACTGTACTCAACAACTTCAAGATCGATCGACACTTGTTCACTTCAACGGAACCATGTAGCATCCAAATACATGGATTTTCTGATGCGAGCGAACGCGCATATGGGGCTGTACTTTATGTTCGCAGTTCAACACCAGATGGCAGAGTCTCCGTGAAACTACTATGTTCCAAGTCACGTGTTGCACCGCTCAAGAAGACAACTCTACCACGCCTAGAGTTATGTGCCGCAGTATTACTGGCACAGCTAACACAAAGGATTCACGAAAACCTGAATTACAAAGTTGACCGAATTTTCTATTGGTCCGACTCAACGATTACACTACATTGGATAAAGTCGTGTCCGTCCAGATGGAAGACTTTCGTTTCCAATCGAGTTACTGCCGTACAAGAAATATCGAAACCAGAAAATTGGCTGCACGTACCAACTGAGTGCAACCCAGCTGATTTAATTTCGCGAGGAATGCCAACCGATAAATTCATCCAGTCCGACATCTGGATCCATGGTCCGGCTTTTCTACTACAAGAGGTCACCTTTTGGCCAACGCTTCGACAAGAATTTCCAGTACCTGAAGAAATTTCTGAGATGAAGAAAATTGTACCATTGACCGTCGTATCAGCCGAGGTTCCAGATATCCTGAATGAAATCAAATTCCACAACGACTTCCGAAAATTAAAAAGAATTATTGCCTACATCCTTCGGTTCAAAAGCATACCTAACTACAAATTTAGCGGTCCGCTAAAATTGGAAGAATTGGATCGAGCTCTCAACACCATAATTCGAATTGTCCAAAGAGAATCTTTTCCTGTTGAATACAAAGGATTGGAAAGCAAAGATTTCGTTGTGAAACAGCCGTCACTCCGCTCGCTATCGCTGTTCTTGGATGAAAATCATGCCATTCGAGTGGGCGGTCGCCTTCATCACACCAGCTTACCTTATATCTCAAAACACCCAATCCTATTACCTAGCTCACATAATTTTACAATAACATTACTCAATTTCTATCACAGGAAACTGCTGCATGCTGGTCCAAGAGCATTACTGGCTGCTGTGCGTCAATTTTATTGGCCTTTATATGGAACAACGGTGTGCAAGAAGGTTTTCCAAGAGTGCAAGGAGTGTTTTCGTGTACGACCAATTCCAATGGCACAACAAATGGGAAACTTACCACCGGAGCGAGTTACCATCTCACCACCTTTTTACACAGTTGGAGTAGATTTCGCCGGCCCATTCTACGTCCATTATCGCATCCGCGGCAAACCACCAACAAAGACATACCTCTGTCTTTTCATTTGCTTCGTCACGAAGGCAATACACCTGGAATTGGCCTCTGATTTAAGTACACAGTCGTTCATGGGATGTTTTAAACGTTTTGTGAGCACCCGAGGCTTATGTAAACGTGTGTTTTCTGATAATGGCACTAATTTTGTCGGAACCAATTCAGAGTTGCGTGAAATCTACGCGCTGCTTTCATCACAAGATTTGAAGGAAAAACTGCAGTTGATATGCGACGATGATAATATAGAGTGGAAATTCACTCCACCAGCCAGCCCTAATTTTGGTGGTCTTCATGAATCAGGTGTAAAATTAGCCAAATTTCACCTTCGGCGGACAATGGGCACGGCTAGATTTACGTACGAACAACTTATGACGCTGATTAAACAGGTTGAGGCCGTCCTTAACTCACGACCTCTTGGGTCAATGTCAAGCAGCCTCGAAGACCTCGACTGTTTAACACCAGGACATTTCCTGATTGGACGACCGCTTAATTCATTACCGATGCCTGATTTAACTGACCGACCTCCGCATGAAGCCTGGAAGCAACTCAATTTTTACCATCAAACATTTTGGAAACGGTGGTCAACCGAGTACTTGCGGTCTCTTCAACAACGTCACAAGTGGACAAAACCATCAGAAAATCTCGCCGTAGGGGATTTGGTAGTCATAATTGAAGATAATCTACCACCGCTGAAATGGAAACTTGGCCGAGTTGTTGAGATTTACATTGGAAAGGATGGTCTAGTTAGGGTGGCCAACATAAAAACCGCTCAAGCAATATTAAAACGTGGAATTTCGAAAATCTGCCGCTTGCCTCAGAATAAAGTTGAAACAACTGCGACGTTTCAAGGGGGCGAGAATGTTGGCACATCAATCAACGCATCTTAAATTTCACGCTTTGTATCATGAATTTAGTCACGCACTGTAGTTTTATGTATTAGATTTGTTAATTACCTTTTTTTATTATGTACATATTTTGAAAATTTCTCTTATATACTTACGGTTGTACGTTTAACTTGTTCTTTTTTTGTTATGTACTGTAATTTTATCTCATTGAACATTATGTACCAAAATATAAATTATTATAATTGCGATATCCCTCAGTGAGTGAAGAACAAATTTGATAATATAGTAAAGTTTTGATTAAAATAAAATAAAATAAAATTATTGGTGATTTTCGAATTTTGAATTGAAATTCTGTGTTTATTTTCGAGTGAATTAAAGTTGTGGCAATATTCCCGTCTATTTCCCAGCACAAAAAAGCTTGTGCTCCATCAGTATTGATATCACGTTTGATGTAACTTTTCTAATTTATTCATTTTATTCATATTTTATTTTATTTTTTGTCAAATTTTTTTTAGTTTTCATAAAAATGTATTTTTGTTTCAAATGTGACGAAACTTTTAATGAAATAACCCATTTATTAACTCACTTTTCTTATATACATTTACTTAAATCTAACGATACTTTAAAATGCAATCTTGCAATCTGCTTGAAATTAAATTATTATAAAGTGATACTGCTGATACTCGTAATATGCCGATCTTGCCAAAACAAACGAGTGTAGATTCCAAACTCATAACTACACTTCAATGTTAGCAAACCAACAAAAAAGACTGGGTTTATATGTATATTTTACAAGCTAATGAAATAGTTAATAGTTGCATTTTAATTTTTATTTGTTAAAAAATATTATATTTCCTGAATTGCCCCCTGACTATGAAAACGCGTCAGAAGTTATTAATCCACAGTGAAACCAAAGAAACTTTTGTAAAAGGTATCCCCGATTCCCCGCTTTTGAAAATGTTGACTATGATTGCGTGCTCATACGTTTACCAAATAGAAATGTTTTTTGAGAAATCCAACCTATGAAAACAAACAATTACTTATACGAGCAACTTGCTAAATTCGAACTCCAGTAAAATTGAAAATTTTGTCCAAGGTCGCCTTTAGAGGGAAAAGCTATCATTATTTTCGGAACATGATATTGTCTTGCCGTACATTCTCTATTACGATGATTTTGAAACTGGTTACCGATTAGGAAATTAAGCAGGATCCTATTCCGTTGCAGGATTTTATTTACATTTTCCCCCGCTTCCCTCCAATGTTTTAAAATTAGCTCACGGGTTAGGCCCCTGGTATAAATGTCTCATGTGTAGGTACAGGTACTATTAAATGGCTGATGAATTTTAAAACGGTATAACACAAAATATTTCGCCAACTATTAAAAAGTTAAATCAAAATGTTTCCCTCGAAACTGCTGTACCTATAATATGATTACCATGCTGATAAAACCTAAACAGTATAATAATATTAAAATATTTACGATTAAGAAGACCTACGCGATTTGGCCATTTGTTATCCAAGCGGCTGTCTTAAATAAATTTGGTACCTTCCCAAGGTTAAGTTACTAATAAACCATTTGAATCCTTACACCTTTCTACTTTACGTAATTTAAAAATAATTAATGGACGACCATGTTTTAAAGCAAGTATATTCTGCTACTGTTTTAGTAAACAGTGTAAACGATGTAAATTTGATATCAGTTACCAAATAAACGCACCCTGTAAAATAATAACATTTTTCCCCGTTTATTGACTATCGATAAGATAAAAATGTGTATGACAATCGGCTTTTATTTGTGTTACCTATAGTATAAACAAAAAGTTACTACAGTATTTAAAAAAAAGAGAGAATTCCTTTAACCAGTTAAATAATAATAGTGCAGTGCAGTTTAATATAAATATAATGGTGAACTAAAACAAGAAAAGTTAAAAACTATGAAAAAGAATATAGTTTACAAGGTGGAATTAGTTGGTGGAACGTCTAGGAATAAAATGAAATATGAAAATTTCATGCAAAGTGTATTAGGTAAATCGGTTATCTATATTTTTCGTGTGCACAAATGTCATTAATACACAAAATTTTGATTAGAAAACTAACACAACAAAAATTCAATTACACGGCATATTCTTTTCATTTTTGTAAATATTTATTTATGCATATTACACACGTGCTAAGAAATCGTCTTCCTAATATTTAAGTGCTACATATGCCTTTAAGAAATTTTGCAGATAGAACTTCAACGTATGTACATTAAAAGTCATCCCAGTATATGGAGTTGAATCGTATGTAATACTTAAATACTGAGGTGACGAAATGTTAAAATTAATATATCAAGTGAGATTTGCAAAGGTAAATTAATTATAAAACAATCAGCGTTCAGGAGTGTCGATCAGATTGACTCAATCGTTTCTCAACTAGTGGTTGTTTACAAGCACCATGCAAACTAAAGTTAATGAATTTTAGAGGTTTGTTGCTGGAGTATTTTATTAGTGATAAGTGGGCTAGTCAAGTGTAATTTTTACTGGATGTTGAACTTCGGTTGGATCATTTCACTTCCACGAATTTGAAATATTTTGAAATACTGAAGTTTTTTTAAGAAAAATAAATTTTGAAATTTCAAAGATGACTCTTCCATTTATATATAGACGATTAATTTTTACAGTTGAACAAATTGTGATATACCGAAGTCAGAATAAAACCAAATCTTAATCTTATTTGAACTGGATTGCTGTTTATTAAATCCGTTTTAGTGTGTTAGCTTCAGGTTTATCTAATTTTCTTTCATTTTGGTTTTGGTGGCTAAACATGTTAATCTTTTGATGTTTATCTTGAAATAATGAGTTTAGTGAGGTGCATCTAATGTCAAAATTTAATTAAGCATAGCATTGAATAAAAATAACACGACGGATTTGCTAGACATATCGAGAATTCAACTTGTTATTTTCAAAATTGTGACTATCAATTCCGTAATTTTTCTGTGCCAATGCAATTATATTAGTGGTCGGTTACCTAGTTTTGCCGGCGAATTGACTGAGATGTTTCTTGGCAAATCTCAGAATTTACTTAGATATTGGCATCAAAGTTCATCAAGGCTTTTTTCGTTATACAACTAACAGAATTCGAATAGATTTAGGGTAAAACTGCAACAGCTAGTTATCACGAATAATAAAAGAAATTATAATACCATTCCAGAATGGTCCTGAGGCACACTTGGGAGAGTCCATAAAATTGGCAGTAGCCAGATTCCTGCAAGTTGAAAGAAGATTATCAACAAATCAAACACTCAGAGAAGGGTACATACAATTCATCATAGAACACGCTAAGAACTTGGGCACATGGAAGTACGACAACAAAATTCGCGTCAGCAAAAACTAGTTTTCTTATTGCCCTTTATGTATGTACTCCAACAATATGGTATCTGAATTTTGCAGCATCTCGCACACATCGACGATAAAGATTACCTATTGCTAGAAATCGTCGCAAACCTGTAACATCGGTTGGCTCTTTAAATTCAGCAATGGTAGCAACTTTATTAGGTAGTGGTTTCGTACCCGATTCGGATATCAAATGATCTAACAATTTACCGTGTAGCATTGCACAAACCAAAGGTCATCCGCAGAACACAAATATTCCAAATGGCGTTATTATTGCTGTTTTCTCTATGTCCGATGGCTTGATCAATATCTGATGGTATGCCTTTACCAGATCGATTGTGAAAAATATGACCTTGCCATGGAATCCGTATACTAAATCCTGAATGTGCGGTAATGGATATCAGTCCGCTACTGTAGCATAATTAAGCCGGCGGTAGTCGCCGCATGGTCACCATTCACCGTTTTCCTTTTTAACCATGTGCAGAGAGCTGGGGTACGGACTTTTGGATGGCCTGCAAATTCCCAGTTTCATCATGTTATCACACTCACGTTTTGCGATGAGTTTTTCGGCTGTTAGCTGACGATATTTTGAATATAACGGAGCACACTTTGTTTCAATAACGTGGGTCACGTTGTGTTTAATCGGACCCATGCCAGCGTTTGGACGCGTAAGGTCCTTATATTTCATGAGTAACTCAGAGTATAGCTCTATTGATATCAGCTATGATAAAAGTCCATGTAAAGCTTCGCCGCAAACCTAAATCGACCGTGATTGTCTTGTCTCCGAAAACGTTCATTTTAGTTTGGTTATCTGCGTATAGCTCTTTCGGGAACGTCTCTAATTTTTTCATCTGAACATCATTTGCTTGTGTCATGACACAAAAGTCAGCCCCCGTATCAATTCAAAAATGACAATTTGTGGAGTTATCAAACAAAATAAGGCGACAATTTAATAAATTTTGATCGCTAGTCGTCATAAGCGATGGCCCTTCTAGTTTTCCGAGTTTTTTGAGAATTCACAAGGCGGGCGGCATTTAGTAGCCGGTATCAGCAATTCTTGTACTCAGTACGCTTGCGAGAGGTTGATCGCGAACTACTGTCATTTTGCACTCTACCAGGTGTACGGGAATCGCCGCGCCCCATTTCAGTCACTTTCCTAGTCAACGCATCGATTTTCGCTTGCAACGATGATATAATAAAATTTTGCGGAATTTGATCCGGATTCATTAATTTTACTGCATATACATACCTCTGACCCCTTTGTAACTTCCATAATACGGTCTGTCATCGTAGCCAGCCTATTCAAATCGTCGCCACTAACCGATAGAATGGCCTGCATTTGTGTAGGCAATCGCTGAATCCAAAGTGATTTGAGCAACTCGCTACCGATTTTTGATCCTGCGAGCTGCCGAATTTCTTTCAACAAATGCGACGGTCGTTGATTTCCTAAATATTTGTCGTGCAATAAGTTTTTTAAGCGGATTTCCTCCGATTCCGTAAAATACTTGTTCAACCGGTTTTTCAGCGTCAAGTATTTGTTTGTTTTCGGCGGATTTAACACTACTTCGTCCACCAGAGAAAGAATATTGCTTTCGATCACGGCTACCACCTTGTTGTATTTTGTTTTATCGGCTGTTCTGGCTCTGGTTTCAAATTGTACTTCCAATTGGCAAAACCAGAGTGGCGGATTCGCCTTCCAAAATGGCGGGATCCTTACTGCTCCACGCGCCACTCCAGAGGATATTAATCGTCCACTTGTTGCAGTGCTGTCATCCGGAACGCTTCCTTTTTTTCGTCGTTAATGTTTTCGTTCCCATACTAGGCATTTTTACGGCCACTTAAAATCACACTAAAAACGTATTCGTTATAACAGGTGTCACCATTTATGTGGCGTCAGCGTGTCTATATAAACTCTCGTAACACAAACTTATTTTTTTTTACACACCACACACACACATAATAATTTTTTATAAAAATATTACAATATCCTTGCGTCTGTCGAAGATGAAAGCGAACCATCTTCTATTTCTTTTATTTTGGAGATGCCGGAACTGCGATCGTCAAATTTTCCTTTTTTGTTTTTATTTTATCAATTGACCAACGCCGTATTTGAATCGGTTGATAGGGCAGCGTACCTATTTTCTAACTAACCATAGTTCACGGAATATCCACATACTCTTAATTACTTAAGCTTAAATTTAAGTTTAATTATTTTTTCCATAAATATGTTATGAATTAATCTTTAAGTACTACAAGTCCTAAAAATCATCTCTTTAGTAATGAACCATAGCGTACAAAAAAAATCACCGTTCCGCGACCATTAACACCCAAAGCTTCCCCGAAGAAACCCCCCAATATAAACTGTTTTTCTCGATAGAAAATTAAATTATCCATAAATCAAAAGACCTCACACAAAAGCCTCCCCAAAAAACAAAAAAACTTAAAATGTGAACCATCGCAAAACAACGATCCTTCCCACACGCCACCTCACCACCAAAGAGAGACAATTTTTTTTTTTGTTTTGTTAATTTTAGTAATCTGTTTCTCCTGATTGCTTCAGATATCCGAAGTTGTTCCTGGAAATTTGTTATTATGATTAAGAATATCTAACTATTAACTATTTAAATCTAATTTTCTAGTTGGTTAGAAAAACAACTGCATTCTGAAAACCATTTATTAGTTGGCTAGGTCAGATTTCTGTACACTCCTTAACATCGTAATCATTATTAATTTAAATTACACTTATAGTCGAGGCAATGAAGCACTAAAAAGGCCAAAGTTTCGGAATTTTTTCCAGCAGGACGGATCGGAATGCGGTTTTTTGCATTCGCTTCCAAAAATTATTTGTAAAATTCCTACATAATTTCTGAGATATACAAACCAGAAATTGCATTGCTGCAGCCAAAAATCATGATTGTTTTAGCAAACTTTTCGAATTTTAACAAAAACATCGTGAGCCGAGCCGAATACAAAAAAAAATCTAAAAAAACCGCCTACTTTAATTTATTTTGTTCTGAAAATATCTGCTATATATGGCCGCGGCAGCAAGTGTTTTTGAAAATGAAAATAGCATACGAGTAAAAGGACCACAAATTATGCTTGTGTAGTGTAAAAAAGTTCCGGTGCACCAGGTGTCCGGGGGGTCGTTTTCGACGTGAATTTTTATTCAGCGCCCCAAAAAACCCCCGCTCAATGATTTTCGGGTTGTTTTTGTCGATATTGTCAGGAAAATTCTCGGAGATGACGTCCAGGTCTAGGTTCGAGCGCACCAGGTATCCGGGGGGTGTTCGCCGATGCCATATTTGAATTCAGCGACATAAAAAACCCCCGGGCGCCGAGTTTTTCTCCTTCCCCGCGTGAATTTTGGGAGAGTTCCACTTATTTACAAACTTATCAAATCTTTCAAAATGCGTCTCAGAAAATGTATTTTCTGAATGGACTTTTGGCTGCAGCAATGCAATTTCCGGTTTGTATTTCTCAGAAATTAGGTAGGAATTTTACAAATAATTTTTGGAAGCGAATGCAAAAAACCGCATTCCGATCCGTCCTGCTGGAAAAAATTCCGAAACTTTTTATAAACAGTAGCTCAGAGACGACGTAATAAATGCAATTAGTATCGGCCACGTATTTTAATGATCTCCGCCATCCAAGTCACCTTCACCACTCAAAATATAGTCGTCAACCTGCCACAAGACTACATAAGTTCACCCCTTGATGAAAGTGTGATAAAATGTGATTAAACAAATAAATAAAATCAATAATAGTTAGTAAAAATAAAGATAACATACCTAAATTATATGTTTGCTTTAATCATTTCATAATCCGACTACATCTATGTATTCCCATGCCAATCACAGGTTTAAACTGTGAAACTGTAAAACAAAAACCAATCACATTTTTCTTCAATGAGGGACTTTCCCAAAATCGATTTTAGTTCATTTGTCCCCACGCTTGGGCAGCGCTGATTACTTTTTTTTTTTTACCTGCAAAAATAAGTAAAATCATGTTTACAAATACAAGTTTCTTGTCTAATTTAGTGGATGTCCCCCTACTTTTTTTTTATGATTAATAAAATTCAGAATGTTGCGATTAATAATAAATATCAAATTTTAAAATTAATTTAGTCGAAATTAATAATTTAATGAAAAATTCAAACACATGTTTGACCATATAAAACTCCATACGAAATATTTTAGCCGCCAATCAGCAAGCGTTGGAATTCTATTTGGGAAAATCCCTAATAACAAAATAAAAAAAAAGTCATTTAGCATCGTTTGAGCATAGACAATCATAGTAGATCTCTCATTTGACTAAAAACAGAAAATAAAAACAAAAATTTTCCATTCAAATATTATCGGTGTATTGCATATACGTATTATATTTGCAACGCATTCTAAAATTATTGCCTTATAAAATACACAACACAACGATACATTGGAATTATCAGAAGTTTTTGTTTTTTTCCTTTAGTTACTATGAAATGAGAAATCTAGTATGAATGTGTCTATGGTTTGAGTATCTACAAAAAAAAAATGTAAGACCCAGATACAAATGTTTGTGGAGGAGGCCCACAATTTGTAGCTACGCTACTGAAGGTAGCTAGTCGGGTAAATCATTTAGTACAGTAAATTTCAATTTTAGTAAGCATTTACCTCAATTGGCGTACCAATTCTCTAGAAGTAAAAATGGTTTGATAGGCACAAATTATTGTTTAGAGGGTTGAAATCGCTGGCTATTAGGTGCAAAAAGACACGTCAAATATTTTGTATTGTTTTTCATTTGTAAAATAAAAATAAAATTTATTTTATTACCTAAGAGTACACAACTCAAAAAATATCATTTTGAGTAAAACGGATTTATATGTATATGTATTAAGTAATTTTCCTAGAGCCATTGCATCGTTACCTGGACACTAATTTCTGACATTCTAAATTTTTTTAATGCCTTTTAGGATATTCTTGCTAAGAACAGTAACATTTTTGATAATGCAACCCTTAAACACCCCCAATTTTAGAAGTGTCATTATTGAATTAACTATTTTTGTACACAAATTTTGCTTTGTGACGTTATTGCAAAATAAAATAAAATATTTAACTTATGAATTATTCGATTTGATGCAAAATTGGATTTGTTTTAAACAATTAAACAAGTCGTTAATAGAGTTTAATAATACCTTTATTAATTATAAAATTATTTCAGTCTCACTACTCGTATCACATTTCAAAATATTATAGTAGCTATGTTATAAAAATAATAAAATATTATAGAGGCATTCTTTGCCTACGGGAGACCCCCCTATGCCCAAAAATTGTTGAGGTTATTTAAAACGTGTTTGGTCACATATTGAAGCCTATCATCTCTAGTTTCTAAGACAGCGTGGCAGATTTTGAAAACGCATGATGGCGGACCAATATAGCGGCTCAAAGCCGACGACCATCTACTGAGATGCCGTCTTATCAAGCTTACGCTCGACCTAGTCACAATAAAATTATAGGAAAAGCTTATCATTATGTATTTTGAGTCGCTGATTATGAATCCAACATCACTTTTGACTAAAAATACTGTGTGCCGTTCCTAACCTCAAAAAAGTTTAGTAAAAAGCAGTTTTTTGTATTTAACGATGGTTGATGTTATAATAAAATTTATTTGTGGTCGCTGAATACGAATTCAACATCACTTTTGACTGAAAACGCTTTGGATCGTCCCTAACCTCAAAAATCCTCTTAAAAATCAATTTTTGTATACTTAACACGTTAATCGCCACCATAATCGAACTTATTTAAGCAATTTTCAGGTTTTGCTCCTGGTAGGCTAAGCTTTTGAAAGATACAGCAAATTTATCGTTTGCGTCGGAAATCAGTGACTGACGGGGCCTTCTACTAAATCCCGTATGTCAACATATATGTCTGATATAGTTCATGTAGAACTTCTTAGTGTCAGATACATATGACTGACATGGTGATTAACGTGTTAACGATCGCTGAAGTGGTCACACAATCATAAAAACAGCTTATCTATATATACTTTTATTCGCTATATTTACATCTAATCGTATTTGTACCTGAAAACGCACTACGATGTTCCTATCCTAAAAAAACTCAAAACTGCAGTTTTTTGTGCCTAGCGATCGCTCAAATTGTCATAAAATCATGAAAATGACTTATTATAATTCAGATTCAATTGTTTAACTCGTATCTCACCTCATTCTTGACTGAAAACGCATTTGTTTATTTCTAACCTCAAAAATCCCAAAATTGTTTCAAGAAGCAGTTTTATGTGCTCAACAATCGTTCAAGTAAATCCGCCCTCGGAAACGTGACTAAATTCGCTTGTTTGGTAACCCTTAAAAGTGGACTTGCATTCCGTCCCAAACGACAGTTAATGATAAGACACTAATTCTCTCAAAATTTGTTCCGGAGATATCAGAACTCAAATTTGGATTTATGCTTATAATATCGATATTACGGTAAAATATTGTAAATATTAAGATGAATTCAAGTCTTAGTGTTATTTACCTACCCTTAGCTTAGGGAGTGTATTTTCTTGGTGTACTTGATTAACGAGAGCCCCTCGCCTCTCACGATCCGGATTGATTTATTGTCTTTTGGGTATTATCACATACTTAATGCAGAGAAATGATCATTTTTTATTATGCGGCTTGAGCGCGAAGAAAACAAAAATCAAAACATTCTAGCATGCTTCGCAAATACAATATAACAATAGAATGATATTCGAATTCAAATTTGAATGGAGGCAGTGAATTGGATAATTACAGTCGTTCAAGTCATTAAAAAACAAGTGAAAAACTCATGCCCTTTTAGATTTTCTTTTACACAACGCGACTGCGGATTTAGAATTCAAAGATGGATGATTTTAAATGGTTCTAAACGAACAACTACTCAGAAAGGGGCATACTGATAGATGTTGCAAGCAACTACAATGTTTTAGGTCACAAAGGTTCTAATTTGCGATATTTATCCAAAAATCAGAAACGACAATTTCCTTCCTTTCCATCAGATGCAAAAATATGTAGTAAGTGTAGAAAACGCGATACTGAGTCATTGGATGAAATCAACTCCGATTTATATAAAAATGAATCAGGCGATCACATTAATATGGATATTAATGATTCTTTTAATTCTAATACTGCTGCACCTTCTTCACCTGAAGCTACCGTGGTTCCATCAAAAAGGGAATTAGAATTGGAAGAGATGCTTACTGGGTTAAAAGAAAATTTTTCAAACTTATCGACTCAAGATCCGCAAAGATTAAGTATTCTCACAATCGCCCCACTATCATGGTCAGTAAATAAAATAGCCAACGAATTTGGATGCAGTTGGCAATTGGCACAAAAATCTAAGATGCTTAGCGTCAGAGGGTATCTTAGGAAATATGACTCTGAAGGCTGGTCGAAAATTACCTGAAGATACTGTCAAGAAAATTATTAATTTTTATACCAACGATGCTAACAGCAGAATAATGTCTGGTACACGAGACGTAGTTTCCTTGAAAAGTTCGGAAGGTCGTAGCTTGATACAGAAACGACTCTTGTTGATGGATTTAAGGGGGTTGTATACAACATACAAACAAAATTATGCAGACTTTCCTTTAAGTTTCAGCAAATTTGCTCAGTTCCGTCCGCAACATTGTATTCTTGCAGGTTCTAGGGGAACACATACAGTCTGTGTTTGCACAATCCATCAGAATTGTAAATTATTATTGGATGCTTTAAATATAAAGAACTCACTGAAGATTCACAAAAACCGATGAATAACTATAAGGCCTGTTTAAAAGAGATTATCTGTTCTGATCCAAAAGAGCAATGTTGGTTACGTGAGTGTGAAAATGCCCAGAAATTGAAATTCTTTCATGTTTTTTAGAAGAACTATTAGAAAACAAAAACATTGCACAAGTGCAATTTAGTTTCTGGACTGGAACAGATCGTTCGAATTTGCTGTCACAGATCCTTCCTTCAAAAGATTTTATACGAGAATTGGCCAATAAGCTATTACCCCAAAAACCACACAGTTTTATCAGCCAAAAGCAATCTCACTTCTACGAGGATAAAAAAAATAATCTTAGAGAAGGTGAAGTACTCGTTTGTTTAGATTTCTCTGAAAATTACAAGTATGTAGTACAGGATGCGTCCCAAGCCTTCCATTTTAATAACGATCAATGTACTATTTTTCCTGTGGTGTACTACCACAAACAAAACTCTGAACTTCAAAACAAAAGCCTGGTTTTCTTACCGAATAGCACACGTCATGGCACAGCAGCTGTTTATACGATGCAAAAAATCTTAGTCCCATACATACAAAATAATATTAATTTGAAAAATATTATTTACTTTAGTGACGGTGCTAAACAACACTTTAAGAATAAATTCCAAATAATGAACCTAAAATACCATAAAGAAGACTTTGGCGTGCCAGCTGAGTGGCATTGTTTTACGACTGCTCACATGGCAAAGGAGCACCAGATGGTGTTGGAGCATTATTTAAAATAGAGCCTGCTCGAAGTAGTTTGTTGTGTAAGCCAGCTGATGCTATTCTATGTTCCGAGGAACTATTTCAGTGGGATAAAAATCTCAAGGGGACTCACGGTAATCAAGCACCCCAAGGAAATACACTCCTACCACGTCCACGTCGTTGTTTCTGGGTAAAGCTAAGGGTAGGTAAATAACACTAAGACTTGAATTCATCTTAATATTTACAATATTTTACCGTAATATCGATATTATAAGCATAAACCCAAATTTGAGTTCTGATATCTCCGGAACAAATTTTGAGAGAATTAGTGTCTTATCATTAACTGTTGTTTAGGACGGAATGTAAGTCCACTTTTAAGGGTTACCAAACAAGCGAATTTAGTCACGTTTCCAAGGGCGGATTTACTTGAACGATTGTTGAGCACATAAAACTGCTTCTTGAAACAATTTTGGGACTTTTGAGGTTAGAAATAAACAAATGCGTTTTCAGTCAAGAATGAGGTGAGATACGAGTTAAACAATTGAATCTGAATTATATTAAGTCATTTTCATGATTTTATGACAATTTGAGCTATCGCTAGGCACAAAAAACTGCAGTTTTGAGTTTTTTTAGGATAGGAACATCGTAGTGCGTTTTCAGGTACAAATACGATTAGATGTAAATATATAGCGAATAAAAATATATAAAGATAAGCTGTTTTTATGATTGTGTGACAACTTCAGCGATCGTTAACACGTTAATTACCATGTCAGTCATATGTATCTGACACTAGGAAGTTCTACATGAGCCATATCAGACATATATGTTGGCATACGGGATTTAGTAGAAGGCCACGTCAGTCACTGATTTCCGACGCAAACGATAAATTTGCTGTATCTTTCAAAAGCTTAGCCTACTAGAAGCTAAACCTGAAAATTGCTAGAATAAGTTCGATTATGGTATATGGTGGCGATTAACCTGTTAACCCTCAGGGTACTGACTGGGTTACCGTAACCCAGACAGATTTTGAAAGTCGCGCCATTTGAAAGGAAGCGAAAGGTGGGGTCCGTAGTGGGGGGTAAAAAATCTTTGTGGTAGTGTCTGTGTAAGCCGTAAGTGGCAGCCTCAGTAGCCTCAGCCTCGGGTATTTCTCACCCAGTCAGTACTAAACGTTACAAAATCCGTATTTTCGGGAGACAGAAAAATTTTTTTTTTTGGAGTTTTGGCTGGAGTAAAGTGTTTTGGTTTGTACAATTTACTATTTTTTGTATTTTTATTATTAATTAAATATTTATTATTAATTAAAAATTTATTATTGTGTATCCTACCTTCAAAACTATGCTCTATGCTTATGTACAGTAGAATTCGCTTATAATGAACAGTCATAGGACAAATAATTTTGTTCATTATAATCGTGTGTTCATTTTAACCAAAAATTTGGTTATAATGAACGGCGTTCATTATAATCAAATGTTTGGTTTTAAGAAACGGTGTTCATTATAACCAAATGTTTGTTAAATTCTTTTATCCTTTACAATTTAAATCAAAATAACACTCAAATGAAAAGAATTGATTATGGAATGGAACTTGCGATGCAACTTGTTAAACCTGCGCTAGCTGCTAGACTAGCGCTCCGAGTTCTCTTGACCGCAAAACATTTTACAAGTGCCTCAAATGTAATAAGGCTATGTGCAGGGACCATGTAGCGAAAATATGCTGCGAATGTGGAAATACAGTCTGATTTTGTTTTTTTTATATTTTGAACAATAAAACATTCATTCAACAATCAATTTTGTTATTTATTTATATTACAGTTGTGCCTTGTTACGATAAATCAATCATGGAACGTTTTATCGCTATCCTAAAAAACAGGTGATTTCAAAGTTTAAAAAAAATATAGTTTTTGGAATGGATCAAAAAACTGATTTGGCCATTTTAAAGAACAACTTTTTAGCTTTAAAATGCAACAAGAAAAATTTCGATATCTTGTTTTTCCACAAAGTTATGCAATTTAAAAAAAAAAGTGATTTTACACAAAAAAATTTTTCAAAATGTTTAAACTTTTGAATGTATCTTTGTTTAAACAAATTATTCGATAAATCTATTAGCACCCTCGTATTTGTGACAAAATGGACTATCGATTTAAAAAAAAAATCGTTTCAATTGGCCAACTACAGCCCAAGATACAGCCAATCAAAGTTGCCGGGTTAGGCTAACCCATGTCAGTACTGAACGTAACTTTTTTACAGTCGGTACCCTGAGGGTTAAGTATACAAAAATTGATTTTTAAGAGGATTTTTGAGGTTAGGGATGATCCAAAGCGTTTTCAGCCAAAAGTGATGTTGAATTCGTATTCAGCGACCACAAATAAATTTTATTATAACATCAACCATCGTTAAATACAAAAAACTGCTTTTTACTAAACTTTTTTGAGGTTAGGAACGGCATACAATATTTTTAGTCAAAAGTGATATTGGATTCGTAATTAGCGACTCAAAATACATAATGATAAGCTTTTCCTATAATTTTATTGTGACTTGGGCGAGCGTAAGCTTGATAAGACGGCATCTCAGGAGATAGTCGTCGCCTTTGAGCCGCCATATTGGTCCGCCATCATGCGTTTTCAAAAACTGCCACGCTGTTTCAGAAACTAGAGATGATAGGCTTCAATATGTGACCAAACAAATTCTAAATAACCTCAACAATTTTTGGACAGAGGGGGGTCTCCCGTTGGCAAAGAGTGCCTCTATAATAATTCAAAATTATTAAGGCATGTAATATAAATTAAAAAATAATCTAATTATGTTTAAAATTAATTCAAAAATATACATCACAATAGTAAAATTTATAACTTATTAAGTTGCATTTACAATAAATTATTGTAAAAGTTTAAATAAATGCGAGGAATGTGGTTTGATTGTTTTAAAGATAAGAGATCACTTTTTTTATTATCTTTTATTTCTATTAGAATACGCTGCTTTCAGGTCAGGTAACTTAAAAGGAACATTACGTTTTCTGGACAACATGTCGGTTTCTTGAAATTGGCTTTCGGTGTACGGTGTTTTAAATAAGAACTTATCAATTCGATTTTTTCAATTTTGAAAATTTTTGCAGATGTTATTTTGATTTTAGCTAAAGCAAGCTTCAACTGATCCGTTAAATCGCGTAGACATCATTGTGAGTTAACTTTAACTCATTAACGTGATACGGTTCACCGCGTTTCTTTGCAATTCGTATTATCTGCGCGTATTCCGAAGGAATATAAGTAGGCCCTGATTTTAATGACATTTTAATCTGTCGTTCGACTGTGGAGTGCACACTGTCGCCTTCGTTTTGTGTATGGCCTGTTATTAAATACTTATGGGTTATAGAGTTAATTTGTGGAAACTTCATAACTGCATAAGTATACGTGGCGACCATAAATTTATTTTTTTGTTGGCCGCTGCGGTTATCCGAGTAGAAAGTATACACTTCCCATATCGCCTAAATTATTGACAATTTTTTCTAACAAAACAATTCTTAGGAGTAAACATTTTCCAAACTATTTTATTAAAATTTTTTTTTTATAATAATCTGTTCTTATTTTATTAGTTAGTAAGTTCATTATAATTTAGATTTCGTTTGGAACAGATCGCTAAATAAAACTTAAAAATTATTTCGTGTGACAAAAATCGACGCCAATCAAGTTCCATCCTAATTGGCTACAGTGCAGAACTACAAATAAAATTCATTTTAGAATCTCATTTTCGTATGCCAAAGCCAAGTCGGTTAAAAAAATGACAAAGTTCCATCAGAGTTGATCTTATTCCAGAACTACAAATATAAATTATCTTAGAGTACCATTTACATCGCACAAGTCGAATCATAATCGGTTAAGAAATGGCCAAGTTACAATCTAATGAGCCACATGACAGAATTTCATGTAAAAATCATTTTGGTTTCCCGTTGTTGAATTTGATACATTGGATTTAATTCAATATTGTGCAAATACTGTGCAAAATCATCAGAATTATTATGATTTTATTTGAAGTTCTTAATCTTGCAGTTTAGCAAGTTTTCTATTGATATGATAATGCACAAACAATACACAGTAGCAAGCACATTATACAAAATGTTTTATATTTTATAAGCGCTTTTAGAAATGTGCGGATTTGTAATTTATACGAAACATATTATAATGAAAGCAAACCATTATTTTATTTTAGTTAGCAATTACCTTTATCGCAAAAAGGGTGGGCCTCTTATCTTTAACAGTTTATACCCAAAAATCTAAATGACAAAAGTTTCACATTTTTGCAAGGTGCGACACTCAATATTAATGCAAGGATAAATGAAAATAAGCAAATCGTATTGAAACTATTATTGTACATTACCCCGAATTGGAAGCTGTTTACATTTAAAGTATCATTCCCACTTAGACATAAGTACTATTATGCAATGAGCAATCCTTTCTTTTTTTTTTACAAAATTTCTCATTAACTTGTGCTTCCGTCAGTTCAGCAGGAGCAAACTTGTATTCCTTGTACCATTCCTGCCCATTTCTTTATTTGGCATTAAAAATTCACCTTCACACCCATTATTACTAAAATCAATCAATATACTTTGATATTTTCGGCGGAAAGGTGAAATTTTGTATAAATGTATGACGTATATGGGTGGTTAACCTACATTTTTTGCTCGCATGGCATTATAAATCTTGAAACGGTAGTTGTGACATCTATTATCGGATAATTCAACCATGTAACTTTCTAATATTTTTTTAGCAAAGACATTCGTTTTTCGTTTGAATAAAACCGTAGCCTAGATTAAGGCGTTGATATTTTTTTTATTTTTAAGCAGAGAAAATCACCTCTATTCCAATTGGATTATTTAATTGGTATTGTACTGTACAAAAAGTAAAATGAAATTGAACAAACAAGACGACACAAAATAAAAACCTAACTTCAGTTTATTTGTGTTGTTGATGAAAAAAAGATCGTGTGTTGTTATTTTAATTTGGTTAAAAAAAAATAAAATAAAATATTTATTTGGTGAATTATGTATAAATGAAAAACAAAATATATGAATGATATGTGTGTGTTGTGATGTGATAAATAATGTTACAAAATAGAATTATGCGAAATAAATTATGTTAATACAAAAAAAAACATAAATATCACCCAAAAAGTTTCTAAGAAAGCGAAAGACACCTGTTGACATAAATAAATTAACGTGGGAATCTATAATCTTTGTTAACTATTATTAATGTTGAGACATAGAAAAGTGATGTTTCAAATATATAATAAAATGTTTTATAATATATTGGAAGGTTGCATTATAGTTAAATTTAATTATTAAAAAGACATTTGTTAAACAACAAAGTAAAATCCAAGATGGAGACTGCAAGTGTATTAATTGGTAAAAAAAAAAAATAAAACTAAATGTTTACATATGTATTTGTGTAGACAAGTAGTCGGTTTAATTTATCATAAAATGTTATTTTAGCTAATGGCTTAAATTTACTCATGATTAACTTATTAGGTATTTAATAATCTGATATTCTTGAATCGAACCAACGATCAATTTTGTATAAATGCAATTTCTTAAAATCAATATTAAGATATGATATAACAAACAAAATATTCACGTAGTGATGAATGCAAGTTATAATTGAAAATGAGACAATACATAATGATCATGCATATACAACAATGAAAGATAACTCTAAATTGTTTTTTCGTTGTGCGCTTCTCGTTTTTTTTTATTTATTTATTAAAAAGTGCTAAAGTCAATGACCCCGAAGGCCTTAGTTATCATTTTTGTTATAACACTATTAGAAAATTAAGGGATAAGTACATTCATACATATACAAACGTTTTATGCCGTATTTTGATATTTTGCAACATAGAATTTTTAATTTTTAAGAAAGAAATTCTTCTGTCTCTTTTCGATGCCTTAATCTTAAGATGCACTTATACTAGGATATATTTTGTCTTTTGTTAGGCAAAGTTATAACATCAGTAAGATCTATGTGGTATTCAGAAACATCGATCAATGTTACGTTTTGGGCCGTCGATCACATAATTGCTTTTTCTCGATTTTTATTTTTCTCGAAATGATTCAGTTAATAAACTGTGATCAAAAAGTAGTAGGACTTTTTAAATAAAACACAAACAGCTTATTATTTTTAGAAATTTATTTCATCCCCTTCAAAGTAATCCCCTTAGGATAGAATAAACTTTTGTATCTCTTCAATTGAGTCAAAGCGATGTACCCGGAGCGGTTTTTTGAATTTAGAAAATACCCAGAAGTCAGACGAAGCTAAATCAGGCGAAAAGGACGTCTGTGGAATATGTACAACCAATGCAGTTGTCTGCCCGAAAATTCTGACCCAAATGATCAACAAGATCTCTCATTGTCATCGATGATTTTTAAGCACCAAATCCTTAACTTCTTTGACGTGGTGTTCATCGGTAGACGTTTTTGCCAACTTATACCAATCAAAAATACTCGCTCTGGTCAGTACAATATCACCAAAAACCTTGCCCAACAGTTACAATGTTTTGGAAGCCAGAATTCCGTTTTAGACGTAAAATTTGATGCAACTTCTTTGCTGAACTTTTTTAAAAATCGAAAACTGTACTGTTTAGATGAAAGTAAACAAGCGTATCTCATTTACTACTAGAGATTGATTGATTGATTCTGAATGTACGACCAAGCATTTAGCAGGATCTCCGGTAATTCTAAGAATTTTTTACGCAGGGCCCACCGTATACCATTTTTTGATAGGATAAGATAGGATTATTAGTATAGGCAGCTGAAATTAAGTTATCAACTACCTGTAATTTACAAACTTTATTATTCAGGTTAAATTTAATTTCTACTCACACCTTTTTCTTAGATTATAATCATACATGCAATCGATAAACTCAGATATTAGTTTATGTTAAGCCCGCTAAGCGGGGGCAAGCCATATTTACAATATTTTTGGAATCAATTCAATAAATAAACTTAATTTGTAAAAGAACTTGTGTTAATAGGAAATTCAGTAATAATAAACAATTTTGAGGTTATGGGATCAACCTCCTATTTGTGATTCCGTTTTCAGCTTTCATGTTCTACCCCTAAAAATTATGTCACTTGCTTTGCCTGGTGAGCATATGTTACCGTTTTATCATGATCCATTGTATGTAGAGCTAGTTCAAACATTCCTTGCCCATCATCCAACAATTTATTTACACTCCATTTGCACAAAATTTATTGTTAAGTAATTTTCCACAGTTGATGTTTTAGCCACGGACAAACGACCCAGCTCGCGTCACTTGCTTTGCATGATAAATATCTTTACTAAATTTGCAAACCATTATCAGAGAACTAAACTGAAAGTTATTTTCGTCCGCTTCAGACTCCTTGTGATAACAACCATAGCAAATCCTGTACCGAGTCGGACACCTCTGCTCAACCAGTTTGTGGTGAAGTCAGCTAAATGCATTATGCGCCAGCATTATGTGCAACTTATTGTAAATATGAATATAGTCGATACAACGTATGCTCACCCGCCTTTGACTTTCATTTTTTCGGCCCCGATCCATAATTTGTTCAAACCCATTGCATATTTTTGCTGACATCTTTATGTTTAAATGAATTTTCTAACGGCGGGATCTTTCCTATAAATTACATGTTCTAGTTTATCCAATCTTAGAAGCTAAATTCAAGTCAAATTTCAGTCGCACAGATTTAGTAGTCCTGACTGGATTGTATCCCCTAACACTGAACTGGCATCTGGTGTTTCTGCCTTTAGGTTCAATACTCTCCGAATTTACACGCTTGTTCCTATGTACCTATAACCTTTGGCCTTTCCTCGTCATTGGTGACCTCAATACTTGTTTGCACTTAATATTATCCCGTTTCCACCGGAACATTTCGTGCTTGCGCCTTGCCCATATTAATAAATGGATCATTTTCGCGTTTTATGTATTTATTGTATTTACTGTACAACGCTTTACACTCAATGTTTCTTTGCCAAACACAATTAAATTTACAAATTTACATCCTTAAATATTTAAATAGAATTTTACATTTTTTGTTGAACAATTTATTTTCTCCGCGAAAAACAACCGTTCACTAAGGCTACTTTTTCGAATCCCCTTACTACTAGATAAATTGACACAAAATTTGACACAGATGTCTGTTAAAGTCAGTGTTGTGTCGCTTACTCTATACATGAAGTAATTAATCAATTGTCTATTCGTCCAGACAATATATGTAGACAATCCAAAATGTGACGTCGACAATGTAAACAATGTCGACAATTCAGGCTATGCGTCGATAATTCCCAGCACCAAAATGAGTCAAAGTTCTGATTTATTACGTATATGATTTGTATTAAAATAAATTTATAAGAAATCAGTCTTTGTATAGCCTTTATATCAACAAACAAAGAAGAGAGACCACAATGTTTAATTTCAAAATATATTTTTGTCTTACCGCTGTTCTATGAGTAAAGGATGGATTACAGAACAAATTCGCTTATTATAGCACTCGTTAACTGCCTCGACAGTTGCCATTGGTTTGTGTCAGCGCAGAGAGCTCTCACAAAAAAAAATGTATTTTTAGCATGTAAAATGTGTTAGACTTACTTATTTTTAGTGAGACCTCCATGAGTTTTGCAAAATTACTACCGATTTTTTTTTCCGGTGGTAACCTAACCTGACTTTGTTTCTTTTCTTGTTAATTTATTGTGCAGTTCTTGTTTGCTATCTAGTTGTACTTTTATTTCTTTTATTATGAGCGGCCATGTCATTAACCGCTCATAATTTTTTTTCCTTGTGGCTTAGAAAACGGAGAATCCAGATGGGTTTAATGGATTACGTTTCCATGGCATATAACTTTAATGGACATATAAAAAACGTGTTCAAAATGATCTCCACTGAATGATATTATCGATAGAATTCATCTATAGGTACATCAAAAATTAAAATGAACGGTTTTAAATACAAAAACCTTAGAGCCCCGTAGAGTGTAAAAAATAAGCATCAAAACAATAGAATATTCAAAATGCAACTTTATTTTAAATGTCAGTTCTCATCATGGTGTTGACAAAAGAACAGCAGCTCTTTGTTTCAAATTTTTTAAAGAAAAAGTTAGTTTTTCACTAGTAATTATAAAAGAGTGTAAAAAGTGGGGTTTAATATTTCAAAAGGTACACTAACCCACTATAAATAAATGAAATTCTGCTAATGAGGAACAATAAACCAATTGAAAATGCAGAACGAAAATCATCTTTATCAAAACGCCAAATTTGGCAATCAAACCATAACCACCGTCGCAGAAAGCAGAAGCTTGGTTTTAGTTAACAAATGCCGATGGTCAAAGAAGTGTGCAATATTTGGGTCGCGAGCAAACTAAGACGGAATTATTTCCCTCCCAAAAATCGTCTCATCCGAAAAGCTTCATACTATTCTTAGGAATATCTAATTTTGGCACAACAGTAGCCATTTTCGTTCAGCCAGGTGCTAAAATAAATGCAGGTTACTACATAAACCACTTATCAAAGATTCAAAACGCTTATATCCAAATGGTAACTGGATATTACACCAAGACTTAGCTCTGTCACACACAGCAAAGAAAACACTTGCATTTCAATAAAACAACGTATCATTTGTTCATCCTAATTTATGAACTTTGTCATCACCCGACTTAGCACCATGTGATTATTTCCTGTGGAGCTACTTGAAGTCACAATTGGCAAGCCCTAAAGCTGATAATATTGCTCAACCTAAAAAATTGATAAACCGAGAGATTAGAAACATTCCTCTTTCCAATGATTCAACGGGCACTTAAATCTTTGGCCAAGTTGGTGTTTGACTGTTTATAAAAACAAAGTTTTACATATAAAATAAAACTTCATTAAAAACATAACTGTATATTTAATTATTCCAATTCAAAATCGTTCATTTTCATTTTTGATATACGTGTATTCGATCATCAATCAAGAAATTACATTAATCAAAATTAAAATGCTTAACAATGGCCTCAAACTTATCAAGATCTTTTGAAAATTCTAAAATTCTATACGATTGCATTTTTGAAGCAACGAAACAAATCCAACTAATAACATTTTGAAAATTAATTTACCCAGTCCAAAGATTTTTTCACTAATGCGACATTTATACTTCTGCAGAACAAGAAGAAACAACCTTGTCCCGAGCTATATGTATTGTAAATATGTTGACCGAATGTATTGTAAATATGTTGACAAATTTTAAATTTAACGATACCTTGACAAATACATGTTTGACTAAGGATAAGGAATACTACACAGTTGAAAATCTTGCGACGAATTTCTACGCACGCTTTGCACCGAGGCGTATGCGATTTTAGCGTACATCTTATTCTGATGTAAGACAAACATCAAACGTTTATTTCATACAATTACTACCTTATGCGATGTAAAACTGCAACTAAATAATGTGCATGCGCAATTAACGTTCATCGAGGTCTTTTCAACGCAATTTAAATCTTATTTTGATGTAAGGTAGGCAATCAAAATAAATTTGATTCAAATTACTACGATATGTGTTGCAAAGCTTGTAACGAAAATAAACGCACTTGCGCAACAATATCATTTTCATGCGAAAAGAAAACAAAATGTTGACAAGTCATGTTGACAGGTCAGCTACATATAATATTCCGAATTTCGGAATCAATTCAATATTAGTTTAAATGTCAGATTTTAATAACGTGGTTTACATATGTATGTGGTAAAAAAGTAAATCATACAGCAATATTTAGTTTTCATTTGTAGAATCCCATTTTCATCGTATTTGCTGAATTTCATCAAAATCGGATAAAAAATTACCTTGTTCCTTCCTAATTGGCCATATTCCAGAATTTTATCTGAAAACCATTATAGAATCCGATTTGTATCGTGCATGCTGAATTTTATCAAAATCGGTTAAGGTATATAGAAATAAAATTTTGCTCGATACGTTGCACCTTCATTTCTCGCACTTAAGGCTTGTCTCTTAATTCCCCTTTCGTGTAACCGTTTCCCTTTAAGTATAACCAAAAATTTCAAACAGTACGCGAATTACGATACAAACTCATGACGCATTTTGTGTGCATTTTATTATACATTGGGCGCTTTCAGGTCCGCCAACTGTTGGCAACATGTTGAGGAAAATAATCCTGTGCTGAGATGTTCTACCATCACTTTCGATTCGTCTTCGATAGTATTTTGTCTCTTGTAACAAGAACAAAATTGTACGCTATTTTCTTCTTTCATTACAATTTTTCTAATGCGATCTCAGCCTTCTGCATACTTTTCCTTTTCTTCACATTGATAAAATATCGCAAACAAAATTTTTTGTGATAAAGAGTGATGAATGAAAGTAGAAATAGAATGATGTTTTATGCGAGCATGCTGAGATCGCAATAGAAAAAGCTTAATTCAAAAGTCGAAATAGTATACAATTTTATTCTTGAAAAGAGAGACATGGGATCTGTCGAATTCGAATCGAAAGTGATGTTAGAACATCTCAGCACTGATGTTTTCTGAATGCAACCGATTTACTGAAATTTTCATGGCAATGTGATAGATCGAATGTCTTTTTTTCCATCAGTAAATTTTCAAAGCCAACTTGTTGGAGGAACTGAAAGCGCCCAATGTAACAACATTTATAGTGGTCAAAATTCATCACTGTAAACATTGCTACAAAATATCAAAAATAACAAAATAAATTCGAAATTGGTCTGTTGAGGGTCGGGCTAGTATGATGAATATTACAAATCATCTACTACACATACACACACAAGACCTAATATTCAGTTTCAGGGAGACATCCACTAAACAATTTTTAGTGTGAAAAAGTTAATTTATTGAAGAAGTTTGATTTAAGCCGTTGTGAGGTTTTTATGTATAGTGTTACATTTTTACATCACATCCATATTTTTCATCACATCCAAATATTTTGTCAATGGTCATAAACTTCACGCTAACAATTTAGAGACTGGTTTAAAAACTCTAAACAATATAAAATAATTAAGCTCTTAAATAATTAGAGAGTTTAGAGTAATTAATCAATTCATTGACTTAACAATGAAAATATAAAGGGCTGAAACCTCACCAGGTGATCAGAACTTCGGTCTTTGGTTTTTTCAATGAGGATTGCATTCACCTGTCACCTGTGTTATAAAGTTGGTGTGACAGTTTTGATAGTACTGATTTCTATTTTAACTAACATATATTTACTTATACATACAACAACAGCCAAACAGGTCAACAGCTTTAGTAGCAGGGGTACAGGAATCCAATATACACGAAAAATCGTATTTTTGAACTTTATACCGAAAGTAGTATACAAAATTATACTGATATTTCTAACCGTGTAACTGACCATATTCTAGAACTTTAACCAAAAATCATTTTAGAATCCCATTTACAACGCACATGTCAAATTTCATCATAATCGGGTAAGGAATAACTAAGTTCCATCATACTTGGCCTTATTCCAGAGCTTAATCAAAAAATTATTTTAGAATTCCATTCCCAACACCCATCTCAAATTTGATGATAAGCCATTAAGGAATTGCCAAGTTCTATCCTACTCCAAAATTTCATTCAAGCCTCATTTTAGAATCCCATTTCCAATAAACATATCAAATTTCATCAAAATCGGTTGAGAAATGGGCCAGTTTCATCATACTTGGCCTTATTCCCCCAAAAAACATGTTAGAATCCCATTTCCAACACACATGTCGAATTTGATCAAAATCGGTTGAGAAATGGGCAAGTTTTACCTACTTGGCCATATTCCAGAACTTCATCCAAAACTCGTTTCAGAATCACATTTCCAACACACATGTCAAATTTCATCAAAATCGGTTGACAAATGGGCAAGTGCCACCTACTTGGCCATATTCTAGAACTTCATCCAAACAACATTTTAGAATCCCATTTCCAATGCACATGTCGAATTTCATCAAAATCGGTTGAGAAATAGCCAAGTTCCATCATATTTGGCCATATTCCAGAACTTCATCCAAAACAAGTTTAGAATCCCATTTTCAACGCACATGTGATGAGAAATAGTCAACTTCCATCATACTTGGCCATATTCCAGAACTTTATCCAAAAATCATTTTAGATTCCCATTTCCGACACACATGTCAAATTTCATAATAATCGGTTGATAAATAGGCAAGCGCTAGTTCCATCGTATAACAAATTTGTTAGTTAACAACACTACATCCTAATGCAACCCCAACTCAACTCCAACTCTACTTCAACTCAACCCTCAAATTTACCCCTAGCTCAACCTTCAAATCAATTCCCAATTCAATGCCCAATTCAATAATAATCAAACCAGCTTACATAAAAAAATCGTAAATATTTATAAAACCAGGTATTTTGGGTCAATTCGTATGGCAGGTACCCCACCCTCTTGACGTACAGTCTCCAAAAGCTTTTCAAATCTCCGTCTTGACCATAGAAGCAGATTGGCGAAAAAAAATTCCAAATCGGACAAGCCGTTCTCGAGATACCATGGGTCCAGACACACAGACATCCAGACAGACGGACGGACATTTTTTTTTTTGCATTTTCAGACTCAGGGACTTTCAAAACGTCGAGAAAAGTGGTTTTGGACCAACCAAATTATTCGTAATTTTTGACAGGATTTCAATACTTTGGTCTTTTTAGACCGAAGTAATTACTCTAAAGTTACGATGGGTCTAATTCCGGTTTTCCAGTCAATCTCATCAGGCTATAGCGACTGAATTACACTTTTGATTACTTTGTTTATATAGAAAGCAACCAAAGTATTAACGAATTATACGCAATAAATGCTTCATAATTTCAATTTTTAATTATCTTTATTACCAGAGGAATCTTAATTTCAAACAGGTATCGTGTTTTTGTGTTAAATAAAATAATATTGAAACTATTAAGAATTTAATATGTAATGCGTATAACTCGCTGATACTTAACTATATGGTTGTCTCCTATATATAGAAAGTAATCAAAAGTATAATTAGCAATTCAGTCTCTAAAGCCTATCTCATCAGGCAGGAAAAAATTAAATTTTCCGTAATTTTCATTCAGATCGAAACCGCAATGGCAAAATTCTTGATAATTTCGCTCTTCGTATATTTTTATTTTCAATTAAAGTATTTACGATACACAAAGTAACTTAATTTGATGTAATTTCACAACTTTAATTAAAAACGGTGCTGGTTACCATTGCATTCGATACTAATAGTGTCACCATTTTCTTTGAGGCAAAACTTGCATCGAAATCGCTTTTCCAATCGCATATATCACAAAAATTTCCAACTGTATATAAATTCGATAAACTCGCAAAGCTAAACGATTTTGGATGTGACAATTCCGATATGTAGATATTTAAGGCTGGTAAAGGTGTTGTTACTCATGAAAAAATGAAATATATTGGAAAATGGAATTGTTCTTGTCAGACAACAATTCGTAGCGAGCTAAGAAAAAGTTGATTTATTTTATGTTGCGAACGATTAGGCAAAATAAATAAACTCGTTGCTACGAACTTAAGAAAATACAATGGTACGACTCTAAGAATGTACGATCTTCTTCTCTGCTACCGAGTATAGCCCATTTTCCGGTAAATATTTTTGCAAACTTCTTTTGATACTTTGGACTGCCCCTTGAAGAATCTCATTCATTACATTGTGGTATATATGGTGGGCTCTTCAATAGAGCAATTCCATTATTTCGACAAAATTTTGTAAAATGAATGTAGAGCTTATAAACCCATTTCGACGTCGAATCAAAAAGGATCAGAAAAGTTCTTCCATATAAATGGAAAAAAATCGGCATGTAACCTATACCAATTTTGATTATGTTTTAACCATCCCAAACAACATCCTCATTTTTTAATTCGTCCACATCGATTGTATTTTGTCCACTTTGACAAATATCACATACCCTAACTATACGCTCCACATCAACATCTATGCCCGGCCACCAATACATAGATCTAGTTAACATTTTCATACGTGAAATGGCCGTGAAATAGTTCATCACGTCGAATGAAAAAAGGTTTTAAATCATCTTCAACGCTTTTGTCCACGTGTCTCGAACATTTGCAAATACTTTTGCCAAATTGTAGTCTACCTTTGTTTCTCGAGCAACATCTTCATATGACATGGGAATAACATCATCATTAGAAATTGATTAGACCAAATTAAACCACTTTTTTCGTCTGCTAACGGCATTCTTGACAACGCATACGGCACCACTAAATCTTTTCCTTTTTATATTTAATTATATAAATTACACGTTGAAATGATTATAACCTCTTGTATTCTTGTGTTTGAGTTCCAAAATGACGCCAATGGTTGGTGCTCCCTAATTATATAAAATGAACTATCAAAGAGGAATTTGTGGAATTTCTCCACAGCAAATATTATCGCGAGCGTCTCCTTTTCTAATTGAGAAAGTTTTTTTCTGCTCCATTTAATTTTTCGGATGCCATTTACATTACTGGTTTTTCAAACCCATCTATTAAATGAGTTAAAACAGCAACGATACCAAACGCCCTTGCATCACACGTCAAATATATCCCCTTTGTGGTATCGTAGTGACAAAGTATATTACCATTAGACTTAGACAACATTTCCTTACATCTCCGGAATGCTTGCTTATTTCCTGTAGAAATTTGCCGAGCCTAAAAGTGACTTTAGGTCTTTTACATTTCTGGGAACTGGAGCTTTTTTGATAGCAGCGACCTTATCTGGATTTGGTAAAATTCCCACTTTTGATATATTTTGCCCCATGTATTTAACTTTGAAAAAACAGACATTTATTCAAGTTAACTCGAATA
The DNA here is from genome assembly GCA_963556165.1 of Tipula helvola. Taxonomy (NCBI): domain Eukaryota; kingdom Metazoa; phylum Arthropoda; class Insecta; order Diptera; family Tipulidae; genus Tipula; species Tipula helvola. The sequence continues at coordinate 305,824,726 of OY744481.1, forward strand.
TTGTAATGCTGACAGCTTTGCTAATGCATTGTATACAATTGTTTTACATTCATCTATATCCTTTCCAGCTATCAAAATATCACCCAAATAACACATGGTTTTTGGTATACCTTTTAATACCTGATCCATCACGCTTTGCAAAATGGTCGGTGCACGTGATATTCCGTAGGTTAAGCGTGTGAATCTAAATAGTCCCAGGTGAGTGTTAATAGTGAACAAGGACTACTGTTGGTACTATTTGATGGTATTTTATGTTGAACTCTTCTTTTTTCTTTTTAACATGCTCTTTCCACTTAAGTTTAGCATCAAGGGTCATTTCTAAATATTTTGTCGTGTTTGCTTGTGGAATTGGTTCCGAATTCAATCGAACAGGTAAACAGTTAACATTTTTGTTGGTAAAGTTTATATGCACAAATTTAGTTTCGTTGAGTTGAAGGCGCCATTTCTTTGTCCAATTACTCAATGACTTAGCGGCGTTTTGTAATTTACTGGTTGACTCCTCTATAGTGTCTCCAATTGCCAAGATTGCAGTATCATCAGCAAATGTTGGAATACTTGTTCCGTTTGTGCGTGGTACGTCTCGCGTATGAAGTATATAAAGTATCGGCACCAGAACACTTCCTTGTGGAACTCCAGCCAATATTTTCTTTAATTCGGAGTATTACTCTTCATGCTTTGCACGAATGTGTCGATCAGCTAGATATGACTTTAAAATCAGGTAAAACTGGTTCGGCAGATCTCGGTGTAGTTTATAATCCAGGCCTCGGTGCCGTACTTTGTCGAAGGCTTACGGATACGTCAAAGAAGACACTTAAGCGTATTTTTTTATTTTCCAGGCCATCTTCAATTAGATCTGTGATTCTGTGCACTTGATCTATGGTAGAGTGCCTCTCTATAAATCCAAATTGGTGAGGAGAAATGTGTTTTCTGACTTGTATTACTGATTTTAACCTCTTGAGTAGTAGCTTTTCAAATAATTTTGAAATTGTAGGAAGTAGGGAAATCGGCCTGTACGATGTTTTGTTGTTTGGTGGCTTGTTAGGTTTTAGAATCATTATCACCTCTGCCACAATTCAATGGAATGAAACGTATTTTAATCTGAACCTTTACTGCGTTGATTGAATTATATTTTCTTCAGCTGTTTGCGTTGCAAGGGGTTGAAATGTGTTTTCAAGATAGTTTGCAAACAATGCAGCTTTCTCTTTGGCACTTCTAGCCCAAGTTCCATCGTCATTCTTGATAGGAGCTATTTGTACTTTAGGCCTTTTAAGACCTTTAGTGGCTTTCCAAAGAGAATAATTAGTGGGCAGAAAGGCCAGCTAGGTGTTCACTAAAAGATTTGTTCTTGATTTCTTTGATAAGCATTTTCAATTTTTTGCTTAAATAATTAAGTCGTGATTTGCTTTGTGGTGCTCGATTCCTCTGCCAGATTTTTCGCGCTTTCCGTTTTTCTCTAACCAGATCTCTCACTTCTGCTAGATAGTTGATGTGACTTTCCGTTTGATGACAAGTAGGAGGAGTACTTTGACACGCTGCTTGCAGAATACTGTTGTTCAGCAGCTCCAATTGAACATCACGTTCTGCCGGAATTTTAATTGGTACTTTTAATTCAGTATTGTCTTTGACTATTTTCCGGAAGAGATCCCAGTTTGTTTTATTATTTGTTAACCTAGGCAAATTTTCTTTTTTGATAATCGTATCACTGAGTGTCATAATGACAGGCGAGTGGTCAGACGAAATTCCTTCACTGTTTCGAGTAATACGAAGTTTACAGATATCCCTTTTGTTACAAAGAAATCTATCAAATCTGGTATCTTATTTGTATCCGCTGGCCAATATGTTGGTTTACCGCCAAATAGGAACTCGCAGTTTATAACCCGACTAGCTGCAAATAGTTGTTAGCCTTGATCTCCAATATGTATTTTTAGCGTTAGAATCGCCTGATATTATGAAGTTAAAACCGAGCGATTTGAGTAACGTAGCATAGTTTTCTTTATTCAGATTATACCGCGGAGGGCAATATATGGAAGATATGTTGATTACCTTTTGGTTATTTAATCGAAAATTAATAGTGGCTACTTGCATAATTTCTTTTTGACTTTTTACTCCTTGTAATGATTAATGTTTCCCTTCACAAATATGGTTGAACCTCCTCTTGCTTTTTCTGATGGATAGATGGCGTGGTAGCACTGGTATCCTCGAATTCTAACGAATGAATCTTTTGTCAAATGAGATTCTGAAATTATGCATATATGGTCAATTGGCGATTCTGAATGTGTTATTCATCTTCATAGATTAGTATATCATAGAAGGGATTTCATTTATTGTTTCTTGCTTATTTAACCACTTATTTAAAGCGTCCAAGCTTCTTTCTGGTTTTAGTAGCCTTAAGTTCAAGGCTTCTATATTCTTTAATTTTTTTCAAGAATTAGGATTTAGCCGTCTTCCTTATTACTTACTATTTCCCGCTGTTGCACAATCTGGGAGTATATTTTTCGGCCTCTATTGCACTTGTTAGTGGTAGTTCTACGAATGCCTTTTTAGACATTGTCCTATTACTGGGCATCGCATGGTTTAGCGGGCCCTGTTGTTTTTTATTTCTCAGATTTTAAAGTTCCCTGGATACTTCACATCCTCTATAGTTCGCGGGGTGCCCTCCGTTACAGTTTACACATTTTAGAGGCGTAGTTTTTGTCAACTTACAAGCTTGGGCGAGATGTTTTCCCGAACATTTCACACATCTAGGCTCTCGTTTGCAATATTTCTGCGTGTGATTATATCCTTGGCATTTCTTACACTGAGATATAATCCTGTGGATTTTCTTAACGCTTCTATTCGAACTCACAAGGACTGCCCCAATATTGAAATTTTTTTCCACGTTTTCTTTGCTATTAAAAGTAAGCATAAACAATGGAAGCCCCCTTTTATTAATTTTGACCCCTTGATCAGTTACAGTTTTTTCTTTCTTCAGGATATGTACCGCATCCTCTATTTTGAAGCCCTGGTGTGTAAGGTCTTCCGTTATATCCTGCTTTGTACAGATTGGGTGAAGACCTCTGGCCATCACTTTGATCGGCCGATCATTTTTGTCTTCGTATGTATAACATTCCATGCCTTCATCTATCAGCTTTGCAGCCAAGGCTCTATAACTTTCAATATCTGTTGTATTGATTTTCCAAATATTATTGTTCAGTGATACAAATCTGTATACTTTTGTAGTCACCGATTTCATTAAAGATTCTATAGTAGTATAGTACCATATTCAGTTACGCCAATAATGTTGATTGGTGGGGGTGCCTGTTTGCTTAATTTTGATAGGTTGGTTTTCTTAAGCTGGTACATTTTGCTGATTTTGATTTAATACACCAGTTATTGAAGTGCGGCTTGAAGTTACAATCTCTGGAGAAGATGCTGACTTGTTTTTTTTGCAGGTCTTTTCTTTCTGCTCTTTTTTACTATCCAGTCAGTTTTTTCTCTTAATTCTTCTTCGTCAGTGTGGTACTCTGTAGCACACTGTTCTTCTGGTTTCTTGGGTAGCAAAACATTTTTCTTATGGAACTCTGAAGCATCCTGTTCCTCAGGGTTCCTTTGATTGTAAAGAATTTTTCAGTTTCTCATTTTCTATCTTAAGAGATTTTATTTCGTTCATTAAATCCGATGTAATTTTTTCCATCTTACTGCGTAGTCCTGCATTTTCTATCTCAACACTTCTAGTTGAGGATGTTGGTGATCTTGGCACTATGCAACTTCTTCCAAATGGGTTTTCAGAGTTATATCGGCAACAGGGAGCCCGCTTGCTCACCCCTCAAGTCGCTGATACTAGGTATCCGTTTCCCTGTGCCGTAATGTTTTCTCGTTTCGAGTACCCCATATTGGTTATTATATTCAGAAAACCACCCTTAGCTAGTTTTGATCCTCGAATGGTATTTTATTTCCCACCTACCCGGCGACAAGTCGGTTCTTTATAGTGGTCACACAACATATTGAACGCAATATTTCTATAGTATTTTAATAATTCGGGTTTTACAAGTCATTGTTTGCGCTTATCTTGTCAACAATCTGATATGTTTTCATTCTCTGTTCATCCATTCGTTCAGTGTAATCAATATTCCTTAATTTCATTCCCAATGTACGGCTGAAGTTAGAAGGGACTTACAAATTCGACCAACGATTAAGTCAGGTTATGGATTTATTAAAAACTAATTATCGAACAAATCAATTTGTAGCCTCAACAATTTATCAATTCAGGAATTTTTTACAGTAAGAATTGTTTATCTATATTCTGAAAAATCGAAACTCAGTAATCATTTAAGTAATCTAGTGTTATTAGGATTTCTCCCGCCTATAAAGTCTTAACCGAAACAGTCCTGCCTCGCTTCTGTGCGTCAGTAAACTTTTTATTTTTCGCCTTAATCTGTAGCAATGCACATTAGTTACTGGCAAGAATATCAACTGTGATAAAATTGTGGGGTGAAAATTGCCTGCTTCAAATTTGGCTCTAAATAACGACAAACAATAGAATAATTTGGAAATGGTATTTTAGATAAAAAGATATGCAAGTCCTTGACTTTTCTTTTTTCCACAATTTTATTATCTTTCAAATACAATTCAAATGAACAATGTTAGGTAGTATGCAAACTCAAATATTACAAAATATTTGTTAAGATTATAGAAAGTTATGTGAGTTCATATTTACAACATGTAATATTTGTATGACAACTTTAATACAAACTTCAAACAAAAATATGACGCAAAATTCAAACAAACTAAATGATTATATCAATAGAGTTTAGAGATAACGGATAACGTAGCTATGTATGTAGAATCGCTTTTACATTACAGTTATAAATTAATTTAAGAATTTGCCTGACCATATTTTAACTAAGCAGAGCAAAGGAGTGCGGTACAGAAATATACATAGAGAGTGGGAACTGTATAAGATATATGTGAAGTTATCCCTGAATTTCATCCCACCATTCCCTGAATTTTAGCCCAGCTCAAAATTTAATTTTGTATATTTAATTTTAAAACATAAATATACAAAATTAGTTAGCTAAGAATACCAAAATTAAATGGTTAAACAATATTTTCAACAACCACACAAATATTTAGTTTAATAACAATCAGGTAGCATTAAAAGGTTTGAAATAAAATATAGCGCCAGGTATCAGTTCTTAACAGTACCTATGTACCTGTAATCCATGAAGGGGGCCAAATGACCAAAATGATCAAATATATGGAAAATCATGATACTAACCTTTGCTAAATAATACAAATCTCAGAGATTGGCTCGCATAGACATCATATAGAATAGATAGTAATGTTTGAAAATTTGTCATCAGAGCCCAACCCTAAATTATGGAATAACACGTACAGATTTGGAAAGCCTAAGGTATTCTGTTTCTATCCTATATAGTGTCTATGCGAGCCAATCTCTGAGATTTGTGTTATTTAGCATATGATAGGATCTTGTTTCTCATATATTCATGTTTTCTTGAATTACACTGTCAAACAATTGTACACTTGCGTAAAATGTGTTAAAAACTTCACACCGGTTTTATAATGTTAGTATTAAGTCTGTTCTCAATAAATCGACAAAATAAGGTGATTAAGCCAAATTCTATTAATTCGTGGTATACCGATTATAAATATGACATCAGTGTCGGCCTTCAACGTTGCAAAATATTTAAATTAATGGCTACATGAAAATATTTTTATTGAGAAGGACCATTCCTTGAAGAATAATGTAGGACTGGTGAACAAAATTAAACCAAGAGATGCAAAATTGGCATTTTTCACAAGAACATTAAATTAACAAAATTGGGTAACTTTTCAAATTTTATAGTGATGTTACTTTAACATAGTCATAGCCAGAATAGCAAAATTTCACCTCACTTGGCAATAATATTCTAGAACTAAATCAATTTTGAAATCTTATTTCATATCCTACTATACATCGCAAGTGTCGAATTTCGTTATAATCGTTTCAAAACAGACAAGTTCCGTCCCATTTCTATCACACATGCCTAATTTCATCACAATCGGTAAGGAAATATCCAACTTCCATCCTAATTTACCAAATTCCAGAACTTCATCGAATTTCATCAAAATTGGTTCAGAAATGGCCGTGTTTCATTCTGTCTGTCCGCTATTGTTATTGATAATTATATTTAGCGCATTTGAAATACAAAATAAATCTTTTTGAAAATATTAGCCGCATTTCTTGACGCATTAGTGATCCGGATCAGATCAAAGTTTGCATTGAAAACAACAACAAAAATTTAATTTTTGTTGTTGTTTTCAATGTAAACTTTGATCTGATCCGGATCATTAATGCGTCAAGAAATGCGGCTATTAATAGCCGCATTTCTTGACGCATTAGTGATCCGGATCAGATCAAAGTTTGCATTGAAAACAACAACAAAAATTTAATTTTTGTTGTTGTTTTCAATGTAAACTTTGATCTGATCCGGATCATTAATGCGTCAAGAAATGCGGCTATTATTGTGCAAATTACAGAACCAGCCTTCTGTTTCAAGACGTATTGTCCCATTAAAACGACCTCAATGCACTTACATACAGAAAGTAAGTACTTGGTCAAGGGATTTTCCAATTCTTCCAATCGATCTAAAAAATACGTTTTGCCAAACTCAAAATAGTGATTGGCTGTGAAACTTCTTTCCATGTTTTGTATGCTGCACCCGTCATAAGAACAGTTTCTATCAAATTAAAATTTTCAAATAAAGAATAGTGTGCCCATCAGTTAAAATGCATACAGCCTCAGTAATCTAAAGGACACACAGTTTTTGAATTACATAAAAATTTTAAGTTTACGTTTATTTTGAGCTATTACCCCTCCATAAGACATTGCTCAAATCCACCCAATAAAAACATAATAATACGGTTTCCGGAAGATATTGCTGGCCCAAAATGTGTCAACAATCTGGCACCATCGAGTTTGATGAGGAATGGGCATATTATGTGTCCTTTTTTTGTTGCAATATTTGACCCCTCCCTTCCACCATGTAACCCTTCTCCTCTGAACGTAACATTTAAATTTAAATATAATTTAAAAATATATATTCTGTATATCACGTATTGTGTGGCATTTCAACATATAGCTACAATAATTCAGTGAAATAATGATGATCGACTTCAAATTGCATAAATTTAGAGTAAAAACAAGACAATGAACTTGTTTTGCTTTTTGTAATAAATTTTGACAGCCTCGAAATGTTTAGGAACGTTTTTATAAATACTCCCTCTCCAACCGTAACAATCATGAGACTCCCTTCTTCCCCTCTTCAAAGAGTGTTTCTTGTTATAAACGTTAATAATCAAAATCAATACTATCTATGGTCCTTTCCCATCTATCGGGTAGTTGATGGATGCCATCGCGATAGCAACATGGTTGTTTGGAAGCAAAATATTCATCGAGCCGCTGGTCTGCCAAATAAGACTACATCGATCTAAACAAACAGTAGTCGGAAGGCGCTCAATCAGGAGAATACGCGGCATGCGGGCGAACTTCTCAGCCCACGTTGAAGATCACTTCCCGGGTTAATTTTGTGTGTATGAAAGGCGTTGTCATGAATGACAATGAAAAATCGCGTTCATTGGCCCGTGATTATCTTTATTCGTCTAATGCAGCCAATTTGTTCTGTTGAGCTTGATAACGTTCAGCCATGACAGTTTGACTAGGTTCAAGATGTTCGATTCCTTTCTAATCCCACCAGGCACAAAAACAATTTCTTAATAAAGTCAATTTTTATGGGTTTTCGCCAATACTTGTGTTATATCTTCGACGGATACACCTACCTCTATTAATGTGTAATAACGCCATTCCATTTAACCTGTCAATATATTATAGAGCGTAGGTACGTTTTTAAACTTCCCAGCATTTAAAAACTTCTTTCTGCCTCGCATGGTGTAACGTGAAGTGTTGCTAAAATTGCTCCAGAACACTTCGTTGTGGAACTCCAGCCGATATTTTTTTTAGTTCGGAGTATCCCTCTTCATGTTTTACATGATAGTATCATCATCTAGACATGACTTTAAAATCAAGTAAAACTGCTTCGGCAGATCTCTCTCTCTGCCTAGTTTGTTTTCTAGCCATCGGTGTCATACTTAGTCGAAGGCTTGAGATACGTCCAAGAATTCACTTGAACCTATTTTTTTGTTTGCAATATCATCTTCAATTAAATCTGTGATTCTGGGCACTTGATCTATGGTGGGGTGTCTCTGCATAAATTCAAATTGGTGTGGAGAAATAAGTTTTCTTACTTCTATTACTGATTTTAACCAACCCTAACGCAGAATATCATTTATTTGCCAAGAATTTATGCCACATAATAATTTCCGAGTGTAGTTCCTGACTACTAAATGTTATATCTTCTTGAGAAAAATTGCACAAATGTTCAATATCTTGAACCATCAATGGTGAAGATAAAACTAATGGTGATTGTAACAACCGCGGCTTAACTCGTCGATTGCGCGTTATTACATAGTTCTGAAGAGCTTAATCCGAGAGGTTTCGATTCTATTAATGTAGAGTTCAGCATCTTTTCTCCGAATGTAACAGCATATATATTCCGCATTTTGATTTAATTCTGCAGTCGTGCAGCCAATGTGTCTCAGATCCAGCGCCTGACGACCGGTAATGAAGCAAACTCCCTGCATTTGCTTGGCAAGTGATCAATTGAATTGTGTATTCGGCAGCTTGCTTCTCGTTTTGGTCGTCTTTCGGTTTGAAGTTACTGATTAACTAGCCGCCTCAGCATTTCGTCGTAGCCTTACGTTAAATACTTCTATACTGTCTATAAGGATTTTCGAGTGCTGTTTAGGCACTTGTTCAGTCTTCCCATATTTTCTTCTTCGGTGAAACCATATTGTTGTATAGAGTTTATAAAGGCTATTATATACTGTGGCCAGTACTTGGAATGACCTGAGAATAGCGGGAGCTGCTCCTTCGGTATCACCGTTCGCGTTTGCAACTGACTTTTACTCAAATTGAAACTCCGGACTATTTGATGGAGTACTGGCCATAGTGCTATCTAGCAATTTTTGTTCTGTGTTGTTTGGTCTGTAGCAAGGACAGCGAAAAGCTGACTGAAGTATCTCTGGGGCTAGTACTGATAGCGGTTTCTAATAAGGCACACTTATTATCGGTCAAATTTCATAACCGCCTGTCTCGCGCCCACCCACCTCTACCGAAGAAGTTTGATTCTTTCTTCGCTTTACTCACTCTCTCACTTTCAATGCTTTCATTGCTATAAAATAATTAAATTTTCAATTTGTAGAAAATGTAAGCCGACGAACTAATATTTGTTGAAAATTTAATTGATTTTCGCTCGTTACAATTTTCTAAACTCTTGAGGTCTTCTTCGTAAGACTTCTCAAATTAAATTTTTTTCTCAAAAACTCAAAGCTAAAATAAAAAGACAGAACCGTATCCTAATTTCCGCTATCATTACTACTTGGTGTTTTTAGTACTTCTTCGGCCGGGAAATTTCGGCTGCGGAAAAAAACTCGTCCGCAACAATTTGGTTGCATAGATAGGTTAGTCCTTACGTTTCATGCCTCACGCATAATATTATTGGAATGACATCATCGGGCGGCGAATAAAGCCACACTGCACACTGCGAACATCTGATTTCGAATGATTTATAATGCTTGAACCATGCTGCATAAGATAGCAGAAAATTTCCAGCAGAAAAAATGAGTTTTCTACTCACCACCAGGGGCATCACTAAAACAAAAGAGAACTTTTTCTGCTGAAATATTTATTAGGCAGCAGAAAAATTATGAATATTGTTCGTTTTTTGTTGTTGTTTTTTTAATGTTTATTTTTGTTTTTAATATTGTTGTTACTCGTATTTCTCGTTCGCAAAGATTGTCTAGCGATTTATTTAGCGAAACGCTCTTCAAGCAGCCAAAATAAGTTAGCCAAACTGCATTTTTCAGTTATTCCACTGTATCATATGGATGGACCCCTTGTAACCAATATGGGACTGTGATATTTGGATACCTGGAGTCATATCACATCCACACAAGCAATCTTAAGAAAATCGATCGAGTCTAAAGAGCTACAGAATTTTTCAAATAAATTTGGCCAAACTGAATTTTTCAGTTTTTTCACTATATCGTATGGACGGAATCCCTTGTAACCAATATGGGACCCTGATTTTTGGATACCTGCGGTCATAGTACATCCACACAAGCAATCTTAAGAAAATCGATCGAGTCTAAAGAGCTACAGAATTTTTAAAATAAATTTGGCCAAACTGAATTTTTCAGTTCTTTCACTGTATCGTATGGACGGACTTCCTTGTAACCATTATGGGACGCTGATATTTGGATACCTGCGGTCATAGTACATCCACACAAGCAATCTTAAGAAAATCGATCGAGTCTAAAGAGCTACAGAATTTTTCAAATAAATTTGGCCAAACTGAATTTTTCAGTTTTTTCACTGTATCGTATGGACGGACTTCCTTGTAATCATTATGGGACCCTGATATTTGGATACCTGCGGTCATAGTACATCCACACAAGCAATCTTAAGAAAATCGATCGAGTCTAAAGAGCTACAGAATTTTTCAAATAAATTTGGCCAAACTGAATTTTTCAGTTTTTTCACTGTATCGTATGGACGGACTTCCTTGTAACCATTATGGGACGCTGATATTTGGATACCTGCGGTCATAGTACATCCACACAAGCAATCTTAAGAAAATCGATCGAGTCTAAAGAGCTACAGAATTTTTCAAATAAATTTGGCCAAACTGAATTTTTCAGTTTTTTCACTGTATCGTATGGACGGACTTCCTTGTAACCATTATGGGACCCTGATATTTGGATACCTGCGGTCATAGTACATCCACACAAGCAATCTTAAGAAAATCGATCGAGTCTAAAGAGCTACAGAATTTTTCAAATAAATTTGGCCAAACTGAATTTTTCAGTTTTTTCACTGTATCGTATGGACGGACTTCCTTGTAACCATTATGGGACCCTGATATTTGGATACCTGCGGTCATAGTACATCCACACAAGCAATCTTAAGAAAATCGATCGAGTCTAAAGAGCTACAGAATTTTTCAAATAAATTTGGCCAAACTGAATTTTTCAGTTCTTTCACTGTATCGTATGGACGGACCCCTTCGTAACCATTATGGGACCCTGATATTTGGATACCTGGGGTCATAGTACATCCACACAAGTAATCTTAAGAAAACCGATCGAGTCTAAAGAGCTACAGAATTTTTCAAATAAATTTGGCCAAACTGAATTTTTCAGTTTTTTCACTGTATCGTATGGACGGACTTCTTTGTAACCATTATGGGACCCTGATATTTGGATACCTGCGGTCATAGTACATCCACACAAGCAATCTTAAGAAAATCGATCGAGTCTAAAGAGCTACAGAATTTTTCAAATAAATTTGGCCAAACTGAATTTTTCAGTTCTTTCACTGTATCGTATGGACGGACTTCCTTGTAACCATTATGGGACGCTGATATTTGGATACCTGCGGTCATAGTACATCCACACAAGCAATCTTAAGAAAATCGATCGAGTCTAAAGAGCTACAGAATTTTTCAAATAAATTTGGCCAAACTGAATTTTTCAGTTTTTTCACTGTATCGTATGGACGGACTTCCTTGTAACCATTATGGGACCCTGATATTTGGATACCTGCGGTCATAGTACATCCACACAAGCAATCTTAAGAAAATCGATCGAGTCTAAAGAGCTACAGAATTTTTCAAATAAATTTGGCCAAACTGAATTTTTCAGTTTTTTCACTGTATCGTATGGACGGACTTCCTTGTAACCATTATGGGACCCTGATATTTGGATACCTGCGGTCATAGTACATCCACACAAGCAATCTTAAGAAAATCGATCTAGTCTAAAGAGCTACAGAATTTTTCAAATAAATTTGGCCAAATTGAATTTTTTATTTTTTTCAATGTGTCGTATGGACGGACTTCCTTGTAACCATTATGGGACCCTGATATTTGGATACCTGCGGTAATAGTACATCCACACAAGCAATCTTAAGAAAATCGATCGAGTCTAAAGAGCTACAGAATTTTTCAAATAAATTTGGCCAAACTGAATTTTTCAGTTTTTTCACTGTATCGTATGGACGGACTTCCTTGTAACCATTATGGGACCCTGATATTTGGATACCTGCGGTCATAGTACATCCACACAAGCAATCTTAAGAAAATCGATCGAGTCTAAAGAGCTACAGAATTTTTAAAATAAATTTGGCCAAACTGAATTTTTCAGATTTATCACTGTATCGTATCGACGGACCCCCTTGTAACCAATATGAGATCCTTATTTGGGGATACCTGGGGTCATATTACATCCACACAAGCAATCTTAAGAAAATCGATCGAGTTTAAAGAGCTACAGAATTTTTCAAATAAATTTGGCCAAAATGAATTTTTCAGTTTTTTCACTGTATCGTATGGACGGACCCCTTCGTAGCCAATATGGGACCCTGATTTTTGAATACCTGGGGTCATAACACATCCACACAAGCAATCTTAAGAAAATCGATCGAGTCTAAAGAGCTACAGAATTTTTCAAATAAATTTGGCCAAATTGAATTTTTCAGTTTTATCACTGTATCGTATGGACGGACCCCTTCGTAGCCAATATGGGACCCTGATTTTTGGATACCTGCTACAGAATTTTTCAAATAAATTTGGCCATATTGAATTTTTCAGATTTATCACTGTATCGTATCGACGGACCCCCTTGTAACCAATATGAGATCCTTATTTATGGATACCTGGGGTCATCTTACATCCACACAAGCAATCTTAAGAAAATCGATTGAGTTTAAAGAGCTACAGAATTTTTCAAATAAATTTGGCCAAAATGAATTTTTCAGTTTTTTCACTGTATCGCATGGACGGACCCCTTCGTAGCCAATATGGGACCCTGATTTTAGAATACCTGGGGTCATCTTACATCCACACAAGCAATCTTAAGAAAATCGATTGAGTTTAAAGAGCTACAGAATTTTTCAAATAAATTTGGCCAAAATGAATTTTTCAGTTTTTTCACTGTATCGTATGGACGGACCCCTTCGTAGCCAATATGGGACCCTGATTTATGGATACCTGCTACAGAATTTTTCAGATAAATTTGGCCATAATGAATTTTTCAGATTTATCACTGTATCGTATCGACGGACCCCCTTGTAACCAATATGAGATCCTTATTTATGGGACCCTGGGGTCATCTTACATCCACACAAGCAATCTTAAGAAAATCGATTGAGTTTAAAGAGCTACAGAATTTTTCAAATAAATTTGGCCAAAATGAATTTTTCAGTTTTTTCACTGTATCGCATGGACGGACCCCTTCGTAGCCAATATGGGACCCTGATTTTAGAATACCTGGGGTCATCTTACATCCACACAAGCAATCTTAAGAAAATCGATTGAGTTTAAAGAGCTACAGAATTTTTCAAATAAATTTGGCCAAAATGAATTTTTCAGTTTTTTCACTGTATCGTATGGACGGACCCCTTCGTAGCCAATATGGGACCCTGATTTTTGGATACCTGCTACAGAATTTTTCAAATAAATTTGGCCATATTGAATTTTTCAGATTTATCACTGTATCGTATCGACGGACCCCCTTGTAACCAATATGAGATCCTTATTTATGGATACCTGGGGTCATCTTACATCCACACAAGCAATCTTAAGAAAATCGATTGAGTTTAAAGAGCTACAGAATTTTTCAAATAAATTTGGCCAAAATGAATTTTTCAGTTTTTTCACTGTATCGTATGGACGGACCCCTTCGTAGCCAATATGGGATCCTGATTTTTGAATACCTGGGGTCATAACACATCCACACAAGCAATCTTAAGAAAATCGATCGAGTCTAAAGAGCTACAGAATTTTTCAAATAAATTTGGCCAAATTGAATTTTTCAGTTTACTCATTGTATCGTATGGACGGACTCTTTAGACTCTAGACTCTTTACTCTCTATCCAGAAATTAGGATACTACAATCAAAACATTAAGTTTTAAATGACTCAGTTTCATAGTAAAGTTTTGCAAATCGTATTAACAAAAGACAGGGCAGCAATAGAGACAGGGCATATTATTTAATGTATTTATTTAAAGTGAAATTGATACAAAATTTAGAATCAGGAAAAATTACCGATAGAATTAACTTCTAGACCGGAATCCAAAATACCGTGCCTTATAAACATTCTGGCCCCGTTGGTAAATATCCCGAGTATGGTAGCACCTCTTCAAATTGTCCTAGATAATTAGAGATTTTTTTTTATTTAAACTTTTGCAAAACAAAAAATTCGAAAAATTTGCTTTTAATATTATGTACATATGTACATATGTATGTAAAACAGATGAGCTTACAAGGTTTTAAAAAACAATTTGTCTACCCACTCCAACCTGTATAAATTGGCAAAACGAATAATTGCTTAAGACTCAGGCCTATAAATATTTAAATGATAAGGTTGAAGATGTAAATTAAAAATTCTGCGAATCCATAAAATATCTAAGAAAAGCAATAAAAACTCAAAATGTGAATTGTGTGGATGAAAATCAATATGAGTGGGTGCATTAAATTGTATATGTATGTAGGTGGTACTTTAAAGAAAATGGCTTCATACAGCTAGCTTCCTGGCAAAATGAGCTCAGTTTGACAAATAATTTACACTACATAAACCAAAGGTAATTAACGATTCAGAGCTTTAAAGTAGACTGTCTAGATTTCAAGTTGGATTTGTTTCACAAGCAAATTCATAACAAATTGGATTCTAAACTAGAAAATATACAAAAGAGAAAATATTTTAACATAATAAACATTTTTAAATGTGATATCATTATAGAGACATTTCAAAATAGGACATAGTTAGAAAAATGAAATAAAATTGTAATAAAAATATTTTTTAATTTAATGGGCCATTAACTTTCTTACGCCAATTTAACAACAAGAAATAATTAATTAAAATTAAACGAATATTAACTACATATTATGGATGCACATGATTTTATGTCATAATCTCGAGATTCTCGCTTATCTAAGATTGTTCTGTTATAATTATAATCTCATATTTTTAAGTATACAATCTGTAATAATTTAATATTTTGATTGCCATTTTGCATTACTGTGTGACATTATATTTTTAGATCCAATAAGTAGCCTTTATTTTCTATAAATCCTCCTCTAACCTGAAGGTTTTAATTATAATTTATTATGCAAGTGTCCGATCTGGGCTTCGTTGTCAAGTGCAATTCAAAAACCTTTACACGATGCTTACGTGTCGGTACCACTTTTTTGGTTGCTCAATGAACATTTTGGTCAAAACTGCTATTACGATTGAATACAGGCGTTCGATTTGTCCGTTCTCTCTTGGGACACCTGTTGTAATTAACGTATGGCTAGCGTTGTTCTCCTTGCAATACTGCTCGAAACGGTTGTCATGAAACACTTTGGTTTCCCAAATATCACCTTTTGATTTTCTAGTTTTTGGATAACTTCTTCTGTGGATGTCGATTTAACAGGGTAAAACTTTTAATTTTTTGCAGTATAAGTCAATTTACCTAGGTGGTTTTAATGGTAATAATGGAACGGAGACCTAACTTTTGGCAGAGGGTGTAGAAACCCCTCCTGCCTTTCAGATTTACGAGCAGCGAGTATAAATTCTGTAGAAATGTTTCGAACTGACTGACACTTCTCGTAGAGTCCAGGAATGTAATATTCCCTTTCTATCATATAGGTCATCTTTTTCATCCCAAAATGACCAAATACGGTTTATTATTGTAATAATTTCATCTTGTAGCGTTTTAGGAACGCAGATCAGCTGATTGCGTTTATGGTCATCTTTGAATAATATTCGTCTGTTGGTCGAAAAGTTTTTGTATGGCTCAGGTTCTTGATTAATTGAAGTTTCTCTTCTTTCTTTTGTAACTCTTCGATCTGGTTCATAACTTCATCTTCGATAATGAATGTTGCCGGATACCTGCTAACTTCATTGACGTGTTCATTCTAGTGCCACTCCGGTGTTCGAAAACATAATCATATTCTTCTAAGGCTAAGCCCAGCCGGCTATACGTGGTGCGATATACTTTTTAATCATATAGTCATGTTGAATGCGGCGCAGTCAGTTACGATGGTGAATTTAATCCCTAATAGGTACACCCTAAGCTTCTTCAATGCTATGCGATTATTGCCAGTTTAATTCATATTAACTATATCTCTCCTCGGCAGGTTTGGTCTTCTTGCTAAAGTAATAAATTCGATGCAAATTATCTTCTTGACCCTTTTGCAATAAAATAGCTCCATAACCATGTTTGGAGGCATCTGTGTGTAAATCCGTTTGAGCGTTGGGCCTGAAAATACTTAGGATTTGAGAACTAATTAATAATTGTGAGAATGTATTCAAAAATCACAGTAAAACGTTAAGTTTGCTTATAAATAAAAATAATAATTACTAATTAATAATTCTCTTATTCTCTTATCCACAATAAATGCATTTTGTTGTGGTATTCCCCATTCAAATTTTGCATTCTTCTTCAAAAGATCGGTTAGAGATCTCGCTATTAGTGAATAATCGGGAATGAACTTTCTGAAGTAACCAGTTAACTCTAGATAACTTTGGATCGTCTTTACATTATGTGGGACTGGGCAATTTTTGACTGCATTTGATTTGCTGGCGTTGGTTTGATTTTTCCATCAGGCACAATGTATCCTAAGAACTTGATTTCTTTGCAG
Organism: Tipula helvola; assembly: GCA_963556165.1. Classification (NCBI taxonomy): domain Eukaryota; kingdom Metazoa; phylum Arthropoda; class Insecta; order Diptera; family Tipulidae; genus Tipula; species Tipula helvola. Next base: position 305,841,508 of record OY744481.1, read on the forward strand.
AGGAGCTTGCACTTTTTCCATTTGAAGTTTAATCCATACGCCTCTGCTGTCTTTATTACCATTTTCACCTACCAAGGTTTTCGTCAGCATCTCTCCATGTAAAGTATTAGGCTTTTATTTTTTAATAAATCCCTGAAAGCGAAATTGATAAATCTTTGGAAAACAGCTGGGAAAGTACATAAATCAAATGGTACTTTATTAAACTCATTATTCCCATATGAGTAACGAAATCAAGGAATTGTCATCTATTGACTCGTGAAAAAATCCGTTTTCTAAATCAAGTGTTGAAAATACTTGGAATGAGTGAAGGTGATCTATCACGACTTCTCTATTTAGTCTTCTGTAATTTAAAGTACTTCGTCTAATTATACCTTGTGTAAGCCATTCCTTAATTTGTCTCTCTATTTCAAGCTTTTCCTTTGTATCAACGCGTCTTGGTGGCTGGAAGAGTGGCCGTTCGGTTTTTAGGACCAATTTCATCTTTATCGGCGATAGAAGCCTATAGTTCGATAAAGCTGTCTCCGATTCCTCTTAGTTTTGTTGGACGGCCATGCAACTCTGAAAATCCGATGGTGGTGTAAACCTCTTCAAGTAAAAGTGTTACATCACTTCCTGTGCCCACGAGAGCTTCTATTGAATGACCGAAAATAGTAACAAATTTGAAATTGTAACGCAAGTTGTTTTTATCTCCTTCAATATTAGGTACAACTCTTTCTTTAACGTCTGTATCTGTGGTTGTATGTTCCGCTGTTTTTCAGGACAGTCGGGAGCTTTATGACCAAATTTGGAACACCGAAAACATTTTGGCCCTTTATCTTTCATTCGACACTTATTCGATATATGACTTTTTCCCACAATTAAAACATCTTATGCTGGTTGGTTGAATATTTGGTCGCTTTGTTCAGGCTGCACTTAGATATTTGCTTTCGACTTATATTTTCGTACAGCTGGAGTTTCTCCCTAAAATCGTCTACTGTTTTGACGCCATATAATAACACTTTGTTTGATTCGATGTCGCCAATACCACTGATACTACCTCATCGCCAAAAAATATTCACCATATGATTTCCCTTTTTTAATTTTCTTCCTTGTATAGCTGCCCATGAACATCAGCACTCGGAAATGTCTTCTTATATTCCCTCAATATTAGATCTTTGAGAGCGTCCCAACTTTTAATATTTGTTGTTGTTTTGAGAGCTTCTCTTGTGCGACCAGCCAATGATTGTTTAACAAAAATTAATTTTTGTAGCATTTTCAGCACGATGTTCATCAGACTCGTCACACTTTGAGATTTATTCGGCTAAGTCTTTCAAATCAATTGAATTCGATTTTAATACTGATGACTGAGACTCATTGGTAACACATTCTAACCTTGTTCCAACAACGGTACTTGACTTTGCGGCACTTTCGATAACGGTTTCTAATACCTTTATATTGGCTTGAAGGATACACAGTTCAATAAAATGATTGATCCCGTATTGTGACTCGTCAGATTGGTTATTCGCCGTTAACCAAGTTTGCATGCCAAAAGATGGGCTTGGATAATGGCACGATAGTACAATAATATATAGAAGTAACTTTTGATTCGAATTCGATCCTTCCTCAACCGTTATAACTAGTAATGATGGTGGCGAAATAAAAAAAGTGTATTTGTCACTATACAGCAGTTGTAGTGTGAGTGTGGCTGTTGCAAACAAACATTCATCTGTTTCTATAGTGGTTGCCGATTGCGACGTTGAGATGGACACCGTATACGGACTGAATTTTATTCATTGTTGTTCATGTCAATTTTGTACTAATTTTAATGGATTTTCAAGAGATGGCGTAACTAGTACTATATCGCATCGAGTCATATCGTTGCTAACTTCATGTGAAAGAATCATTTGTTATTTTGCCGAAGTGTCAAAGGCGTAATTTTTTAGAGCAGTGAATTTGTGGAATTTTTGCCAACAAAACGCAATTTTCGTGAAGCTTTGCTGTTTTGCTTTCATTTGAAGAAAAGTGCTGCTGAAAGTCAACCAATGCTTTTGGAAGCTTATGGTGATTATGATCCATCGATTTCAAGAAATGAATGATTTCGTCGCTATAAAAGTGGTGAGTTTGATACAGAAGATAAGGAATGTTCAGGCCAGAAAAAGTTTTAAGATGATGATTTTCAGACGTTTAGGTCTTGAAAATAACTTGTAAATTGTTGAATGAAAGATAAAGAAGAAAAAGTTGTTTGCTTTGTATTGCATCGGGTGGTGAAAAATGGATACGCTACGAAAATCCGAGCCAAGCTCATGCTCTGTATTTGTTGGGATCAGCTGAGTGTAGTGTATTATGCGCATTTTACGAAAGCGTCAAGGAAACGTTAGAAACGCTTAACCGGGATGTCCTCCTTACTAAACCCACCGTATCCTCCAGATTTTGCTCTTTCCCAGCGCTTTTAATCTTATGAGAATACTCAAAAAAATAGATCGACAATTCGACTTATTATCAGAAAGATGGAAAAAGCAGTGACTAGCGATGGCCAATATTTCGAATGATCAATTTGAAACATTTTTTCACAGTAAAGCTGTATTGTTATCAAAAAAACCGTTAAAATTAATGCACACTCCCAATATATAAATTCTTTAGTTTCTATAAACTGTAAATTCAATCAAATCTAATAACTTGAAAAATTTATAGAATTTATTGTATTTACAGAATTTACAGGATTTAAGAACATACTGAATTTTTAGACTTCATAGAATTTGTGGATATTACATAATGTAAATTCTATAAATTAAGAAATTCTATAAATTCTTTAAACCCTATATATCCTATAAATTCTGTAAATTCCTACAAATTCTATAAAGTCTAAAAATTCACTAAGTTCTTAAATCCTGTAAATTCTATAGAACTTATGAATTCTGTAAATTCGGTAAACTTTATTATTTAAAGGCGGGTTTTGAGTTGCAGTGCTTCGTTCGTTATTTCGTTCCGAATTATTTTTTAATCCAACCAAAGGAACACGAACGAAAAATAACGTCATTTTCAAGGAATACGATTGATTAAAAAAAAAAAAATTCAGAACGAAAGAACGAATGCAACTCAAAACCCGCCTTAAATTCTAATTTGCCTATAAACTCTATAAATTGTTCCGATGAATTCAGTAAACACGACAAATTTTCTAAATTTTAATAAGTCTTCAATAAATTCAAGACAATTTGTCATATACTTGAAACATTTATAGAATTTACCGATTTTGCAGAATTTAACGGGTTTAAAGAATTTAAGAAACTTTCTGAATTTGTAGATTTAATATAATTTATATATTCTATAAATTTATAAATTCTTTAAACCCTATAAATTCTAAAAATCCATTTAATTCTGTAAATTCTACAAAATAATTCTATAAAGTCTAAATTTTCCTTAAGTTGTACTAAATCCTATAAATTTTAACAACATCTATAAATTCTCTAAATTTAATAAATTTTATAAATTGTAATTTGTCTATAAACGCTATAAATTCTTTAATCATATGAATTTTATAAATTCTTTCAATTCTATAAATTCTATAAGTTTATAGAAGTTTTGTATATTCTATAAGTTCTATAAATTGTTTCGTCTGTCTGTTCTATAAATCCTACAAAACCAAATTTAATTTATTCTTAAACTTCCAAAATTTCTATAATCTTATAAATTTTGTGAATTCTACAAATGTTATTAATTCAAAAAAAATTTTAATTCTATAAAGTATAAAACTCAGTAAATTCTTTAAATTCTACAAATCCTGTAAATTCTGTAGTTCTTATAAATTCTATAAATTAGATAAATTTTACAGTCTTTATAAATATTTTAAATATGTTTATAAACTCTATAAATTTTTTGAATTTTATAAATTCCATCAGTTCTATAAATTCATTCCATAAATTCTACAAATCCTATAAATTTTACAAATTCTTTAAATTTTATAAATTCTTTGGGTGGTCTGGTCTGTAAATTGTTTCAAATGTGTCATTTCAATAAATTTTACAAATTCATTTCAAAATTCAATAATTCTTATAAATTCTTGAAATTTTACAAATTTTAAAAATTCAATAATTTTGATTGACTCAAAATTTGTTATTTCTATCAATTTTTTAATTAAATCTTATAAATTCAATAGATTCTATGAATTCTATAAAGCCTACAAATTCAGTTAGTTCTTTAAATTCTAGAAATACGACCAATTCTATAAATTTTAATAAGTCGAATAAATTCAAAACAATTTTTCAATAAATATAAAAAATTACTAAAATTTATCAAATCTACAGAATTTATAGGATTTAGAGAATTTAAGGAACTTATCGAAATTTTAGGCTTCCTAGAATTTGTAGATATTATATAAATTGTATAAATTTATAAATTATTTAAATGCTATAAATTCTATAAATCATTTTAATTTTGTAAATTCTATAAATTCTAAAACTCAGTAAGTTCATAAGCTCTATAAATTCGATACATTTTATAAGTGCAATAAATTCTATAATTTTTATAAATTCTATGACTTCTCTAAAATTTACAAATTTTACCATCTGATCAAATTTGGCCCGGACTGGTAAAAAAGCAACATTTTTATGTATTTTAATACAAACCTTTATTAACGCTTTCAAAATAGGCTCCTTTTGAGCCAATAGAAGCATCCTCTTATAGGCCTCTTATCCATTTTTCATACACATCTTATAGGCCTCGGCCGGGATGGCCGTTTTTAGTTCCTTTAGTGAATTTGTTCGATTCATGGCACGTTCCCCGGAGCCAAATCTGGAGAGTACGGTGGCTGAGCGATGACTTTTGTTTCGTGTTTGGCCAAAAATTCAGTCACAATCAGGCTGCAATGTGACGGCGCATTACCGTGGTGAAAAATCCATGAACTGTTTGAGAACAAATCCGGCCGTTTACGTCAAATTGCTTCACGTAGACGCCTCAAAACGACCAAGTAGTACACTTTATTGATCGTTTGACCCTTTAGGACGAATTCATGGTGAATATAACGGTAATCAAAGAAAACGATGAGCAGCACATTGATTTTCGACTTTGACGTGTTTTTTTTTTGGTTTTGGCTCATTTTTGGGGCGCGCGCGCTATTTGCTAGATTGTTGCATAGTTTCGACGTCATATTTATAAATCCATGTCTCGTCACTAGTAGCAATTCGTTTGATGAATATAGGGTCATCAGCTACGTTGGCAAACATCTCTTTTGCGACCTCTACTCGATATTCTGTCATGTCTTTCAGCACTAGTCGAGCAGCAACGCGTTTCATACCTAAAACATCATCCAAGATGTGTTGAGTCGATCCATAAGAGATGTTGAGAGCCTCTGATATCTCTCTAATGCCAACACTACGATTTTCGAGCACAACTTTCTTCATTTTTTTGATGTTATCGTCTTTAACAGAGGTGGATGGACGACTCACAATTTTTTTTAATAAAAAAGACTTGTTTGGGTTTCAATTTACTTCTCAACAAGTTAATCCGACATTTTTAACCTTGACGAACGAAAGGCCTCACTGAGAGGACAAAACAATTATGCCATAGAAAACGAAAGGGTTCTATAAGAGGACATGTGAAATAGGGCATGGAGATAAACCGGTTTCCGAACAAACCGGAGATGTAATTTAACATGCGTCTTGTAGAAGGAATCCTTGGCTATTCCTTAACCGTTTACGAAGAAATTTAACACAGGCGTTATAAAAGGGATTCTAAAATAATTTTTGTATAAACTTCTGGAATATGGCAATGGAACTTGGCTATTCCTTAACCACTTCTGATGAAATTTGGCCTATGCGTTGGAAATTGGGATTCTAAAATATGGCTAATTATTATGGAACTTGGGCATTTCTTAACCGATTTTAGAGAAATTTGATATGCGCGATGGAAATGGGATTCTTAAATGATTTTTGGACAAAGTTCTGGAATATTGCTTTCTAGGGTGGAACTTGGCTATTCCTTAGCCGATTTTAGTGAAATTGGACGTGCGAGATGGAAATGAGATTCTTAAATGAATTTTGGATAAAGTTCTGGAATATGGGCAATTAGGACGGAACTTGGTTTTTTCTTAACTGATTGTGATGAAATTCGATATATGCGTTGGAAATGGGATTTTACAATGATTTTTATCTGAAGTTCTGAAATATGGCCAAGTACGATGGAACTTAGCTATTTCTTAACCGATTTTAGTGAAAAGTTCTGGAATTAAACCAACTAGGATAGAACTAGACTACTCCTTAACTAATTATCCTATACTGATTTAAAAATCATTTTAGAATCTCATTTCCATCGTGAATGTCAAATTTAACTAAAATCAGTTACGGAATAGTAAAATTCCATCCTAGCTGGTCATATTCCAGAACTTCATCTAAAAATCATTTTATAATCCCATTTCCATATCGCATGTCCAATTTTATTAAAATCGGTTGGAGAGCAGTCATGTTTCATCTAAATTGGCCAAATTCTAAAACTTCTCTAGAAATCATTTTAGAATCCCATTGTCAACACGCATTCAAAATTTCACTAAAATCGATCGGTTAAGAAATAGCGAAGTTCCATAATAATGGCCCATGTTCTAGAATTCCATTTCATCAAGCATGCCAAATTTCGCTAAAATCGGTTAAAGGATAGCCAACTTCCACTCTAGTTGGCCATATTCCAGAACTTTGTTCAAAAATCATTTTGAATCCCATTGCAATCGCGCATATCAAATTTCACTAAAATGGGTTAAAAAATAGCCAAGTTCCATAATAATTGGCCATATTCTACAATTCCATTTTCATCGTACACGCCAAATTTCACTAAAATCAGTTAAGGCATAGCCAAGTTCCATCTTAGTTGGCTATATTCCAGAACTTTATCCAAAATTCATTTTATAATATCATTTCCATCAGACATGTCGAATTGCATCACAATCGGTTCAGAAATAACCAAGTTAAATTGTAGCTGGCCATATTCCAAAACTTCGCCTAATCCAGTATTTCATCTAATTTTATGACGACCTATAAGCGAGTATTACAAAAAAAGCTCTCGTTCGTTAAGAGTTAAGTTTTGAAAATATCCATGATGAACAAGTGGAATATATGGGAGCACATCCATTATGTCTTTATATTTCTCGATTGTGACCAGTCGGCCACTTGAGTATATCGGCAGTAATTCTATAGAACCAACATTTGTTGATCGTTCCCTTTTTAATGCTAAGTCTAAAATATAAAAATCTCCATCACTAGTCAAGGATGTTTTGTAGTACATTTTATTAGGAGAATCTCCAATAAATTTAAAATCATATAATTCTTAAATGTAAATAGTTCTTGTTGTTATATGTTTTGCTTTAAATGCTTTCTAGATTTATTATATACTCGTTATACTATTACCTTTTATGACATTACACGAATGAACAAGCATCTAATGCGACTTAATCCACTGTCATAATAAACAAAACATTGATAGCGTTAAGTGTCCATTCTTTAACCGCAATTTCTAGGAATTATTTTACAGTTAAGCGCAAGAATGTAACAAAATATGAAAGTGCCCGATACTTTTGGATGTTGTGTAACGTTAACTCAATTTTTTTAAAAATTGACTTATTCTTCTGCTTCACTTTTTTTCTTGAGCAAGTATACTTGCCGTGTTTTTTTATAAGTCTCGATAGATCTCAATAGATTGCATCCAGATATTCTCTATTTTTGTGGTTAAACTGCAATTGATTCAGTTTATTTGCATCAAGAATAACTTTTTATTCAACATTTCATCGTTCTTAATTCATTTCCTTGAATTACACAACTTATTAACCCTTTGACTCGTCATTTATTTTAAAACGCCTGTTATTTTGCTTAACTATCTGAGTAATTCTGAAATTTTTTAATATTTTTTGCACTAAATATCTTTTTTTGGTAGCTTAAGACTAAGAGCCAACATAATATCACTTAAAAAATCCATTATTGGTGCATTGAATTCAAAAAACTAGGTTTAAAGTGCATGTACGCAATTGTGTACAGTACGAGTCAATGTGTTAATTGTATATGAAAATCTTGCTTTTTATCCAGATATGCTATCGGGACTACAGATTTTCCCTTTTATGAGTAAAGACACACACTAAAAATTTATATTTTAGCATGGAAGCATACCAAGGTCAATTTTTAGTACATCTATCATACAATAGGAAACTAGTAACTGATTTACATTTAATCTTTTGCTCTATTTTAAAAGACAGAAGATGTACGTTTTTGTATTCATTTTATTATTATTTCCTTCCATTATGAAGAGGCATATTCAAAATGTATTATTTACTGCTATTTACCGCAATCCAAAAGTTTTTTTTTGCGAAAAAAATGGAAAAATCGAAAAATGAACCTGTTTGTCATTTTTGGTAAAAGTTGCTCAACATTTAAAAGATCATAGTAACATTTTGAAAGAAAAAAAACGTTTGAGTATGTCCGTCTCATTTTTATATATGGATAAAATGTATTCGCACTTTTCCTCATGTATGTAGTTATTTATGCTTTTGGTAAAACAAAATAATAATGAAAAAATGACGTAGCGCTGTCAAAATAAACACAAATTCTTAGTGCCGCGAGTGCCAGTATTTTTAAGTGGATGATAGAAGTAGTTACAATTTCCCATTTTTTTTTGGCAAATATCTGAATAGATCTATCGAGACTTATAAAAAAACGCAGCTACTACTGTGAAGTGTGAATAGTCATCGATAATTACTTTAAAATATTTATATCCTTCTGACGTCATCTGTTCTTCTTTAACCGGCACACATACATCTGTATGTATCTATTTGATCTTTTCTTATTTTCCTTAAATGGTAATCTACATGATTTTCCTTCTATACATGTCTTACATTTTTCATTTACAGCTGTGTTTTTTTATAAGTCTCGATAGATCTATTCAGATATTTGCAAAAATTAAAAATGGGAAATTGTAGCTACTCCTATCATCCACTTAAAAATACTGGCACTCGCAGCACTAAGAATTGTGTTTATTTTGACAACGCTACGCCATGTTGTTTTCATTATATTTTGTTATTCCAAAAGTATAAATACATGAGGAAAAGTGCGAATACATTTTATCCATATATAAAAATGAGACGGACACATTAAAACATTTTTTTTCTTTCAAAATGCTACTATGATCTTTTAAATGTTGAGCAACTTTTACGAAAAATGATAAACAGGTTAATTTTTCGATTTTTCAATTCTTTTTCGCTAAAAAAAGTTGTGGATTGCGGTAAGTAGTATTAAATAACACATTTTTAATATGGATCTTCATAATGGAAGGAAATAATAATAAAATTAATACTTTTATCGTACATATTCTGTCTTTTAAAATAGAGCAACAGATTAAATGTAAATCAGCTACTAGTTTCCTATTGTATGGTAAATGTACTAAAAGTTGTCTTTGGTATGAATCCATGCTAAAATATAAATTGTTAATGTGTGTCTTTACTCATAAAAGGGAAAATCTGTAGTCTCGATAGCATATCTGGATAAAAAGCAAGATTTTCATATACAATTAATAAGTTATGCAATTCAAGGAAATGAATTAAAAACGATAAACTGTTGAATAAAATGTTATTCTTGATTAAAATAAACTGAATCAATTGCAGTTTAACCACAAAAATAGAGAACATCTGGATGCGATCTATTGAGATCTATCGAGACTTATAAAAAAACACGGTTTGGTATTTGTAATATTTTCATACCTTTCCTGTTAATGTGTGCCAACATCCATTTGATGCCAAATTTCTGCACTGAGTACTTCATGTTCATATTTTTCTATTATGTCTAATTCTAATGTATATAATCTGTTTACTTGTGGGGCTTGGAAAATATATTGATCCTTTTGTAATGTCAATCTGCTCTGATCTATTATCACTTTAAATTTATTGTCAACTAATTTTGAAATTGACAAAAGGTTACATCTCATTTCTTTGCCCAATAACGCTTCAATTCTTAGTTTTATTTTATTTAAATAAGCTACCAATTCAACCTTTTCATAAGCTATCATATTATTTTTGCTGGTCTAGCTAACGTTGTTACTTTTCTCATATATGGTTTCAAGTCTGTTTGCACTAGATGATTTGTTGCTCCACTGTCTAAATATACAACTTTTTAAGTCTATTTTTGTATCTGCGCTGAGATCTATGAAGGTCACTTCATAGACTTGTATCCACTTCGCATTACAACTATTGATCGGCTTTCTCTTCTGGAACAAGTCAAGCTTCTCCCCCGGTTAGTGGTTTACGCTCAACATTCATAAGCCATGTGACCCTCCTTTTCTTCATCTGTATAGCAAATAATACTTTTAAATGCCATTTCATTCTTGTTTTCACTGTTTTGAGAATTTTGATATGACTTTTATTCTTCATCGAGTAACCGAGTTTTCACAAAATTTAAATTGAAGTCCTCTTGAATTTTTTTTCAATCGCTGTAATTACTGTGTCATACTAATTATGGAGTCCTAACAACACATAAAACAGGCATAAACACACAGAAATGAGGGTTTTCCTTGAGTTTTTGATTTAGTAAATATAATTCGCTAGGTCAGTACGTTCTTGCCTCATACTTAATAAGTTATCATGGTGTATATCCATTTTTCTTTTATGTGTTTATTTTTTGTCACTTATAAATTTTATAAATAAAACAACTTGGTTATTTTAATTTGCAATTTATTTGAAAAAACTTTTCCTTATAGTAACAATTTAAATTTATTATAGAAGATCGATTTCGGATTACTCCTTCTTCGGTTCTATTTTAACAACTATTACAATGTTATGAGTTCTTTAAATTTATTATAGAAGATCGATTTCGGATTACTCCTTCTTCGGTTCTATTTTAACAACTATTACAATGTTATGAGAACTCATAACATTGTAATAGTTGTTAAAATAGAACCGAAGAAAGAGTAATCCGAAATCGATCTTCTATAATAAATTTAAATTGTTACTATAAGGAAAAGTTTTTTCAAATAAATTGCAAATTAAAATAACCAAGTTGTTTTACTTATAAAAAAAATTATAAAAAAAAAAAATCATACTTAATGTATGAAGTTAGAATTGTATTTTGTAGTTTGGTCGTAGCTACCTGAAGAGTAGACCGAACTTTTGTAAGTTCGAACTTTTCAGTGCGAAACCAGATAGAGATATATTATAAATGATTAGCCTCTACATTTTTTCTGATTAACAAGTCAAAAAATATTGAGAATGCCATTATTGTTAATATATTTTGTCTATAAAACGAATGAATCTAACTTGACTAATGTTAATGTTTCGTGATAAACAGTTGTGTATTCTTGGTTGGGCTGGTCTGGTTCGTTAGTGGAACGAACACAATGTTTTAAAATCGTAATTGTAGGAGGAAACTTTATTCGATGAAGTTAATCTGAATTCCATGTGTGGGGCCTTAAGATCAAAATTTACTAATCTTTCACGAACGTAAAACAGTATTGATCAAAATATATTTCAAATCTCCTCAATTATAGGAAGCTCAATTATTGACAAAAAAATTTTTCCTTATAGTGGCAATGATCTTTAATAATAAGATAGAATTCGATTTGAAATAAATCCAAATTTCAGTTTACATTTAATTTTACATAGTTGGATCCCAAATTAAATTTTTTTCATTTTTGCTCAATCGGTTTGAGTTTTGATTTAAATTAGATTTAAATGAATTTTAAGTATTCTGTAATTTAAATTTTTAATCAAACGAGATTTCGAAATTTCAAGATCAGAAATTCGACTTCTTCAAATACAATAATAAATTGCATTGTAGGCATAATAAATCATCTATTGCTATAAAAATATTAAATTTTTATTTCTTTTATTTAATAGACGAGCGGCAAGATGTTCAACAGAAAACTTTTACAAAATGGATAAATGCCCATTTATCGAAAAGCGCTTGTGATCCAATTCAAGACTTATTTGAAGATTTGCGTGATGGGCACAAATTATTATCACTATTAGAAGTACTTACTAATGGAAAATTTGTAAGTTTGGTTACAATATTTAAATAAATATATTTCTAAACTCATAATTTGTATTTTCCAATTATATTAGAAAAGAGAGAAAGGCCATATGCGAGTTCATCACATTAATAATATAAATCGAGCATTATCAGTGTTAGAAGGTTACGGCGTCAAATTGATTAATATTTCCAGTAATGATATTGCGGGAGGTAATCCAAAATTAACATTAGGCCTGGTCTGGTTGATTGCGCTCAGTTTTAATGGTCAAAATATTGTAAATAGTCAGGCGGTAAATGGAATTGAAAAGTCTCTATTGAATTGGGTTAATCGATACACAGAACTTCATAATATAAAAATCAATGATTTTTCATCATCATGGTCAGATGGCAAAGCATTTTTAATTCTATTGTACGAAAATGTTATAGCATTTGATTTGAATGCCAGTTTTAAATTACATCCGATTGCTAGGCTAAAAATGGCATTTGATATTGCTCATAAACAATTAAATATTGATCAGTTACTTGATCCCGAAGACGTGAACACCCATAGGCCGGACAAAAAATCAATATTAATGTATGTCATGTGTATATATCATGGAATTGAGAAAAGTCAATTAGGTAGTAGTATACAAAGTTTAAAGCATTCAGAAGACCAGGATCAAAGTTCATCAAAAATTGATATATTAAACGTTGTGGACTTGGAAGACGAAAAAATAGATGGTAATTTATCTAGCCGTAGTAGTTCTTTGTTAAAAACAAAGTTTGATTTATCTGATATGGATGAAATTACGTTATTAAAATCAACGGATAATTTAGTTTTTCATAAACCTAATCAAACGTTACCGTCGACATCTAATCTTATAACGGAGCCGGGATCACGGCCAATATCAACCGCAACAAATTTTAGTGTCGAAATCGGAGGCTATCAAAATGCTGTAGAAGAAGTGTTAGCACTTTTGCTGGAAGCTGAAGAAGTTCTGAATAAAGTTTTGCCAGAAATCAATGATTTGGTAGAAGCCAAAACTCAATTTCATGATCATGAAAGTTTTATGATGAGGTTATCGGATCATCAACACTATGTAGGCAGTGCATTAGAAGAGGGTGCCCGACTAATTTCCGAATCACAAAATTCATTACAAGGATTAACACTGGATGAACAAAATGAAATTAGACATCAAATGATACTTTTGAATGAACGGTGGGAATCACTACGGCAAAATGCGCTAAGTAAACAATCTAATATACATCGATTATTGGCGAAAATGGAATTAATTAAAATTAACGAGTTAAAAGTATTTTTGACGGGCGTAGAAGATCGTATATCTCACATGTCTGATGTGCCCAACGATTATGGTCCTTTAATTGATCAAATTAAAGAGATTAAAGCGCTTCGTGCTGACACCGACAAACAACAAAGCTTGGTCGAGAGTTTAAGTAATTTATTGATAATTATAGATGATGACGATAACAAATTTCATGATATTGAGGATAGATTAGCTGCGCTTGGTGAGAGGTGGTCACACATTTTAAAATGGATTACAAATCGGTATAATATCTTGAATGAACATTTTATGAATTGGTTAAAATGCCAAAAATATCTTGCCGTACTAGTTGAATGGGTTGATAACCGGGAAACAAAAATTAAATTTATGGAGAGTAGCGAAGTAATTGAAATTGGGGATATCATGACGCGAATAAATGAAATAAAATACTTTCAATATGAAATGATGTATTTTAGTAAAGTTATTGAAGAAATCGAAATTTTTATTGAGCAAAAATTGAGCAATGATGATTTCTTGGAAATTTTAGAAGATCTTAATGATCGTTGTGATATTATAAAACATATTTTAAATATTCAAGTTACACGGATAGAGAATTTAGGATTTAAAATTGATCAAACGAAGGATAATACCCAGTCGCCGGACGAATGGATTAATTTTATTGATAAACATAAAAAAATTAAAATTTACACGATTAGTGATACAAAAGAATTTGATTATAATATTGAGAATAGAAACGAAACTCTGTGTAAAAAACGTAAATTGAATAATAATAATGACAATGTGCACAAGCTTAATGAAAATATTGTCGACATTAAACAGTTTATTGGGAAAATTAATTTTGAACTGTATGAAAATGAAAATTTTAATAAAATTAATTTAAACGATAAAATGCATTTACTAGAGGACACCTATAACCAATTAAAATGTTACATAAGTAATTATCCAAATATAAAAGAATTATTTTTATTAATCAAAACAAATCATAGTAATGAGGATGAAGAAAATGATATGTTAAAATTGGAACATGAATTAACGATTATTGAGTCAAAATATGATGAATTAAATTTTTTAATTGATGACAAATTGAAAAATCTTCGATCTGAAATAAATTTTAATAATAGCTTGACCGAATTTAAATTAAATTTAGCAATTCGGCGAGATTGGTTTAATACATTAAAAGATTTTAATATGGATGAGATTAATATGCATTTAAATGAGATGGAATCGTTGGAGGGACACATTAATCTGTTAAAATCGTCTGAATATAAAAATGCAGATTTTACCTTGTTTTATGAGAGTTGGACGGATATGAAAAATGCTATAAAATCGTTGATTGACAAAAATACTAGTATTATAGGTTTAATAGATAAAATCCCAATTTTAATCGATGATGATGAAGTGATGGAGGAGAATTTAGCAAAATTAAATAATTTAAAGGAAACACATTCCATTGTAAATAACGAAGACATAACATATTTAAATAATAAAATAATAAAACAAACAACATATATAGAAAATTTGAGCCACTTTAATAATGAGTACAATAAAATTGAGGCAATCCTAAATTCAACGCAACAATCAATGGAGGTGGATACATTCATTTTTGGTGAAATCGAGCAACTTAAACAATTCCTTACGAAATATATGAATTTAGCGAAAGAAATTAAAAATGTTGAAATCGATATAATAAGCATAAAAAATTTTAGTGAAACTATAATATGCGAATGTAATAACGCATATAAAAATGTTATAAATGACAAACTAAACGATTTAAATCGTAAATTTGATGAAACAAAACAAAACATTTTTACAAATCAAAATAATATTGAAAAATTGATTGATGATAGCAATGCAATAATTAGTCGTATCAAAGATATTGATACGTGGCTAAATGAATTAGAATCTGAGACGCCGAAAAATCAAAATCAAGATATTAAAAATACACAAGAATTGTATCGTATTAAAGGTAAATTTCAAGTACTTAAAGAATCGTGTGAACAAAAAACTTTAGTGTTCCGCCAATTGAATGACGAGGGTGGAGAAATTTTACTTAAAATTGATGATTTAAGTGAAACAACATTTTCACTGGCTAAACTATTTACCAAATTGAATGCACGTTGGAATGAGGTAACATCATTGATATATACTAGAACGGCATTATTGGAGCATGTTTCAAATCAATTAGGTGAATTTAGAACACTGATTTTATCGGAAACCGGATATTTAGATAAATTGGAAAAGCTGCTTCGTAAAAGTCCAGAAAAGGCGGCCGATGCTGAAGAAATATCGGAAGAGTTAGATGTGAGTATTTTTTAGGACAAATAATAAACAAGAAATATTATCTTTTGTGTTTTTTTTTGTTATACAGAATTTAGAGAACCACGTTCGTAATCATTCTGAGGAGCGAATGGATAAAATTCAAGAGTTTGGTAAAGAAATTATCGAATATGGAATAATGAAGGATACAATTTGTGGTGAAATTGATCTGATCACAATGCGATGGAATCAATTCCAGCATCAGGTAAGAATGGTGACAAAATAATTTGTACACGATAATTTAATTGATTGCTGCATTTTTTT